>OZ037999.1:9443495-9485995 GCA_964035705.1 Porites rus
GGACACAAGGCCGACGGGAGGTTCCTGAGCAAGTGCAGATTCCACCCAAATTTGGTGCAGTTTCAAGAGTATCAGAAGTCGCCGCTAATCAGCCGATTCACAGTGCGTCAAGATCATGGCCAACAGAACACGTGGTGGAAAGCAAGGCAAGCGGAAGTGACGTGAGACAGTCTTGGCACGCTGAGCCCGCTATCAGTAGAAGAGAAGCGAATTCTTCAACAGCTAGCGATGGGCCTCCCGAGAGAAAACTTTCTAAGACCTCTAGCATGCGATATAAGTCTACAGTTGTGATTACAAATATGCGCTCTTCGTCGTCCTCATCAGTAGATGAGAACAGTGGTCCAACACTTTACCGATCAGGGCAAACCTCACCAGAGGCCGATAAGACACAGTCGGACGCGCTTCAGCTGAAGAAAAATGTATGTGAGGCAGACTCGGCTCCTGTTAGAGCGTTTGGTAATGCGGGCGGATGGATGTCACATAAGCCAGACTCTGAAGCTGAAAAGAGTCGGATTGAAGACACGCAGATCTTGCAAAGGCTTCTTAAGGATAAAGCTAACAATGTTGATCGGTCGCTGAGTGTGAAATCAAGAGTTGCGAACTTCGAAGGAGGAATGAGTCGAAAGATATCTGCCGGCGTGCCTCATCGCGAGTCACTGCGTGTAACACAGCGTTCATTCAGTCAAGGAAAAATTGAAGTTATCCCGCAACCACTGAAATCAACCCCAGTCAACCAGTAAGTGATTTTCACTTTTAGAGGATTTTTAAATAGGCTATGTCACGCTAAAAGCTAAAACGTGTCTTCGAATCAGTTGATAATGGTCCAGGTTTGTTATTTAAAGGAGCTGTGTCACGAAATTCAGCCAAACTGGGAAATTACAAAATCCCGTTAAATTAAGAGAAACATAAAAATAACCGCTTAAAACTTCAAAGGAAGGTTAAAATAACATAACAAAAACAACAGATGCCACGGATGGGCAAAACTGAAGCAGATTGAAACGGATTGAAATTAGGATTTTTGAAAACTGTTCAGCCTAACAGTTTTTTTAAAGTTGATCCCTGCTGCTTTCAACTTCAAAAATAATGCTCAGGAGACATATTTGTTTGTCTCGGATCTCCGATTTTGTCATTTACGTATAATTTCTTTGCTTACTTTAAGTTCCATAGCGATTGAGGGCGAGTAATTGGCAAAATTAAACAAAATGAACTGGACTGCCGTGACACAGCCCCTTTAAGACTGTATTTAGGTATTGAGAATGTTTCTTGCCGTCTGTTACAAAGGATGGCAGGGATGGTCGTGGAATGAAACTTGAAAAAGTTGGGCCATCCTTTTCAAGTTTTAATGCTGTGCCTGCAAAACACGCCACAAAATTATAATTGTTCATGTTCCTTGTGGGTAAAGATACTAAGTATTGATTTCATCACAGAATTGACCCAAAACAGTATTGTATTTTTAAGTACGCACTTTAATCAAACCAGAGTTTAGTAGTCAAATTAACCAGCTGCAACTCGAAGCAAATAATACCCGAGAAAAAAGAACTGGTTCTACTATAGTTTTGATTGAGATATTAGCACGAGGTTGTTTATCAGCCAATCACAACGTGTAGTAATCCAGAACACAGACGAGAATTATTTTGCATTGGTTTATGAACTAATCACCACCAACGTATAAAATTGCCGCGCTTCACAGCGGCTTGCACCGGCTGCAATGTATTTGCCTCGAAATTTGATTGGTTTGTTAGATTTTCTCAGCTTGTTCTGATTGGTCAGAATTATTCTCGGCTTTGGTTTCGGTTTTACGAAATCAACTGAAAACTGTTCTGTAATTTCGTTAACGCTGGTTTAAGTCTAAAGGCCGAAGAGTTCAAACTAGGCAATGGTTCTATCAGTTTAAGGGGAGGGGAATTGGGTATTTGTTCGAATGCTAGTCGGGTTTGCAGGCGAATGTGGCAAACTTTCTCTATCTTTAGTTCTGTCAAGCCTCGACTTGATTGTCGGAAGTACCACTGTTTGCCCCTTTCTAGTTTATAAGAAATGACCTTTGACTAGTTGGGAAACACGAGTAAACGCGTTTAAGAGGTACGTCGTGGCGACTGGTAACAGCGTCAAAATCAGCTGCAGCTCACACAAAGGGGCTTGTTGTAGGGATCTATAAATCACATGTCCGCTCACGCAAAAAAAAATATTTCTGGGACATGTTTTCTTGTTGTTTCTCCAATGCAAGAACACTCATCGACTCTACTGTTGATTTGGTTGCAGACACGTGTTATATAACCTTGAACACGAGACCAGTCACTGTAACATAGCCTTGCAACACAGTTTCAGTATCACGACAATATCACCTGCTTTAATTAGTCATTATTTCCTAGAAACTGCTGTGTCACAATGCAAAAGAAAGATTTGTAAACATAGCCAATATCTGAGTATTTTTTCCCAGTGGGTCGTACTTTAATTAGCAGCGGATGTTTTGAAGTTATCATTGACTGCAACGGATCCCTGTAATGTTCAAGTTGTAACTGGAAGAGCTTAAAAATACCATTAAGCAGCAATTGTAAGTCCAAACGTAATTCAAACAGTGATTTTGAAATGGTGCTTTTTACAATTAAGCTTTGTTGTTGGAGAAACGTGTAGTATAACTGTCTATGAACTTGACTTAAGAGCTCTCGCTCTTAAATGGAGGGGTTAACTTCGTGGAATGGTAGTCAGTTTCAACCACAAGATGTCGGTAACGTTTTTTAACTAGCCAAAACGTGTCTTCATATCAAATTAATTCTAAACATAATAGGCTGGTTTTGCTTTGAAGACTGTTTTAAGGCATTAATAATATTTCCTCACTTGTCGTCTGTTGCTTCGGATGGCAAGGATAAACTTGGGTTGAAACTTAAAAAAAAAATGTGCCAACCTTTTTTTTTTTTTCCTGAAGTCACCAAAAGGTGTTATGGTTAGTGCTGCCGGATAGGATTTATTTAGTATTCTTTTCACAACTTTACCGCATCATTTTGTGTGCTGTTGGTGAAGACACTAATTAATGACTGAAACACAAAAATTGTTAACCTAAAACAGCAATATCCGCGTGACAAAGCCCCTTTGAACCACTTGAAGCACCTGTGATCCCACGATGATTTTTTAATGTGGTATTTGTGATTTGTGCTTTGAAGTTGAAAGGATTTTATGCCACTTGCGAAGTCATGCCAAGAATCTTCTGGCCCCAGTTGTTCAAAAGTTGGATAGTGCTATCCACTGAATAAATCACTATCCAGCGGATAAGTATTAGGGAAACCAATTGCGCTATCCAGTGGATAGAGATTTATCCGATGGATAGCGTTATCCATCTTTTGAACAACTGGGGCCTGTTGTATTGATTACTAGTCAGAGGGAATAGACAAAAATCGTTGTTGCCCGAAATACCTATATGTCGTAGTGATTCGCGGTTTTGAGTACAGTTTAAAAAACGGTTTGAGTATTATCAGGAGTTTTTAAACCTGATAATAGACGACTGCAATTTTTTTTGAGTGGCTTCAAAATCTCTGATATAGATCAACTCATTCTTGCACTAATATTTAGATTTGGTGTTATTTTGGTCCAAAGAATTGGACGTCAAGATTAGCCGTGTCTTTATCAGATATAAAGACACTCCTTAAACATTAATTTCTTTTGTCATTTCTTTATGAATTATTAATGAATTTTTGAAGAGTACCTAACCATTTCACTGCCAGATTGAATAAAGGAGTCTGGTCAGAGGATTCTTTGGTAATTTTTGAGTCTGTGGACCAAATCTTATGGTGTAACCGTTACAGGTCAAAAAATGTTCAGGTTAAATTTTTTTTACCTAGGTTGATTCTCAATTTCCTCTGTCTCTTAGTCCTAATATTTTTTAATATAAAGGCTAGGAGGCAAAGGAAATACCGGAAATTTCCGAAAATAAACCCTGGGGCTTATATTTTTCAAAGGCCCTTTTTGAGGGGCTTATCTACGGAGGGAATTTTGCGTTTCAAAATCAATTGGGCTCGCCTTATAGTTGGAAGTAAATTTACCGTTCTTGCTTTGTTTTACTTTGTATTTGAGGGCAACTTCCAAGTACAAGCCCCCCGGGGGGCTTATATTTGGAGGGGCAATTTAACGGAGGGTTTTTGCGTTACGAGTTTAGGAGGCTTATATTTCGAGGGGCTTATACACGGAGGGGCTTATTTTCGGAATTTTACGGTAGGTCATTTGCATAATAGCGTCCTTTTACTTCTACGACCAGAGTACTTTTTGTTTTTCCTTTCATATTTAAATTTGGAAATCCCAGTGAGGTTTAGATAACAAAAGTCCTAATTTGCACAAGAAAGCAAAACCCCGAAGGATTCTGGTCGTAGTAGTAAAATGACGTCATCGTGCAAATGGTCTATTGAGTGTTTTCACTCACGTGACCAACATCTATGCAAATTTATTGGAACAAAAGAAAGCACTTACATAAGAAAAGAGTTCAACTCCCAGAGGATTGGTTTGGGCAGGGCGGATAAATGTTGGGCGGTGAAACGAGCGCTCCGCTCTTCATTTAATGTGTGATGCGGAGTAGGACTGGCACGAGCGCTCTTTCCGCGCTTCCGGTGCGCTTGAGGGCCGGCGAAATTTTCCTTTTTGCAAACCGGAAATCCTATTTTCTTTCTGTAATTTCAGGCTACAATGTTAAATAGATAAATTCGTTTCATAACAATATCAATAAATCAGTTTCATATGTTTTTGTCTGTATGCCTATAAGTCAAACTTGTTAGTCGTATAATGCCAAAATTTGAGTTTAATTTGAAAGTATTGAATACCTCCTCCTTCCACCAAATATCACCTAATCGTCTTTCGCCGTTTCGTTTGCAAAAGCTTAACACTTCTTAACCTCAATTTTTACATATGTTAAAGGGGGATAAATTTTATATAACATAACAAAAAATTAGATTGATATATTTTGATATAGTGGCGTTGTACTGCTTCAAACTTTGCTTCTCTGTTGCAACGCGCCATAGCGATTCGCGCATTTCGTCGCAAATCCGGCAACCGCATGTAAACAAAATTTATTGAGGTTAGTTGTAAGGTTTTTTCTCCGTTTTTCTCTCTAAAACAAAACAAGGTAAACAGTAAAAACTGAGGGGAAACTAATTTTGAAGTTTTGAAGAAACAGAGAGACGTTTTTTCAAAATTAAAAAGAAGGATGATGGTGATCAGAAATTGGCATAATTTCACCTTGCACGAGCTGCACGCATTTATAAAATACACGTCATCTAGTTATGAAACACGATCTGCTGTCTTTTAGTTTTGCCATGGATGACATGGATGAGATTTTCCTTCGTGTCTTAGACAGTACTTAGTTGTTTTTGTTTTGGAATAACATCGACATTGGCGAGTAGTAGAACGAAAATATAATTCAGTGGTAGAGTCATGGAAGTAATAAGAGAAACCCCAATTAAACCACCCGCAAAAAATAGCAACATTTGCCTCTCGGAGACAGCGTACCAGCACAAAGAAACGAGGAAGAAGTGCAAGAAAACAAATCAGGCCGCCATAATTCAGTGGAGAGCGGCAGTGTCTAATGGACAAACCACATCACAAGCCCTGACCCGAAGTCGAAAACGAGCGACATTTCTAAGCAGAGTCCCAGTCCACTGCATCACACCTTTTTGCTCGGATGCGCTCGTTTCACCGCCCAACCTTTATCCGCCCTGGTTTGGGACACCAACATGGCCGCCGATTCATTGTTTTGGGACACTAATATGGCCGCCGTGACGTCATATAAAAACACTCTATTGAGAATCAACCTACGTTAACAATTTTAACCTGAACGTGTTTTTGACCTGCAACATAACCATTCAAATAAAACCTCTTCGGCAGTGTTTTTTCTTGGTACTATTTGTTTTTCAGAATTTTAGAAAATGGAAATTTGGACATTTTGTGAATTTTGACTTTGGCCTCTCAAGGGTCTATACATGCCTCATACGGGGTTCACTGCTTGCGTACAGTAATTGCATGAATACGTATCGGACGTTGTTTTTTTTTCTTTTGTTTTGTTGGTCATGACCTACGGTTTAGGCTACAGCTTACTAACGCTTTAATAACTGCGGAATTTTTATTTTCACAGATCTTCGTCTATGGATTCTCTCCTTGAGACACGCTCTCCAACGCGATTTAACGAGCCGTCGACACAGAAGAGAGACTCGGCATTAGACAGTTCTGCAAAATCTTTCGATTCGTCAGCACAGAACCGAGATTTCGTGCCAGAAAATCGCCCGTCAACAAAATATAGCACCAGGTCAACGAACAGTCGCGAGTCCTTAGAGGATAGTCGTCCGAGATTACCGCCTCCCAATGACAAAACCCCACCGAAACATTGGGAAACAAATGATAACTTCTTTCGAAGCAAATCTAACGAGCAGTTCAGGCCACCGTCAAGGAATACACCAAGTGCTGCAACAGACAGTACAGGAACCAGAGAACATGTGGTTGAAAATCTCTCTTCGACTACACGTGTTGAAAAACAGCACGTTCCAGCGGAGCCTGTGAGGAAAATCAAAGTCTATGTTCCAGCCGAACAAAAGGTTAACCCAGACAAATTTTCCTCTCGAAATGAAACATCGCCAGTATCAAATCCCGACTCTGACTTTGAGCGAAAGCCAGTGGAGCCAGAATTACCACCACCTTTCATTAATGACGACAGCAATGTCTTCTGGGATCCTGACGATTCCCTTCCGCCCCCACCTCCCTTAAATCTTCTTGACCCGCTGGAGACCTCTCAAGATAGTTTACCCCTACCCTCACCTCCTCGGGAAGTGCTTGTTGAATTTCCAGATCCGTACAGCGACTTCAGTTCAAGAAATTCTTCGCAAAGAGAGCACTCGATTGTAGGTAGCGATATTGTCCCACTGGAGGAAGTTGACGGGATCCCATCCCCTTTTGAAAGCGGCCAAAAATCCAAAGTTGAACTAAACGGGTCAGGTAAAATCGACACTAGTGATATCTCCGATCAAGCCTTGGAGACGACTACAAGTACGGATTTGTCATTCGCCGACACCTCCCCTGCAGAAAACAAAACCAGTACCCATAGGGCACCTCCGCCAGCTCCGCTCGTAATAACTTCGACACCTACCAGAGATGACCTGGAAGAGGCGGATAACCCTCTTGATTCGAGCCCCTACAGTTTAGGCTCCAGCACGTCTACTCCATCGGGTAGTCGTCCTAACAGCATGCTGAGTCCCAAACTTGAGGCTTTGGATAAGGAAAAGGTGAGTTAAATTTCTGTGAGTTAGTAAGCAACATTGCGTTACAATTCAAGAACGTAATGTATTGGGCGCTTTCCACTCATCAAAAATTCTGGTTTGAAATTTCGGAAATTCCACACGCCCAGTGGAACGGTACATTCCGGTTTCACCGGCCCGACCCAAGCCACCACACGTTTGGTTTTTGTTCTTGCAAGTAGGATACAAAAGAGCGGTACTAGGGACAACAATTTTGTCAAAAAGAAAGGGATGTTTCGATCCGACCGACCGAAATGAGTGGACCACCTTCAAATAAAAGGTGGTCCCAAATATTCAGATCGGACTGAACCGGAAAGATCCCAGCGTTCGATCTAGGATTTATCGTTTGGGAGAGAAGTCCCGAGTGGCCACGAGTTTCCTAGCGGGATCCGTGGACATTCCCCCCCTCGGAAATTTTTTGAAATGAATATGCGCTTAGATGCAATCTGGTGCATTTTGAAACACAGTTTTGAGAAATGTTACAGCGGTATTTTATTTTATTTTTGAGACATGATCATGTTCCTTGTCATATAGTGTCCTTAGACAGGGAATACTTACTTCATGTGCACTGACCTCGTCGCGTCTGGATGATTTTTCCAATATAGTTACTTATATACTGTAATGAGAACAATTTATTTGGGGGGCGGGGAAGCTGGGCATTTTTTTTGGTGGGGGGGGGGAGCTTCTACCCCTGAAATACCTTAGGTAGAACCCTGGGTCCGTTCCATTTGATTTCTAACCGAAATTTCCGGAATTTTGGGCTGAATGGCAAGCACCCGTTGTCTCTTAGTAGACCTTACCCCACGATACGCGCCATCTCTGCCCGCGCTTTAGGACCAATGGGGAAAAAGCATGTCACCTGGTTTCTCAGGCAGTATAAAACAGATGATAGAAGCTGACAATCGCCTTTGACTTTGTTGATTCCCCTAAAATTGTCCAGTTTCGAATTAAAAATTACCGCTGAATACAATCATTAACGACACATTCATACAGGGTTACCCCCGACGTAGAGTAAAATATTAAAAGTTCCGGCAAGTATGTTTGAAATTTGTGAATACACAATAGAAAGAGTAATAAACAGGTCTTATTCTCGTTGGAATTTGTGAATATGTTGATGGAAGCTATGCGGTAACGAAAGCGTCTTCACTTCTCTTATTCAGCTGTCATAGCGAACTCGAAACTGGACTATAAGACAATGATCGAATAGAGCCGAAACTAATTGTGGAATTACACATATTTTAGACATTCTACTGATGAACAGTTACGACATGTAGCAACACCAATTTGTCATCTCTCCTCTTTGAATGGAATATCTGTAAGTTGCAAGCTCAAAGTTTATGATATATATTTTTGTTGATCCTCAGAGTGTCCTCATAGATAGCATGAAACAAAAGATAGTAGATCTTAGATCACAAATGGACGAAATTAAAGACGAAATCAACGGCAACGAGGAGCTTGGCGAAAAAGTGACCAAGGTTGTGGAAAAAAAGGCGAGTCCGGCAGAATTCTCAAAGTACCAATTGTTTACCGGCGAGCTGAATAAGATTATTGGACTGTTGTTGATTCTGACGCAGAGAATGCACAGATATGAAATGATGCTGAATGATTTGGACATGTCCGAAGAAGCAGATAGGCAACAAAAGGTGAGAAATCTTGAGCCATTTTTGTTTATCTCAAGAGTCAGTAGACGTTTTTCGTGTCATTCACAGTCAAACCTCTAGAGGCTGTGTCACGCTATTTGTCAGTCTATCTTGTTGAAAGGCTACTAAAACGTGTTTTCGCATCAATTGAATTCCAAAAATAACGACTGTCTTTAGGCATTGAAACTGTTTTCTGTCGTGTGTTGCTACGGATGGCGTGGATAGACATGGATTGAAACTTGAAGGAACTGTCCCAATCTTTTCGCGTTGTAATGCTCTGCCTGCAAAAATCACCAAAAATATTCTGGCTAGTACCCCCTGATAACATCTGTTGGATATCTTCTTCGTACAGGAGCATTTTATGTTAATTTAAGTAATCGTTTTTGTGTGTTGTTGTTGTTTTCAGGATATTTTGCTGAGCAAAATAGACAAGGTTACTTTACAGCACGAGGAAGCTTGCAAAATCAAGGAAGTGAATGATAAACGCGGAGAAGTCGTGTCCAAGATTTTGGAAAATTGTCTTGAGGAGGAGGAATTCGCAGATTTTCAGTACTACATAGACATGAAAACACAGCTTGCTTTGATGCACGCAGAAATTCGCGATAAAGTTAAAATGGGAGAAGAAAGACTGAACACTTTAACTTCGACAAAGATTGACTGGAGCATATTTAGCTTGACTTGAGTGGCTTTGGGTCTTTCATCGGTTAAAGACGTATTATCGCAGATGTACCGAAGATTGCTCTAGAGGCCACCGAAGGTTACCGAACAGTTACGATGAGCGACCCACGGAACTTGCAAAGTAACAGATATTTTGATTAATTTAGAATATTCCACTTTTTAAGAAGAAAACTGTTGGCAAACGCTGTCGTTTCTTGGCTTGTTTTGTAGAATTATTTTGGTGTAGAGAGAAATTTTTTCTAGTAGTGATTGATTGCATCGAGATTTATCACAGGCCATTAAATTTTCATATTTATCCAAGGGACGGTGGGGCGCAGCACAACGATCGGCAGAAGTCGAAAAGTTTTCGAACTAAATTAACCAAGTATTTCATGCATGGACACGCTTCCGAAAGTTGCCAAAGATATTCAATCGCTTGGTGCCTTGTAACGAAAATCGCCGGCTTGAGCAGAGGTCAGATGAATTTATTTTATCGATTATTAGGAGAGAGCCAATAGTCTTCACAGCTTGTAAATGTGGGAATATTTTTAGCTGGTTGGTAGCTTCTTGTTCAAGCTATAAAATTGTGTACAGAAAATTCGTTCAAAGTGATGTGAAGGTTGGTCATAAAGGCCTTCAATGAAGTATAGAAATTTTTCGGAAGAAATTTACGGCTCTTAATTGCATAGAGCAGGTAATAATTCCTTATTTATAGCCAAGAAAATTGAATTTATACCAACATAACGTTTTTCCTTTTATTTTCATATAAATAAGACAGTGAAATCTTTTGTGCCAGTTAATAACACACGTGCTAATCGCATAAGTTAGGCACAGTTTGAAACAAAACGTCCTTTTTCGAAAGGAGCGCGCATCCGCGGGATATAAGATCTGGGATGCTCATTGGTCGGTCCTGGCACGTGCTGTTTTGATTGGTCAGTGCTCGTGACACGGGCTTTTTGACCAATCAACAAACGAGTGGATCCTGAATGTGGTTGCCTAAACGACTAGAAACACCTATTTTTTTTCAGGAGAAAAGTCTGTCTTGAATCAGAGATTTTAAAAGGGGCTCTTTCACGATATTGTGGGTGGTCACGGCTTTACAACGTAGAGAGTTGTCTCGATAATTACAAGGAAATTCGAATTATAAGTTGGATAAAACGGTAAACGCTTCAATGGTTGTAGTATACTCTATAAAGAATGGACGAGATTAACGTGAGCGATGGCCAACGGAAAGCTGAAATATTCATGCTACATTTTTTAAGACAAAGAATCGTGACACAGCTTCTTAAGCCCCAACGATAATCATACTTGTAATTTGAAAATAATACGAAATTGTACTTGAAGCCATAAATTTTTCATCTTTTCGACATGTTATGTGAGGGAAGTATTTGGTTCTTCGAGATGACGAACCTTTTTTACCTAAAACGAGATAAACGTTCGTGTTTGCTATTTATCAATCATTCTTTTATAAGTTACTAGAATTTCTTCTTAAATTATTGATACAAAAGTAACTGTGAAAGAAACGTTCTTTTATACTTCAGAAGATTAAACAGCAAAGTATTGCGTGACTTTGTATGGGACTTGCAGACGGAGTATTGCGTGACGATCTGAAAAGTTCGTTTGCGTCACGGAAATGACATTTTTGTAAAAGAGTTAATTCGTGCAGTTACATGGGCAGATTTACATCAACAACTTGCTTGATAAGGATTGTGTGTGAGGGCAGAATTTCTGATAGATTTTTCAATAAAAGTCTTGGAGGATAATGGTAGCGGTGATCCTTCATATGTCAATTTCCTTTTGTCAAATGATTTGTAGCTACCACTATTGGAATATTTCATTTACTGATTTAATCACCTAAGTTATAAATACCCTTGTAAAATCTGCTCCAAGCTTTCATGATGATGTCTACACTAAGGATCTTTTCCATCGACCTCATATGTTTGCAGTACATTGCACGACCCGAAAGTGTGAGCAAGTTGTTCGGTGTAAATCGTGTTCTTGAAAGGCACACAATAGCGGGGCATATCTTTTGGCTGCAGCGATAATAAACAGCACTGTGCTGGGGTCAGTTCCAACCGTTCTTTTCCTTGGTTAGGAAGTCTCGACACTTAGAGAGAATCTAATTGAAAAACTTTACAAGTGGGGTTAACAAGGAAATTCGATAATTTTGTTGGTATATTTAGCAGCTCCTGTAGCAGTACGTTTTTAACACAGACATGAACAAGTTGTGGTATATAAGGAAGTATAACTTTATCTTTTCGTTTGTCAAGGTAAAAAAGAGAGATAAAAGATTAAATTGGTAGCTTATAAGGTGGATGTTGTTTTTCCTTTATTTATATCTGACCTTCCTCTGTGTACCTTCATAAGCTTTACTGATACCAGGGGTACTTAATACTTAAAAGAATGGACCAAATGGACAACCTCGTTCCCAGGGTTCTCTCTTACCCGCCCTACATATCGGCTGTGATCTGAGGCGATGCAATTGGTCTGTTCACTGCCTCGTACTCCAGCGCTTTTTTGGTCCCCATGACCACTTGCGCCGCGACTACCGCAGATAATCCCAAGAAGAGCCTGGGTACGAGGCAGGTCTGTTATCGTATCACGTCAGATTTCATAGTTTTATGTTTATGCACAAGATTTTTCAGCCGGTTGGATTGTGTAAATGGTAAGCACGCTTTACCTGTATACACTTTCTACATCACAGTTATACCCTCTTCCTTTCAAATATGTGTTTCTATATGAATTTTACTTACATCTTAGCGTAAGCTAATTCCAGCAAAACCTTAAGCCTCGACCGGTCGTAGGGGGAGAAGATTTTTCAGAGGCTACAAAGAAGTAATTCCAGGGAGAATATTCTATGGTGTGAAGTTAACTGTCTTATCTTGATAAATTACTGATCATAGGGGAGAAATTTCACCGTCAGTGTCAAGAAAATGGTTGATTAAAATCGAAGCAAAGCTAAACAAAACAGTTCGGTCCTGTATGGACCGCAACTGCAACTATTTGCTCGAGTGTTCTATTTATATTTTAAAGAAAAGCTGGAGTACAGGTGAACTAAAGTGGTTACTTCATTTCATTCCAAGCAACCATTTTTTTTTTTATTGGTCATTCAGAATTGCAAATTTCATTTTACACTACCCACAAATAGCAGAGGTTAGTCTAGTCTAAGGGAGGTGCGTAAAGCCTTTTAAGAAGTGAGTAAGGGTAAAATACCAGTGGAACGAGGGGGTATATGATATATTCACCTGAAGCCTGAAAAAGGTACCGCTCTTGGGCGGGGCCATTATAGGAATTATCCCTCGGGAATATTTACTGGCGTATATAAATAATACTATTTTTTGTGGCTGAATGAGCAGTGAAGTAGAGACGTTAATTTTTAAGCAACTAAGCACGTGAACCGGATGTGACACCTTTTCCTTCCTTTGAAGCCCCGGGCTTGAAGCTACCAAATTTTTATTTGTCTTTTCTCCTGAAGAGACGATTAGCCCAAAAACATGGGCAAAATCACAAAGACGCTTGTCTACACAAAGAAGGATCATGAGTGTCTTAACCTCATACCTAAAGCCAGACTTGACAAAAATCACGCCTGGTGTGAGTCGTAGGTAGACCGCTTGCAACTGACGACTGCATTTATGATTTCATAAATTGGGGAAATCATGCCCATTCTAGCCTGCGAACCGCAGACGTATTTCCTGATCGTCGCTATACGTCGGCGGTTCGCAGCCTCTTCCCATTCCCACGAATAAGAAGTTTGTAAAAAATTCATTAATACATTTCGAATTATTTTGGGGAAGAAAAAACTACGATCGCTTCAAAACGACGGGGGAACACAAGCAGAATACAGCACACGGTAACTTTATTCGTGTTTCTCTTCCCACAGTGATCTAAGATAAGGCGATTTTCTAGGTCGAATTTTTCGCTCCCCATCAATGACACCCATAAAGTCCATAAATCGCTTCTTCACGCAATATCCATCATCACTGGATGTACTGTATTGTATTTTTACCAAGTGCGTAAGCGCTCATCCCGGGGGCTAATAATGTAACACCGGTTTTGGTACCAGGCCAGTTGTTTGCGGTTACGTAACTTAGTTTGCGTAACTTGTTTAGCATGATCATTTTTCTATTTTGAGACTACCTTGCCAAAATTACGAATTCAGCGTTGTAGTAAGCGATATTCTCGGTCGAATTTTTCGCTCCCCATCAATGACACCCATAAATCGCTTCTTTACGCAATATCCAGTATCACTGGTTGTACTGTATTATATTAGTTTACCAAGTGCGTAAGCGCTCATCCCGGGGGCTAATGATGATTTTTCGCTCCCCATCAATGACACCCATAAATCACTTCTTTACGCAATATCCAGTATCACTGGTTGTACTGTATTATATTAGTTTACCAAGTGCGTAAGCGCTCATCCCGGGGGCAGGTCCTGTCCCGGGGGCTAATGATGTAACAGTGTTGGTATCGGGCCAGTTGCTTGCGGTTACGTAACTTAGTTTGCCTAACCTGTTTAGAATGATCATTTTTCTATTTTGTGACAATTACCTTCCCAAAATTACGAATTCAGTGTTGTAGTAAGCATGGTCTTTCTATCGTCTTTCTATGATTTTTTTCAGGGGTCTTTTTTCTAATAAATGTTTTGGGGGCCTGGGCTACAGCATCGTTCACGCCCCCTTTTCGCCACTTTTGAAACCCCGCCGGCAAGACTCCGTTCGACGCACGCCTGCATACTGACTCTGACACGGTTGCTGGTTTCATAGAGAAAGATCACATTTCCTTCTACGGTTTGATTGTGATTTATCGTTGCTTTAAAGGGCGAGAGAGACCTAACTTTTATTCATCATCATGAGCTGTCCTTATGATCGTAGCCAGTAAGTGTTTTAGTGTTTTACAATTTATAATACTCTCTTATAACTATCAAGATTTAGCAAGATTGCATGCAGACTGCGAACAACATTATCAAAATCCAAAATAGGGTTAAAAGTAGTAGATTATAGCTGATTGTTTTTGTTCTTTTGCTCTTTCTTTACATATTGACAATGATCTGTAGTCGATTTGACCCTTCACCAGCAGGCTGCGTTTTTATAACATCAAATTGAACTGTTGAAATTATGTTGTTTACCTCGCAGCGATGACGAAACGAGCGCCCCGTTCGCAAAAGATGGCGATGATGGCCGATTATGCTATGGCGATTATCTTCAGGTTTGAGCTTCTACCAGTAGTTTTTACGAAGTAAAACAATCTTTCGATCTGCTGGGACATTTATAACCGTAATTTCTGTAGTTTTCTTCAGTTTTTTGTTAATCCCATGTCTCTGTTAGGTTATTTAATATTAACTTATGAAAACTTGAACGCCACAACTCAGTTCAAGGTGTTTGATATTTGTAAAGTGTTTGTTCGTATTTGCGATTCCTTTTCACTGGAAATGGAAAATAAATGTGCGCTGATTCATAATGTTTTAACACCTGCCGATTAACCCGTTAATACGGCCGGCGGAGTGATCGTATATCCTGTTTGGTGCATATTTCTTTGGTACGTTCTTTTCTCTTAATATTGAAGGGGTACTATCGCACCGCTGAAATTGCAAAGAAAATGGCTATGCAAAATCTGACATGTCACAGACACTCTCATAAAAAAAGTAAATCATTAGTTTTTCTCAAGATTGATACTTATTTTTTTTATTTGAATTTTTATGAATAGACTACTTACGTATTTTGATATATTTAAATCCACACTTGCGGTTGAGGCTAATGGGCTAATAAACAAAAGAAATCGCCTTGAAGGTTCTTGTATGAATAATACATATCTTTTGTTTTGTTCCCAAACCTCGGAGCCAACAAGGTGACCACATCAACAGCTTTCCTATAAGAAAATGTATGGACAAATAAATATTTATTAGGTATTGTAAACAAGGTGTCAAATTGCATATTGCTCCACAAACCCGGTTTGGGGCAGCAGGGGGCGGGGGAGGGTGGGGTCAGAGGGGGCTGCTCTCTTATTTGGCCCAAACGGGAATGTGCTGCTGCACAGGGTATGATTTTTAGGGTCTTGTGTCTAAAACAGGGTGTACAATTTTTCTATTTAATGTCTTGAAATGAGTGTCTGTTTGGACCAAAAGCTTTTGAAAGAGTGGGAAGGCTGGCAATGAGCAGTGAGCTGTCCCTCTTATTTAGCCCAGTGGGAATGTGCTGCTGCACAGGGTATGATTTTCAGCCCAGGGATACAATTTCACTTTCTGACATCTTGAAATGGGTGGGTTTTTTTGCACCAGGAGTGGTCCAAAAGGTTGGCAATGAGTGGTCTACATGTGTGGTAACATCAATTTTCACGAAAAATTTTAATACATGGTGTAAGTTTGAAATGTTTTCTATAAAATTTTTTTTGCAAAACAAAGTATATCAGGGTCATAAAATATGGTCTTCTCTCTTTAAAAGGGTAGCAAAAAGAATTATTTTTGTCAGGGTCAGGGTATAGAGACCTCAGTTGCTCAACTCCACCCAAACCCCTTGAGTGCCTTTCTGTTTCTACTAATAAGATATGCGAGGAGATAAAAGTGATAATATCATGCATACAGTAAATGATCGATTAAGTGCCACCACGCCTATTTCATTTTCCCTGTTAAATGTGCAGTGCTTACTCGAGAGCTGCACTACTCATAAAATACTGAGGGGAATATAGAGAGAATTAAGTGAGGTGTGTACTAGGTATGCACTATTTAATACAAAATTGTTTTGAATGTAATACAAGAGGTATCATGAACGCAGTTGATCAGTCTCTGAGAAAATACTTCTGGTCAAATACAACTAGAGGTAACTAGAACAAAGTTTCTCAGTCTTTGTGAAGTATTGCTGTTCAAATACAAGAGGTAACGTGGTCTTATTTCTCAAGCGATATCAGGTTTTGATATCTCTTTATATCAAGTGCCGTAATAAAGGTGGGGCGTTTATTTGGAAAATATCCAAATTAGCACTGCAGCGCTTTTTCAAGAGTGGCATTTATTAAGTTATTTTTGGTAAGGGTGTGGTGCTTAGTCGAGTAGTGGCACTTAATCAATCATTTATGATAATAAATATCGTGTAAAGTCACAAAAATGTCTAGGCAACATTCTGTATTTTATATCCCAGTGACAGGGTGGCATTAATGTAACTTATACTGTAGTTGTCAAGGGCTGTCATCAAAAGGGGATTTGTCAGTTTTTCGGCAGCAGATATAACTAAATACGCAAAATAATTATTAACTGTTTCCTTGTAGATAATGAGAAGACAGATAGTGAGAACAATCATATTTATCATAGCTATGAATAACAGAAATTACCACCCCAGCACAAAATATGACATTTATTTTATCCTAAAAGAGAGCATATGCATGATTTTATTGTACTCCATTTACCCCCTTATATATTTGTAAACAGAGAATATTTTTTATTTGCATGTAACCAAGTAGTCTCCCTCGCAGCTGTTTTTTGACATCCAAAAACAACAGCTGCGAGGGACTAGTAGCCAAGAAAACATTTTAAAAATATCTTTTTGTATTAGTTCAATATTATTTTTGTGGTATTTGTCTTATATTACCCTGTTAGAAGAGGTGGCTCTTCTGATCTGATCTGATCTGCTGGATTCAAGTATCATAGAATTTAAGAGCTTAAATGATATATGATGTTGGGTAGCAGATGGTTATTGTTTTGAAAGGTTTCTAAATCCTTTGTTCAAGTGATTTAATTTGAGTAAAATCGTAATTCGGTAATTTTCCATAAATGTTGCTTTGGGACTAGATAGGAGACAAATGATACATCATGTACATCTTAATGATTCTAAAGTTTTTGAGCCACGTTGACAGACAATGCTGTTCTGTTCCCTCTTGAAGGTTTTTCAGCCTTGTTGACAGACAATGCTTTTTTATAGCAATACAGTGAAATAAAAAAGAAAACTTAGATTGCAAGAAAATATAGCCTCCTAAGCAGTTGTTCATTGTCCCCAACATTAACTGAAAACAAGTTTGAAATGCAGCACCCTTTAGCTTCGAGATCAGAGCATCACTAAAAGTCAAGTTTCTCTGTAGTCTTGTTTAGTTAACTAGAAGCTGGCCAATATGTTTTGTGATCTAAAACACCTTTCTCTGGTGACAGTCCATCAAGCCGGTTCTTTAGATTCAGATAATCATTACAATCAATTTCAGCAAATGATTTGCTGTCTAACAATGGTAATGTAACTGGTGAGCTTTCAACAATAGTTTTCTGTTCATTACTTAGGATTTTGCTGTTATCAGCAAAAATTTCAATCTTGCGACTGTTCATGTTTTGCAAAGACTCTTTTCTTGCTTTGGAGTACTTCCTTTTTACCTGTGAAGATAATGACGACAGTTTTTCTCTCTTACTGTCTGCACGACGCTCTTGCCTGATCTCTTGTACTCTCTTTATGATGCTAAACTTACTTTGAGCATCTAAAGATGGAAGTGAAGGTAAATGACCAGGTAATTTTTTTCCCGGAAATTCAGCACTACTGTCATTTTTGTCTTGATCATGCCCACCTTCAAGAATTGCTGGTAAAGAAACCCTCTTCTTGGAAGCTTCCACAGAACTCAACTTTCTGCCACTAGAGAAAAGTCCAGAAAAAAGTCCATCAATACTAGCATTGTCAAAGCTGTAGTCATTCATTCCATTCGAATCGTCATTCTGTTCAAAGCTGTGTGAATTACTGCTGTGATCAAAGTTAAAGCTTGAGGTCTGTGCTTTATCACTCTCTGGTAATTGTGTCATATTACCATTTGATGTTTTATCATGTTTGATTTTCTTGACTTTAGAATGTTTTTCAGTGGAAGTCGTATTTTCTGGATCATCCTTGCATTTCTTCAAAGGCTTCATAGCTCTCTTTTTCAATTCTCTTTCTCTTATCTTGCACACAGTTTCATGACACTTCTCTACTCGTCTTTTCGCTGCAAACTCATAAGCACTGTCTGAATCTTGTAAAATGTGGTCAGTAACTTTTAATATCCTCATCGTATTCCTCAGAGTCTGTTGTACCTCTACATTCTGCAAGAGCTCCACACGGTTCAGCCTCTCAAGCCATTTGCTGCGGTAGTTGGATTTTAATGCTTTGTGACCTTGTGTCACTGACCCAAGACTGGAGGCCCATGACCTGACAAGATAGTTCGGGTATTTGCCTCCACTCGAGAATTTTTGGAGCTCTGGGGTCGATGGAATGTCCCTCATGCTTTAAATTTACGGTTAAAAGTACTGGACAATGTACTCTTAAAAGTTCTTTCTTAAGAACTCATGATCACCTGCAGCTTTTGCATGATGTGTCCATGATTAGGACTGTAAACAATGTGTCTGGCAATGAAAATGCTTTGAAAGTATTGTACATACAGTGTATCTTGTCCTTTCTTTACTTAGTTGTTAACAGATTTCTTGACTTGATATTGCAAGCTTATTTATAGCAATTAAGAATTGTCCTGTACAGTAATATCATTGTAAGTTCAGATTCTGAATTTTTTCTTCATTCAAAGTCTTTCAAGTGACTTTTGTGACATCCTGTTTGCCAAATTAAGACAACAGTACACTCAATAGTAATATCTGAGTCAACAAAGCCAGATACCAAGGTGACTTTATAATCAACCTTCTAATTATTCATAATCAGCCACATAGTTTGATTCTCTGGGGATATGTATTGTATAGATAATGTAAAGGGAACCTGATAAAGGGATTAAGATCATTGTTCTGTTGTATTTACAGTTAGCACGTTAAAAAATATACTTTTGAAGCAGAATCACCCTTTGTACTTTTTTGTCAAATATTATTTTGTTTGTTGGTTGAAGTGAGAAGTAGGAAGAAAAACAGTTAACCTATTTGTTTGTCATATTTTCAATTAGGTTCCCATCAAAGACAGTGAAGTTAATAATGTCCTAAGTAAATAGCATTTTCAAGGTCATTTAGTTTTATTTTAATTGAATTTTTTTTTTTTGCAAAATTACCAGCGTGAATTTACATTTATTTAAGTCACTGGTCTATTAGAAATCAACTTGTTGTACATGTAGATTTTCACTTACAGATCAAAGGTGCAAGACATACTTTATTTGTTATGTAGGTCAACAAAAATGGCAGCTAAAAGCTGATGTGGATTCAATATATTAATGAACCTAATTCTTGAAAAGCTTCCATTATCTAATTAGTTTCTGCATCAGTGTGCATCTTGCACGTAAATGAGAGTGGGCATTATGCAGCTAAATTTAATCAACAAATTGAAATGCTCCTTATGCCTATTAAGTAGTAAAACTTCTGGACAAAATACTTAACATTTGATTTTATGGCTTGGGTTCTTCAGATCTGCCAATCTCATAAAGTTGTGCAGGGTTTTAAAAAAGTCCCATCCAGCAGTCTGGGATAAGAAGTAGATTTTCTTTCCGAGCAAGTGACTTCCCTTGCCTTTTTAACAATAAATAATTGCCACTTGAAATAAACGAATGCCACTTAAACAATAAATGATATACTACAGTGGAAACTTGATATAACAAATGGCCAGTTGCAAGGGACTTGCAAAATTTGTTTGCTATAATGAGGTTTTGTTATTTTGAGTGCCTTTTTCATATATTTTACTATTGCTGGGGTAAAGAAAATTGTTTGTTTTACATAAGGGGAGACTTCGTTATTATTGGAGGTTTGTTATAGCGAGGTTCTGCTGTATTTATTATTATAATAATTATTATAATCCTCTAAATCTATGTTGGAGAAATGTGACAAAAATGTGAAATTATCTCTTGCAGCTAGACAAGCTTCTTGATTGCCAGAAGTCAGCTAGTGCATTAACTGTTCATGATGAATTACTATTCATCACTGTCCATCAAGGTACAGTACTAAACTAGCTTATCTCTAGTTCAAATTGCTCTAGAAAACAAAGAAATGGGGGAATTTTGAAGGTGCTGGCAAGTTAAAAAGCCAGCTTGACTAATGATAAAAAAAATGTCTGCTCAGCTTTTCTTAAGCTATACATCCCTGAATTCGAAATGAGTTGAATGCATAATCACCTAGAGAACTTACAAAACTTACAAAAAACTTTCCCTGTTGAAATAACTGTAAAACAGCCTATAGGTTTTTTCAAAAAGCATTATAAATCTAGTTTGTACAGTACCTCTGTTTCGCTGTTAAGCTGGTCCCTGCATGAAAGAATTTTTTAGAATCTCTTTTAAGCTATACTGTACTGTGAGAATTCCAAACTCTTGAAACCTTTTTTTCTGAACAAATCCATTCCCTTTCACCAGTCAAACACTGTAAACTAGCTCACCCGTCTCCTGATAATTCGAACAAATTTCCTTTTGTCACTGTGGTTCAAAATTAGGATTCCACTGTACACCTGATACCACTGACAATTCTTACAACTGCAGTCTTTAGTCAGTTATAATGAAATCTGCACAGTACTACCTTTCAATGAAAAATTCTTTCAATAATACTTTCTGGTCCTGCTCTTTTTTAGTGTCAAGTAATTGTATTTTTAAGTGTTTTTTTTCTCCTCAAATCTTTGTTGCTCTCCCGTCTAGCCTACGAATTATGGTTCAAGCAGATTCTTCATGAGCTGGACTCAATTCGAGAAATCTTTACCCTGGAGAAACTGGTAAGAAGATAATCCAATGGAGTACATCAGTGAGGGGCCACTGACAGAAAATTGGCAAAATGAAATCACTTCTTTAAAACTTACGAAAATATAAATAAATAAAGGAGTACTAATAAGGATTAGATAACACAGAATTGTATTTGTGCATTTAATCAAATGTGGAAAAAAACAGCAACCTTTATCTGTCTTAAAACATAATGATAAAAACCTGTTTTGTAGGTTTCAGTTGGTTGAAACTCAAAAGATTATGAATGAAGTGGCAATTAAAACAGGTTTTTGTTATATAAAGTCTTAACCTCTCCTTATGGACATCTCTATATTACGAACAGATCATTTGGTCCCAGAAATGCCAAAAATCATACATTCCCTACCTCTATAATACGGATACCTCTGTAAAGCGGACACTTGGCTCTGTCCCTTCGGTGTCCATATAATTTAGAGACGTTTGACTGGATCTCCAATATTTAAGAAAGCGAAGGGTTGGTGGATCCTGCTATTGAGGTAGCCCCATATTTGAGAAGGGGGGCTTTGTTATTTTGGCTGAGGGTGTGGGGAAACAAAACATGTGTGCTTTTGTTTGAAGACTGAAATACATACTCCATATCATCTCATTCACCTGTTTGATGACGATCTTTTTTTTTTGCGTGATCTAACGGGCGATGGTTTGTTACACAAGTAAAAACTCAAACTTGATAATTTGAGCCCATATTTCTTTACTAGTGCATGCAAACAGGAGCAAATTGTTTATTATTATTTTGTGGAAAAAAAACTGACATGTTAGCGTTCAATATTTTTTTGATAGGGTATGGATGAAAGGCAAATGCTTGTTTTATGTTCGAGACTTAACCGCATTGTACAGATTCTAAAAGTAAGTTGTTTTACTGGTATTTGTGTTGCTTCAGGGGCACCCAACGACAATTTTCGGAAAAATATCTGTTCGGAGGACGATTTGAGATCTAGATGTTTCGGAACATTTGTTGTAAAATTTCTTGCTTGCCTGCCTCTCCTAGGATTTTCGGACATCTAAAAAATGGTATAATTGCCTATTTTTAACGGATTTTTACCCTAAAAAGGTCACCTAGAATTTTCGGGAGCCTTTTTTCTGGCTAAAATTTTCGAAAAGGTAAGTTTTGATCCCTATAATTTTCGGATCACTTGACTTTCAGCTAGGAAATCCGAACAGATGAAAAATTTTTTGGGGATAAAAATATGCCTATATCTACCGTTTAAATACTAAAATACGTTAAACAATTCTATGTTTAAGTAGTTTTGAACTATATTCTCGTTGGGTGCCCCTGTTGCTTGGTGGTATACATGCTTTGAACTGACAGTTTCGTTGTCGTGTTGTGAATGGTGCAGCCACAAAGTGATATAAAAGAAAAAGGTGAAATCCTGGAGGTGGCACTCGTCAAGGGTATCAAAGTTTAGTCGGAGGTTTGCCACCAAGGCTTTTCAGCCCTGGCCGTTCTTAAGTAGCCTGCGAGCTAGCTCTCCTATTTGGGCGAGCGAAGCAAGCCTCGCGAGAACGCGCGAGCGAGGGGACTTCGCCGCTCGCTAATTAAGGGGACGACGCTCGTTCATTTCATTACCCTGTGTAAGATAAGGAACCTTTTTTCATAATCCTGATACTTTTCGTTTTACATACAAAATTAACTAATTTATCAAAACTAGCATCATGAAATAAAGATTTTTATGGAACAAAATTTGTTTTACGTTCACACATGTAGATCGCTCATCAGCAAACTCTACACTCGTTTTTATAAAGGCTGATCCGGTCTAAAAAGACACCCTGGTCAAGAAGTTGTACAGCCTGTTTAAGACGTAAGACCTTGAAAAGCATATTCTGTTCAGCTGCACATGCTCTATTTTCACTCGAAATCTCCAGTTTAAGAAAGGAACGAACTCATGGAACTTTAAACTTGCGAAATCTTCGGAAAGTCTTTGGAAATGTTTGGATGTCTTTTGGATATGATCAGGCCCTCTCTGGTGCTGTGTGGATAAAAATTCCTGCGTTACACCTGACCCCCAAAACGTTTTCGGTATCATGTACTTTTTGGACCAGTTTTGATTATTTGTTTAACTATAGCTACTATTTTTGTTGACATCATAGCTGCTGCGAGATCAAATCATGATTCTGGAAACAATGACCCCACTGGATTTTATGGATTTCAGGTTAGTTCGTAAATACCTAATTTACTAATTACTGGTCGCATAACATGGATATGCTTGGTGGTTGACCAGGACAGAATATACATGTAGGCTAAAGTAGTGATGTTAGAGGGAATTTACATACAAAGTTTTGTTTTTTATACGCAAAAACTGTCAACTTAACAAGAACAATTGAACTGAAAAATGTAGAGAGGGAGAAGGACCAAATCCCTTTTTAGGCCTCAAAATTCTCTTAGCTTAGACCTGGAATGTGCATTTATGTACCAACTTTGAATAACTTTGAATTACATTCCTGGTAGTTGGTCCTTGAAAATTCAATGCCCTCTTTGAAAATCCTTGAAAATTGGTCGCATTTTCTGTATAAACCTTGAAGAATTTAACGAGGCTTTTTTTCAACATTGCAGAGATAACCTGGCTCCAGCTTCTGGATTCCAAAGTCTTCAGTTCAGACTAATTGAGAATAAATTAGGGATTAATAAGGTATGAATCGAAAATATTCCGCACGTTATAATTTTCAAGCGACAAAATCAACAGCATATTTTATTGTGAAAAATTATCATGGCGTTTATCTTGTTTTCATTGCAGTCTCAAAGAACTCGCTACAATCGTCAAGATTACAGGTCAGCTGGAACCAAATTTGACATTTGATCGAATAAATACAGTGTCAAAACCACCCTGAAAAAAGACTTTGAGAAACCACTCACGCATCTCTTTGAGATTTCTTCCTTTTTCGACTTTTCCCCGGCCTCCCCTCATCATAGTTTAGTTGCCCTCCCTGTAGTTTTCCTTGGCGGTTATCGTTTTGTTTAGAAATTTTGCAATGATGTCGCTGCGTTTCTTATTAGTTTCTGTTATTTACGTTTCTAGTAAAGCATTCAAGTCATGTGAGAGACAAAGCCTGGACCATTCGGAAAGTACAGCATCATTGCTAGAGCTTGTCCAGGTATGTTTATGATGTCTAAAAGCAGCAGAATATCTATTTAGACTTAAAGGATAATCTGAAACACCATTAACCGTCCGTGACCAACTTTGACGTGCAGAAAAGTGGAACATTAATTTGTCAGTCATAGGCAAATTTTTAAGTTGTTGTAATGTTAGAGACTGCATTCAAATTCAAAAAGCCCGAAAAAAAAACCCTTGTCGACTTGCGTTCAACTTATCCATTAAATGTCATGTGAGAAAATTCACTTCGTAGTTGTGCTGGCGAAAAAATGTACTAAAAAGTGCAATACACATGTAGAGTTGTTGTTTTGTTCATATATATATTTTTTAAAGTTATGATACCTACTGAGTACAACCCAATGAAAGCCATGAAAGCCATGTCGTGAATGAGTTCTAGCCAATCAGAGACGCGAATGGTGTTCTCTCATGTTAGGAAAATAGTTTGTCCAATCAGAACCGTAAACGACGTCAGAAAAATCAGTCGTTCAGTTGGAATTTATAGCGTTGCACAAGTTTCTCGCCAAGTTTTCTGCCTTAAGGTGGTAGCGCTCTCGACTCACCAGTTGCGGTCATGGACATGTATTGTCGTGTCTAAAAGTGTTTTCTTGTTTAAAAGTGACAAAAGTCAGAATGATGGAATGGAATAGCTTTTTGCATTTCATTGTCACAACAGAAGATGCAGAGAACCACATAAGGTCAAAGTTGTTTGGCATACGTTCTAAACTTCCTTTTTCTACAGGGTTGGTTGGAACGGACTCCTGGACTCGAGAAAGATGGATTTGACTTTTGGGGCAAATACAAACGAAGTGTCAAAGACATGCTGGATTCTATAAGGGAGGAGGCTGAGGTAGGACAGGTCTTGTTTAGAAACCTTTTCAAAAAAACGCCACACGAAACTACGCACTAGGATAACACTGTATATCTGTTAGCTTTGTCAGTATTACCAGTATTACCAGTATTACCAAGACTAATGTTTTTTAAGTAGTGATCACATTTTGTTTAACAGGTCGAAGAAAACGAAGAAGTTCGGGCGAATTTGTTAAAAGATGTCAAGAAACAACAGGTGAATATTTACCACTACCGAGGTAGTCAGCTTTGGATTCAGAATGGTAAACATTATACCCCCTCTAGTGCGTATGAAGTCAGGGCAAGGGAAGCGTGAATCTGTGAATGCTTGTTGGTGGAGTCACGTGCCCTTGTTGCATGTTGCACGAGATTCAAGCTCCACGATGTAGCGTGTTTTAGTTAGCAAGTGCAAAACATGATGTGACAGTAAACTACGGCGAGGTGGTGCTCATAACTGTTTTCAGTGTCAGTTACAACCAAACTTTCAACTATTGCCTGCTTGGTTTCCTTTCCGTTGTATTTCCGCTAGTGTATTTCCGTTTCATCAACCCGAAATACGTCTTTGTTCGCAGGCTAGTTCGGGTATTGTTCGGGTATGTAGTGACTATTGGCCATTTTGAAGTCTTGCCAGAGACTGGGTCGGTGTTGTGTCGAATTGCATTATGGGACTTCCGGGACGCTATCCCTTCTTTCATTGGCTGTTACGATGTTTAAAGTGCGAAGGACTGGGTCCATATGCTACCCCCAAAGCGATCCCATAGTGCAATTTGACATAACACCCACATAGTCTCCCCCTCATTCTCACACTGGCCAATCTCTATTGAACTTGACCATTACATCGGACAGGGGGAAATAAAAAAAAAAAACAAAGAAAAACAACAACAGCAACAACAACAACAAAAACATGTATTTAACTCTTATGCAACTCTGGAGCTTCCCATCGACTGAAAAGTAATGAGCCCTAGTGCTCG
This sequence comes from Porites rus, assembly GCA_964035705.1. Taxonomy (NCBI): domain Eukaryota; kingdom Metazoa; phylum Cnidaria; class Anthozoa; order Scleractinia; family Poritidae; genus Porites; species Porites rus. Next base: position 9,469,589 of record OZ037999.1, read on the forward strand.
CAGAGTTATCAGAGAAAGAAGGTCTTTTTCCTGTTGACGGTGTACGTGTTATTATAATACTGTTTATTTTCAGGATACTTTTGACTCGATTTTCAATGAAGAGAGACATAACCAGCTTGTTGCTAGAGGTAATGTTGTGTGAATGGAATGCAGTAATAAGCTGCACACCTCACAATCTATATGTTCCCAATTTTCTCCAATGCAAAACACCCGGTATTTTTTTTGCGAGAGCGGTTTAGTAAAGGTGGTCAGAGCAGGATTTGTACCCACGGAGACCGAGTTGAATAACCACCATAGTGCCCCCTCCACTCCTACCTCTTTCCCTTCGAACGCCTGCCACGCAGGCTCATTGACAAGGATCCTTTAATCCAGTGAAATCCAAAGCGAACATCAGAAAGCCGGCGCGAAGGAAGAGAAAACGCATTAAGAACTAGAAAACCTCACTTTAACATAAAACGTTAACCTTCTCGTTGATTTTAAGGTGAAAGAAGGTTCTCTCACAAAGCTATGCAAGGAGCGTTGATGATCTATTTTTACCGGTAAGAAACTTCTGTTTGATTAACAGAAATAGGCTATAATTCAACGTTAAAAAAGCGCCTCTCCCTGATGATGCTACTTTGCTCTATACATTGCAGTGCTCTCCCCCCAGCCGAGAAACACGGGGAAAGTATCGTGTTGTTGCTGATTATAGAGTGTCCAAGGACAACTGACTTTTTGTCCTTATGTATTTCCCCTTTTCGTTCGTAGCATTCATGTCAAGCATTGCCGCACATTGGGCAATGACAAGAGCCATAATTGTCCCATTTTGGCTCTTGGCAATGACTTAAAGCCGTTGACCATGTATACGTAAAATAAACCCACTCTAATGTGTTAAAAAAGAACAGGGGGCGGGGTGTGGTCCACATTTTCTGGGTTACTTTAGAGGCGCATCTTGGAGGGAGGCCCCAAGGGGCGGCGGGTTCCACCTTATTTTTTGGCCAAAACAAGCCCTAGGGGCCACAAAAATTATTTTTGAACCTGGGTCCCTTCTTACTGAATAGGATCTAAACGAGCGGGTCCCCCCACTTACTTGGAGTCAATGTGCGTAGCGGAAGGCGCCTTGCACTTAGCCTGCGAACGCGACGTATTTCCGGTTGTCGCTTCTCTTCGGGTGGAGCGACAACGGAAATGGGGCCCACAGTAATTGATCTTAACTGTTGTGGCGTCCGGAGGAAAGTAACTCACATTTTTAACCTTGTGTCTGTTATTCCACCAGTGACGAGCCGCGATGCCATCAGCCTTTTCAAATCCTTCAATTACTCATGGATATCGACTCTCTTGTGATGAAGTGGCGATGTAAGTATAGTCTACGATGACGCAAGTACACAGGAGCAAATATCCCTCTTATCATAGGTCCTCAAAGATCTGTAACAGCTCGGTAGACGAAGAGAAGAGAAAATCTAGTTAATATTATGCTGTCAGTGGTGTCTTCAAAAGTTCGAGTAAATTCAGGAGAAAGTAATGATTGTTTTCTTGAAATATTTAATAACTGCGTAGAACGAGTTAGACGATGTTGACAAACTGTCGCTCTGCATGTGATTGGTGTCCGCATTTCGCTTAGCCTCCCACGCAGACGTTCTTACGGGTTCGTTACGCGTTCCTGGCCCACTAGTGGGGCAAGAACGCGTGAAAACGTCTGCGTGGGGGGCCACGTTTAGCTATGAGTATTCGCCCCACTGTCAAAACGCCTACTTAACTCATTGATCATTTTCTCTGTTTGACAGACAACCATTTGATGATGGCGCAGCGAATGATTGGTTGTAAAATAGGAACTGGAGGTACATCTGGATATCAGTATCTCAGGTCCACGGTCAGGTGGGTCAACTAACAGGTTTTAGGTCATGCAAAGAACAGTGCCTCTGATGAGTATGGTCCGGAAAGGCCCGGAGGCTACTGTCCATTATGAGATTGCACAAAAAGCCATGTTAGTGTTGTGTCGGAATTGCATTGTGGGACTGTCTAGGGAAACTATCTTTTCTTTCATTGGCTATTTCAAAGTTTGGCGGGAACCTTGGTCAAAATTGTCTCCCGAAACTGTCCCAAAGTGCAATTCGACACAACACTGACCCAGTCTCAATAGCAACCTCCAATGATGGCCAATATAGTTGGCCGTTGCACAGGACACCTATCATGGTAAATGAACGTTGTTTTCGCGGTGGCATGTGTACTCTAGCAGCCTTGCGTTTTCCGTTCAGATTAGCGTCGACAAAAGACGTTTCGTCCGATTTTGAACATCACCATAGAATTAAGATGCGTTTTTAAATCATTTGGATTAGCATGGACAGCAAAGTTTTAGTCGTTCGACATCTGAAATTCACCTTAAATAGTGTGAACGGGGCTTCATATCGGTTCCTTGAATTGCTATTTACGACCACTTTTCTTTCTGTAGTGATAGGTATAAGGTGTTCGTCGACTTGTTTAACCTATCCAACTACCTTATACCACGTGACCGTATCCCGCCACTCAGTTCGTCCATGAAGATGCGCCTGCGTACTGCGTTGGTGGATGGCCGACTGCCTGACAGTGACAGTGCACTGTGCAGCGATAGCAGTGAAGATGATCAAGAGTCAGCGCTTGCCTCCAAGATTAAAGATGTTGCCATAACGACCACAGCAACTGCTGACACCAACTGATCGAGAAAGAGTCAATTTTGATAAGTAGTTCAATGGGGAGAGGAACGAGGTTGATATTTCACACTATTTCAACTATAACAGACTCTTCCAAAGATTATTTCAATTTTTGATGTAGACCAGTTAGTGAATATGCATTTACACTGCTTAAAAGAGCGCCTCAAAATTTGAAAACTTACCAAGTTTAAAGGTGATACTTAAAAAGCGAGCGAAGATCTTGCTGTACAAAGTCGTCGCGAAATTTTCCTAACGTTTGTATGGTGGAGGAGGTGGGGGGGGGGGGGGCACAAATTTGCCCCCTTCTTACAAACGTGACTTCGCAGAGCTATATCATCGTCAAATCACCTTCAATTATTATCTTTACTAATTGTGGGGGGAGGGCGGGTGCGTTTTAGACGTGTTGATGGATCTTCGCCAGTCAAAAGTTGAAAAAACCGTGGAAGAGTCTATTTGATCATAACCTTTTGGTTTTCGGTGCCAAAGAATTAACGGGATCGAACGTCAAAAACGTTTACCCTTATGATTTTGTAACAGAAGAATTGCTTCATGGCTGGACTGGTAGATTTTTATGAAATTAACAATATTACTCTGCGGTCAAGTCGGGTCTAGTCGCGTTTTCTTCCCGACAACGTTAATTGAAATAACTGTATACAGTTGGTTTGACTTCATTTCCCTTCCCTACAGGGTTTAAAAATGCAATGGTTGAATAACTTTTCTAGGGTCTTAATTAGCCCGAGAATACATGTATAATACGTTAACTCGTTTTTAGTACATATATCTTTGACGTCAGCTGCAACGTTAACTAGTTAGAAAAGTAAAGATTGGAAATCTCATACTCTGATCTCTGGGAGAAATAGTACAGTTATGTACGCAATTTAAGCAGCTGCAAAAAGATAGCCTGGTTAGAAAATTCAGGCTAACCCACGACCTATATGTGAAGTCACTCTTCCAATAGCCCAAGATGTAATTTTCACCGAAGCATCTTCAAGTTTATGAATTCAATACGGCTTCTGCCCTCGGATGATATCTTCGACGAAGTCTTAAAACGTCAATATTTGCCAAAACAGAGGCCCTTATAGGCTCCTGCTAAAAAGGATGAAAATTTCGAGTAAGTTCGACCGTTGATAACCACCTGACCGCAAAATCAAGTTGGAGTGACATTGCCCCAGTTAGCTGTAACGTGAATATTTTGCTGAACTTACAAACGAATACCCATAAACATCTTTATTATGAAAAACTTGTACCGTAATCTTGTATCGCTCTTCCGTAGTTTAGAAGTATTATTTTAAACCGAGCGGATTACTTTTCAGTGGAAGTAAGACCAGGGCTTAGCGTGGAACTTCAAATGTGACGAATTTGATGCTACTGAATGAGAACAAGTAGATTTTAATCACAAGCATTAGGTTGACCGCATGAGAAGTTCGACTTTAATCTTTTCAGTCCCAGAATCAGTCCAAAATTGACCAGACAAAAAGTTACCAAATTTCTCATTGTACCAAACTGCAAACTAAAGTGGACTAAGATAATTGTGAGTGCACCTTTTGCTGTTTTCTCACAACAAGGCTTGCTCTTAAGCAAAATGTATCTCCTCAGTGTGTGTGGATGGGGTACCGACGGAAAATAGTAAAAACTGTCACTTACACGATTGAAGCCTTAATTTTTTTGATATTGCACATGTAATTTTTTGTTACTTAAGTAATATTTATATGCAATCAAGTGTAATATTTACATCTATTTAACAATAATGTTTATATGCAATTTTTGTCATTTATTTTTATATAAATGTTAAAAGCATCTTGTCTATCATAATTGTATTTTGAAAATAATTTTCTTAAGTCACTCTTAGTGAAGTGAAGTGTTTGTTTGATATTGCTGGAGGGAAATTTCTAAGAAACGTGCAAACTTGTTTTAAATAAAGAGTTATTTATCAATAGCAATTTCAGCACATTAAAAGTAACACGTCAACTTTTTTGTAATATTTAAATTTTTGATATTTACCCATTCAATGGAGATTTGTTAGTAAAAGGAGATGTTTTGTTATCGTGTTTCTGTAAAAACTTAAGAGATCTAACGTTTTTGAATCCCCGCTATTTTGTTACTAAAAATTTCTCACTAGTGGTTACCTATGGAATAAGGCCTACATTTCAGGATTCGTTCTCTCAACCTTATTTTTTGGAATTTGATACACAAACAAAAATTCTTCTGAAACTGCTTAACCCTTTTCTTACGGGTGGGGTCGCTTTCGTTCCATATGAAACGATGCAGGTAATTATGTTTTTCTGAATTCATTCACCGTTCAGCCAGCGATTGTAAGCAGCAAATTGCAGCCTGCGCGGCAGGCGCCAGTCAGTCTCGGTGGATAACACCCTCCTTGATCTGCCTAATTCTTCATATCCTACTCAGCCTCATTCATTAATTGCGAATTGTGAGGGAAAAATAATATAGCTGCAACTATGAACACCAACTCAAAAACTGTGGGAATTATGTGACAATTTTTGCAGTAAACGTAAAGTAGAATAAGAAAAATTGACTGTATTCTCTTTGGAATAGAGTGGTTTTCGTTTGAGTGTCGTAAAACCAAAACCAAAGTAATTACTCTGGCCAATCACATAGGACACAGACAATACATTAAACCAATCAAAACTTAGACCTGCAAAACAGTCCGTATTTTTGCGTATTCAAGTACGCGCGAGCAGTCAAACAAAAGGTCTGGAATGAGGCTGAAAACAGAGAGCGAGACTGGGGAGAGACGCTAAAAATACGGACTGTCCGTTTTGAAAACGTTATATTCGTTCGAATTACCCGCTTCTCCCAGCCACGGGCAATTCCCATTGGCTAAATTTCGACGCAAGCTGTCACCAAGCTGTCAAGTAATGTTTTCAACATGTCATTCACGTTGTTCCATACCGTGATGAATTGCTAAAGCTTTCGCTGTAAAATGACAGATGTTGATCGCCTGGATTTGCTCACAAGAATTGGGATTTGTTTTAAAATCGGAACAGAGGGAAGCTTCGGAGTTGCTACTCAGGGGAAAGGATGTTTTCTGTGTTCTACCAACAGGATTTGACAAAAGCCTTATTTATCGGATGTTTGTTCAGGCGAAGAGTTCTTCAAGTTCTGCGCAACGGCCGACCGTCATTGTTATCTCACCTGGCTAAAAAAGCGGGATCGGTAGGAAACACACGACTTTTACCTCATGCAAACATGCCGCTTGTTCCAGTGAATTGTTTTCTCTGTCGAGTAGATTATGCTTTGGAGGAAAACGTTTTGACTGAGCAAATGTGAATTTTGGCCGCTTATTAAATATATTTCATACTGAGAGGTCGTGACACGCATATTGATTTTCTCTGGTAGGCATGATTTGCCCTCTGACGCAAGAGCATTTTCTTTCTTGGCCCCTTTAGAAATGTAAAGCTCTTCATTGCGGCTGATTAAGGGTTTTAGGTTGTTTTATTTCTCCAAAGTGCCTCCTGGATTTGAATAATTTTAAGCGATTTTCTTTGTGTCCGTGAATGTGACTTTTTCCTGCAATGTTTTGTCACGCTGGGCCCAGCTCGTTAGCCTGCGTGGCAGGCGTTTGAAAGGGAAGGGAAAGGGAGTTTGCGCGAGAAACGCGAGGGGCGCGCGAGGAGGGAAAAACTCCCTTTCCCAAAACTCCCTTTCCCTTCCCTTTTAAAACGCCGGCCACGCAGGCTACCAGCTCGTTAGCGTTTTTGGCAGGATTTTAAATTCTCACAGATAGTAATTTACAGAGCTAAATCACCAAGACGTGGTTTGGAATGAGGGGATTTACTCATTCTTTTCAATCGCAATAATTGTTCATTGTCAGTTGCCGTGTTCAGTTCTTCTCTAATTTGCGAAAGCATCGCCGTGCAGTTTCCCGGGGCAATTTCTAACCGTTGTTCCGCACGGAAGGCAAACTGCTCTTGTGGAGAAAGATTCTCCTTCCTCGAGGACAACGAAAAGTTCGTTTTTCAGTAGGTCGGTCCACTTTGGTAACGTTTCCCCTTTTCTGGTAGGCGCAACAAACGCATTTTCCTAGCTTATCCATCCATTCGTAAAATTGCCGAACTGTGTTTTCAAACAACAGCCGCACATATTACAATTTGTCCAAAGCCCTCGGCTCTTTCGGCTTTCTCCCTCTTCGAGGAGCAGGCACAGGCTTTGTTGTCGTACTGCCACTTTCACCCATTTTTGATCCTCCTACATTTCACAGGGAAGCAACGCTAAAAACGAATTACTACTAGATTACAGCGTCAATAATAACACGCGAGTCTATCAAATTCACAAAGAGGGCGGAGTTGCGAACAGATTTTTGACAGCTCGACGACATTTTTGAACCCCCTGGTCGGAAAGAATTCATTGTATGGAAAACGGACAGTCGGTTTTTTTTCTCTCGCCTCACACGCCCTACGGGTGTGTGAGGCTCGCGCGCGTCGCGCGCGTAAGACTCTTACGCCACGCTTTAACGATTTCTTTACTGATTTTTGAGAAAAAAACCGACTGTTTTACAGTCTAATCAAAACTCGAAGTAATTATTGTGGCTGACGCAAAGCGCGGGAAAATGCATGCGAGCGCGTCACAATTGGCTTTGGTTTTACTTCTGATTGGATGAAAAGGTGGCGCGAATCTTTTAAGCCAATCGCATCGTGTAGAAAGTGCAAAACCAATTACTTTTCGACACTCAAATGAAAACCGCTCTAACAGGTAACACTAACTTTTTTTAAAAAAATAATAATAGATACGGTTCGGTACAGTTTATGTTCAGCAACGGAAAATTGTGTAAGTGGAGCAGAACCTTTTAAATGTTCAACAGACAATTTATTCAGTTCGCGCGTATTCCTGTTGAATTTGTAGCCCGTTTATGAGATATGTCTACTCAAAAATATAATAATTTTTCCATACCTGCTGTTATGTGAGAGTAACTGCTTTTAATATCTCCGTAAAGTTTAGGTTTACGCGATCTCAGAGAACAATGTTTAGCTGTACACAGCACGTAGTCTTTTTTAAAAAAATATATCCAGATCTGACACTGGTTTTGGGTATTTATCACGTCTAAGCATGATTTAAATACATTATGATGCTGTGTCCTTTGAATGTCGTCTTAAAACTCAATCGCTTTGTAAATGTCACTTGTAGTTTTAGTATCGGAGGAGAGTATTTTAAAGCTCAATATTTTTCAATACCATTACCATGTTGCTTTTTTACCAATCAATTGACTGGCTTCTTTGTGCCACTACATAATGTGTGTAGTTAAATATAAGTTTACAAGCAAGACCGGCGGTTTCGAATCTTACGATTCTCATCAGTTGCTTTGTGGTGGGATGGTTGAGGTGAACTCTGAACCATTCCGTATTGCTTGATTTAGTAAGCGTTTATATATCCACCCTGGTTTGTTTGAAGGATCGAAAATGGTGCGCTTTGATTGGTTCCTTGCAAAAAACCAATCAGGTTGCTGTAGGTTCGATCCGTGTTTTCTCAAAGCTAGGTTGTGTTTTTATAAAGGTTTAAATTTGAAAAATAGGATTCTTGCCTTGCTTTTTTGTAAAGTATAAAAACATCTTGTTAAAATGTTTATGATGTATAAGTGTTCACCCTTTCTACGTTAAATCTGACTGGAACCCACCGGTTCAACCATCAGTAGCCCTCGAGAGCTATCTGGAAGAAGTTAAATCACAACTCGCAGAGATAAAAATAACAGAGCCAAAAAATAACTTGCCACGCAAGGAACACGAAGCTTTAACAGAATTAAAGCAAAACACAGACATCAACCTTAAAAAAGCGGACAAGGGGAGCACTACAGTAGTCATGAACAAAACCGACAAAATAAGAGAGGGTCAAATACAAATCGAAGACAAACATAACTACAGACCTCTCTCTGAACCCATGGTGAAAGAAACGCACAGCAAGGTCTTGCGCCTAATTACAGATCTTCACCGTGAAAATCATATTGATGACATGACAAGAAAATGGCTATCTCAAACACCTAATCCACCCAGAATACCAGAGTTCTACACTCTAACGATAATTCACAAGCCAACCATCACAGGGAGACCAATTATCTCCGGCTGCGATGGTCCAACAGAAAGAATATCCTCTTTTGTTGATACATTACTGCAACCAATATCAAAAATACAGAAATCATACCTTAAAGATACCACCGACTTTATAAATTTTATTGAAAACACAAAGGTGAAAAAACGAACATTTCTTGTTTCGATGGACGTCACAAGTCTTTACACAAATATACCACAAAACGAGGGTATTGAAATTGTCTGCAAAGCATATGAAAACTTCTACAAAGACAACCCTCCTATTCCTACACATTACCTGAGGGAAATGCTTAGACTAATCCTCAAAGAAAATTCTTTCCAGTTCAATGGAAAACACTACTTACAAACCCATGGCACTGCAATGGGTACAAAGACAGCAGTTTCTTTTGCCAATATTTTCATGGCACATATTGAAACGACAATTCTAAGCAGAACCGTTTTTAAACCTACAGTTTGGAAACGCTACATTGACGATATCTTTTCCCTATGGGACATCAGTAAACCAGACATCGAAGCCTTCATCGAACAAGCGAACTTACATCACCCAACTATCAAATTCACGGCCGAAATATCTGACACTGAGACTGTGTTTTTAGACACAATTGTATACAAAGGCACAAGATTCAGGGAAAAATCTATCCTTGATGTAAAGACACATTTTAAAAAAACGGAAACCTTCCAGTACACACATTTCACCTCTTGTCACCCGCCGAGTGTTAAAAAAGGATTTGTCAAAGGAGAAGCCTTGAGAATCCTACGAACAAACTCCTCAAAATCTACGTTTGAGGAAAATATTTCAAATTTCAAAATACGCTTGATTGACAGAGGCTACCCACAAACTATGATAGAAAACCTTCTATCAGATATAAAGTTCACAGAGAGGGAGTCTGCTCTCCTGAAACACAACAACAAAGAGGAAAAAGAAATATTGCCTTTCGTGACACAGTACCAGCCCTCAGTGTCTACTTTAAAAGAAGTTTTAATGAAAAACTGGAATCTTATACAAAACCAACCGTTACTTCGCCAAATTTTCAAAGAACCACCTATTATTTCCTACAAGAAAGGAAAATCCCTAAAGGACATGCTCGTTAGAGCTAAAATATAAAAGGTTTACACAAGGTTTCACGCCGGTATAGATGTGCGGCCTGTCACCCCTTGCATTTTCTCATGTCAACTGGAAAGGCTTTCCCCGCTCATTTATACCTAAGTTAGTACTATATATTTCGAGACCATTCAGAAAATTCACAGTCAACCTTTCGCAAGAATCAGTGTTTATCAATAGATTTCACCGCATTGATCCCACAAAAACTTACAATTTCTTCGCACCAACATTGGTCACCTCCGCTTCTCATAAAATCATGGCCAAATGTTACATTCTCTGTCCAAAGACACTGCTTCTAACGGAGAAACAGCTCCACGCCATACATTTCTTTGTAGCGACTTGCAATGTTTGCCCCCTGGCGATCCCATAATCCTGTGCGCATAACTAAGTGTCCGATTACTGGAAAATCATTCATTTTCTACACTACAAAGTACAAAAGGTACCTTAAATGCCGGAATAAATTACTGCGACTAACTTCGCTCACTAGGTTGTTCTACTCACTATTTTACTACTATTGAGCTCTCCACCGCGAAGTAGGCAATTGTTTCTCCATCGTTCGTCAAATGTTGGCAAATTTTCCGGAGTTGAATTCTAACAGACTGTACCAAAGTTCAGGAAAAGAAAAAGAAAGTTGTTGTCTTGTGTTCCGGTCGCCGACAAAAGGTGAAATTAGGCACTTTTGACCGGTTTGAATAACTTCATAAACAGAAGCATTTCGCTAATTATTAAGCTTTAATAGCTCCTATAAAAAGTACAAGTACAAGCTTACGTCTCGTTCTGTTTTTTTTCCGCTTTCCCTATTGTTTTACCGGCTCTCTTAAATTTTCTTCATCGAAGAAATATACCGTGAAATATACAAAACTATTCCAACCCAAATTTTCTCTTTTCTACGAGAAAAACTCTACTTTATCGGGTTATTCCTTTTGAAAGCGAGGGCTCTGCAAGCTGCAAGCGCCTAAAAAAGGCGGGAATTTTGGCGCGAAACTCACACACCTCTGTGGCTTATGATTGGACGTATCATTTTTCTTACACGTGAAAAAACGTCGTTCGCGATTCTCATTGGCTAGAAATCATTTGCGCAAGAAAATTTACGTCATTTAAGCGGGCGATGCGCGCGGAATTTGTGCATTTTCAGGGAGTGTGTTTTGACTTAGTGTTTTGACCAGAATATTGATTTGTAAAACGAACTGTTGGTTGTTTCCTAACTGAGCTTGTCACTGAACTAACCCAAGACATGAATGGTGCAGGTGGTGATTTATTGGGAGAAGATGGAAGAGAAGCCCTGAAAGCTTGTGTCAAGGTAGAGATACGTGGAAGGGCTGAAACGCGCCGGTATGAATGGAATGAAGCGTTTTTCAGGTTGAACTGCTGTTACCACAGCAGCAGAAACGAATGCGACGCCACACGCAGGTATTTCCTGGCTGACGCTGAATATCCTGCCCCACCTTGGCCAAATATTATACCAACATGGGCGAACAAAGAGAGAAGGCTATCCATGTGTAACCGGGAGACTGTCGACATAACTGATATCCACAAAGCTCTTCTCTCCGCCGATGAGAAACGTCTAGTTGAAGTATATCCAAATGAAGGACCCGGCTCGGATAAACTAAGATGCCTCATTGATCAGCGAAGAGCAGACATTGCAAGAGAGGTCGATGAAGCAAAGGTCAATCCAGAGGGGCGAAAGAGGTATTCGTTTTGTGTTGCTCAGCGCCGAGTGAGAGATTGCTATGCTGGCCTATTTCGAACGGATTTTCCAATGCTTAAAGACAAGTCAGCGTATTCCTCCTCTATCGACGAGTCGTATGACATAGGTGAAATATATGAAGCATTTGTTCTGTACGACGATTTGAGTTTTGCTGATAAATACCGGTACCTAAAAAAAGGACCTTTGGAGATTCAATACGCCGAGAATTCTAGGATTGATGCAAATAAGGCTGATGTTGAAAGGCAGTACAAGGAGGCTATTTCCACAGGGAGTTCCGAACTAAGTAGGTACTCTTACATGGAGGCAAAGAGCCTAGTGCAAACTTGTTATCATTCTTCTATTCCTGAGGAGTACTTTTATGGTGCATTTTTGCATTCTGTTCAGAGGCATGCAAACGAAACTCAGCAGTTTACAATACTTGATATTTACCAAGTTCTACGTCATTTTGATGAGATGCTGCTTCTCCAGAAGTATCCAGAAGATGGCCCTGGATCTGATGATTTGAGAAAATTAATTGATGCGCACAGAGCTGATTTGGTAAAAGAGTATCACCAAAGCAAGTCAACGCGGCATGTAAAACGTAAATATTCAAGGTATGAGGCAGAGCGCCGAATGAGGGATTGCTTTGCATGGGCCTTTGTGGAGGATACAGATGTATTCCCAAACAAGAAAGACGAATCTGGAACCCCAAAGATCTACCAGACGTATGACATTTTTGACATTCAAAATGCAATAGACCATTTTGATTCAAAGTGGTTTTACAGGAAGTACCCAGATGAAGCAGGTCCCCGATATGATGAGATAAGGAAGGCAGTGGATGAAACTAGAGCTGGCATTGAGAAAGAGTATGCTGAAGCAATGGAGATGACTGACCTTGAGCATGGTTCTGGTTTTATTATTCAAGGACACTTTGTTATAACAAACATGCATGTTGTTGAAGCTGCTCTACATGACGAAAGCAAGAGAACCCAAATTTTAATTTCCAATGAGTTCATTGGTGAGGTGTCTTGTGATGTCATGCACAATGATGCTCATAAGGATCTTGCAATCCTTTATTGCAAGGATCTTGAATTAAATGGGATTTGTCCTTTAAAACTGTCGGATATATCACTTGCTCCTGGAATGCAAATTTATTCATTTGGTTATCCTATAAGTCACACAGGAGAGACAGCCCTTTTTATCACTGGGTATGTGGCAGGAACCAAAAAAACTTTTTCGGGCCTGACAATGACAGTGTTAAATTGCCCTCTTAACTCTGGCAATTCAGGTGGCCCAGTTCTTTGCCGGGTCGAGGGGAAACCAAAAGTGGTTGGTGTTGTAAGACAGAAACATATTAAAGACATTTTGACATTAGATGAAAGACACACAATTGCAAAAATAGAGGAAACCTTTCAGACCAGTATTATTCCAGATACAACAGAATTTGAGAAAAAATATTCATCATTCACTGAACTACCCTCATCTGTTGTATTACCACCCGAGAACAGGCGCAGTCTTAGAAATCGGTCGATACGGTTCCAACCTCCTGATCCTCGGCAAACACCATTGAATATTCTGGTCTTAAAGCTTTATCGTGCTTTGGAAACACACTCACAGTTTAATTTGAGCAATGCAGTATCAGGACATGATGTGCTCAAGTTTATCAAAGACTCCATCAATGAGTATAAAGGAGACTGCCATGGTGAGCTTACTAAAGTAATTAATAGTGCTCTGCTCTTGTCTTAAAGTCACCATCTCTCTGCTCTGCTGGTTTAGTGAACAGTGTAAATGACAGATTTGTGATCATGAAAAACACCTTCCTTGCCAAATTACAGTGCTGGTAATCACGATTGTCATATCAATTTTACCTACAGGTTTGGAATCTCAAATTTGTTAATGGGATGTTGTAAAAGTGACTGTCTGAACTCTTAAAAACTGTATCTTCGGGTCAACTCTTTCTTACTCAGGGTTTCTTTACAAAGTACATGATCGAGTCAAAGGGTGCTTACCATCAAGCCAAAAATAGCCAAAATTTCTGACAGAACTGAAGGATAATCTTAAAGTACTTTTTTGAAAACTCTGTCCGAGAATTGAGGACTATGTTTTGAGCTTGTTTGTTCAATCCAGTTGGTATGAACCTAATGGACTGTCATATTAAGACAATCAGAAGGTACCATTATGCTTTCTATTAGTACCATGTCAGGTAACCCAAACTGGTTTTTCAGTTGATGGTAAGCATCCAACAACAACACTGTTTTCTGTTAAGTACCTGTTTGACGAAGCAGATGTTGTCTAGAAATATAGCTGAAGAAGGCTGATTCCAATTTTTTCACTTTTCCAAGGGACTCTTATGGGCCTTTTATGCCTTTGGTGGGAGTTTTGCCTCTTTCTACACTAGTTGGGCTAACTAATCCAGCTCTGATCGTTTGTCTTCTAGATTCAGACATGTTATGTAGGTTCTTACAAAGCAATGTTATTCATATTTCTACCATACCCTTTCCTTAGAGGTGTCGTGCCAATCCGTTCGATGGTGAGTAAATTAAAAACAATCCCCTAAGATAACTTGTTCATTTAAAGAATGTATTTGGTTACCTTGTTTAGCATGTTAACCACATCCATAAGTATTTAAAGAAAGGTGCAACTTTATCCTTTTTAAAAACCCTTTATTTAGGGCTTTCTTGTTATTTTCTCCAAAAGCTTAGGTACATGTACATGTACCGCTTAAAGGTTTATGAAAACAAGTTCAAAACAAGACACTTTCCTGGTAGCTCCCTGCCGCTAGAGACATTTCACAGCCCCTAAAAATTCCATGCATCATACTGATGATGTGTAAATAATAATCTGATAGTAATTAGGTTCTGCATGTAAATTTGTTCAAGTTCAGTGTTCTTTTGGTCTATTGCTGTAAAAAGTATTGAGTTCTTCTGCAAATGAGGGACAAGAAAACTCAAATACAGTCTTGAAAAGAAGATTATAGCTGTCCATGCCCTTAGAGATTGGATGTGAATTTTATTACTGTCCTTGTGGTATGTAACATTCAGTAGAGACTCAGACTCTGGTAGAGACTTATATTGAATACTAATTATTAGCCGGCAAGAAGTTTCAGGTGGACATACCGCACCAAAAACTACAGAAAATCTTTGAATTTGCCCCTTGTGCTACTTAAATGAAGTTGAACATGAATTACACTTCTATTCAGTTGTAATTTTTACAATAGTCTTTGATCTAACTTTAACAGAAATATATACCCACTTTTTAATCATTTTGACAACAATGAAAAAACCGTCTTCACATTTAACAATGTCAATCCTCACATCTACAGACTTACAGCTGCTTAGATGCATTCACATATGGAATATAGACAAAAACTTGTTCTTTAAATTGTAGCCTTTATTTTGATTTAAGATTTATAACACAAATAATGTATGTAATACCATGTACTCACCCGGGGGGGTGGGGGGGGTACTTCCTTATAAGAGGCTAATGGGGATGTGCCGTTGGATAGGGTCACATTTTCAATAGAGTTACTAGAATGGGGTCGCACATTTTCGGATTTTTTGGGGTAAGACAGTTCTTTATATTCACGGTTAGCAAACGTACCAGAATGTTTGTACTGTGGATGAAAAGTAAAGTATTCTTCATTCAATCTAAAAAATGGGTCAATTTATAAAAACAGAAAGTGACTAAGTTGGGATCGCAAAAATTACATATTTGCCCAAAAGTGACTAAGATGGGGTCTATAACTGGCCACCGAATTATAGAATATAATGGGGCAGGGGCTCTGAGAGGCTAGCAGCACATACCCAGCAAAACTTAACCCAAGTACGGTGACGGGGGTGCCTGTCGTACCTGCTGGCAGAGTTGTCTCAGTAATATTTATGACAATACTTTCAAAATGTCCATGAGAAGAAAGTGTTTGAAAGTTATCTTTATTACTATTAAAATTTGCAGTGCCAGTTAAATAATTTGTTGTCATTGAATTGGTACATCTTATGGGTGGAAATGAATTTGGGACACGCCCATAAAACAAGATTCTGGTACCTTTTAGGGGTGTTCTCGAAGTTTTCTGACAAGCACCTCTCTCTCACTTTTATAGGGGAATACCCCACCGCGTTTTGTTCGTCTATATCTGTAGTCCATATAACCAGATCTCTCACACTTGGGAATAATTGGGTTGATGTTAATGGAGGCCACACCCAGACCTTCTTTTTGTTTTTTGTCATTGTTAATGTATTATTATGGCTGTTATAGTTGTTATTTTTTGGATCTCGTGGGTGACAGACCTTCAAAACTAACTTTTAGAGCAGTCAAATTCCCCGACGGGTACTCCTGGGAGTTCTTGGTGGAGGTTTGCTCCCCGGTTCTTCAAATCCTGACCCGAATTCAGACCAAAAAATGTATTTTTCCACTCCTTTTTCAGACTAGACCTCTAAAATCCACACCCGTTTTCAGACCTGGCTGTTAGGCAGAAATGATGTTATCATTACTTAGATTAGAGTGCAAACAAAAAAATTATTCAAATGCATTTCGAATTCGCATATTTCTCTTTCTTTCTTACTCATTTGGAATTGAAGTGATAAATACGTTCATACACTCTCATAGTTCCCTCGAAAACCATACCCAATTCCAGACCAAAATGGGCAAAGTGTGTACCTGTTTTCAGACCAAAACGGTGCAAAAACCCTACCCGATGGGGCGGCACATACCTGTATGGCTTATATAAGAGAGTACCCTCCCCCCTCCCGAATCAAAATCTTAGTCACTGCACAGCAAAACAAAGCCAGTGTAGTCTTTCAACTCCTTCTGGACTCTGATCATGCCTAACACGACGGCATGGTATGGAATTCCATGTATATGCTGATGATACTCAACTGAACACCACATTCATTTGTGATG
>OZ037999.1:9490995-9588495 GCA_964035705.1 Porites rus
GTAACTAAAAAATGGAATGTGCATGTAAACTGCAAGAATATCAGTACTCACCAAGGTAGTCATGCCACATGGTGGCATCCACATTAACAGCCAAAGGACCATGCAGCCCAACTAACTGTTTCATATTAGGGTCCTCAGTCTTACTACCATATATCAAAAAGAGAAATATATACAGCAAAGTCATTCAAAAGGAAAGCACGATTTATTGAAAAAAGACTTGGCCAGATGGATTATGAAGTATTTCTATGACACAATGTGGCACGCTATTTCAAGTGGCCCTGTCAGGACAAAATTGTGACTTAGGGTCATGACCTTGAAACAGCAACAGAAGACAGATTAAATGGTGAAAAACAATGAAAGATAGGCTAAAACTGTGACAGAGATGAGAACAATCGCAAACAAAGTTGAAAATGTCCATGTGGGAACACCTCTCCTAGGCTGCAATAGACCACCACCTAAAACATTCCCTGTCAAAGCCTCATGATTTGTAAACTCTCGTAAACTACCACCTCTTATAACAGAGACATTGCTTGTTCCTCAATATATATGACCAATGGTTTGAAATTCAGACTTATCCCCTCCACTGGCCTCTGTCTCCCCTAAGAGGGATTCTAGGAAGAGCTTCTCTCCACTACGTGTACAAAGAAATTTAAAAATACATGTATCCTAAAAGTAATCCTATTAAGTGATCTTCTTCACATTAAATTTATTACATGCCTGGATTTTGAAGTCCAAACAATATTTTCAACTGTATACAAACAATACTTTCAGATCCCTGGGGATAATACTGCCAATAGTCCAGTTATTTATCGTGGCCGCTGAATAGAAGCATTGGAGGCTCATTTATACAGGGTTAGCCTCAACCTAAATTCAATTATTACAACTAGTATTTTCCAGTACTTCTGGAACAGTTGCCACAACCATGATGTAAATATATGGTGTGATGACCAACAGGGGTGTTAAATAATATTTCAGTTATAAGTAGTATTGAAGCCCCCTTGCCTATGATGACAGATCTTTGAACATTTTCTTTTTTGAAATTACTGGAAAGTTAATGCATCCTATGCATATTAAATAAGGCTGCAAATTGGACATTGTGGTTATGTAAATGCATAAAAAAATACAAATATCTCAGTCTCTAAATACTAAAGCGTTTCTTTATTTGAAACATACAAATAAAGGCTGGCACTATATTACTAGAGAGGATGAGGTCAATCAAACTCACTTTAAGAACCACAAAGACTAAATAATATTACATTTTGTTAGTATATTAATCAACATGAAGTAATACAAGAGAAGGAAATTAATTACAGTTATTTGAAAATTATTCACAAACTGGTGACCAAGCTCACTGGCCAAGAAAAAGTAGCAACAAATACAAGTCGCACACATAGAAATGACAAATTGCCAGCCAAGTACTTATTAATAATTTCCAAGTACAATGCTACAACTACCTTGGCCACCAGCCAAACCTAATCAGGTTGATCATGCACAAATGAGCAAGGAATTATGAGGCCCTGTTGGGGGGGGGGGGGGGGGGGTTGGAGGTCTAGTCTTGTCTAGTCTCTTTAATCCCCATAACTTGAACAGATCTGTCTTATCCTTTTTATAGTGCCAATAATATCAATGAACCCTAAAAGAACTTTTAATGGATGGTTAAACAGCAGAAAGTGCTGAGTAAATCATGGTCAATGAAAAAGATAAATAATGTATTTCTTTACAAATTACTTATCTTTGCAAATCACGGCTCGCATCATAACTAACATTTTTGCTCATGCTGATTTGAATACCACTTAACCTATGGAAAGCTTAGCCTTTCAGTACACCTGCTTCTCATAGCTCCCTGCTGCTTAGAATGTTTCATGAAACAACCCTATCGGTGGAGAGTGATGGGAGGCGACTGTATTCATAGGCTATAGGAGGAGTTTTACCAGTTAGTACCATAAGGTGTTTGGTACTGCTTCAAGCATTTTTCAAGGTAAAAGCTATGCCTATGGAGTACAGAATTTTTCTACTACTTTCACCAGCTCGTCTTTGCAATCTCCCTGGTACTTCTCGATGGACATTTTTACAAAATCAATCACCTGATCCCCTGGTAATGCATTGCTTAAGTTAAATTGTGAGTTGGTTTCAAGAGCATCATACAGCTTTAATGTCAATAAATACACTGCTGTTTTGCCAAGACGAGGCAAATCCCCTGCAGGCCCAAAATAAAACTTAGCTGCTTCAGATAACTCTGAATCTTCTGGAATAACACAAGTTTGCAACATTTTTCGTATTTGTTCAATTGTTACCTGTTCATTTGGAGTTAAAATGTTTTTAAAATGTTTCTGTGTTGCCACACCAACCACCTTTAACTGACCTTCAACCCAGCAAAGAACTGGACCCCCAGAATTGCCAGAGTTAAGAGGGCAGTTTAATACTGCCATTGTATGACCCTGAAGCATTTTCTTAGAACCAGAAACATAGCCATTTACAAACAGAGCCGTGTCTCCCGAGTGACTTACCGGAAAACCAAAAGAAAAAATTTGCATGCCTGGTAACAGTGCCTGATCTGACAATTGTAAAGGTTGAGTTTGATTTATTTTTAAATCTGGACAATACAGAAGGGCCAAATCTTTACCTGCGTCATAGTGAGCAACTTCACAAGGAAGTCCAACATCACCCAAGGCTGCTTTGGAAATTAGTATTTGAGTAATGTGGCTTTCATCATTGAGTGCCAATTCAATGACATGCCTGTTAGTGATAATGAAGTGATCTTGAATGATAAAACCGGAACCATGCTCAACCTCAACAATAGCAGTGGCTTCATCATATTCTTGTTTAATGCAAGCTCTTTCTTCATCAACCTTTTTCTTTTCATCAGCTCCAGGCCATTCTTCTTCTGGGTACTTATCAACAAGCTTTTTTGAATCAAAATATTGGATTGCCTCTTGAATTTCAAAAATATCATATGTCTGATCAATTCTTAATGTGCCTTTATCAGCAGCTTTGCTTGGAAAAATGTTAGTATAATCACACACAAAGCTACCCGCAAAGCAATCTCTCACTCGACGCTCAGCTTCACTACGGGTATATCTTTGCTTGTTGAGCTTGTCTTCCATATACTCTTTTTCTAAACAAGTTCTGTGTGCATCAATTAATTCCTTCAATTCTGCAGATCCAGGTCCATCACTTGGATATTTTTCAAAGAGAACAAGATTTGATACCAATTTTAGCTCGTATCCGTAGTTTTGATACAGTATATGGTTGGCATCAATGCAACAAAGTGAGCGGCAAATGAAAAAAATGTCAAAAGCCTTCTGATGAGACATGGATATTGTTATGTTAAAAAGCCTCCTAAATGCATCCACATGTTTAGCACAAGAACTGCAATAACAACTTTCCACTCGGTGAAATGCTTCTTCTCGTGAATATTTACGGTGCATTTGGATAGAGGTACTTGTAGAAGACACTGTCACAGCTTGTTGATACTCAGTGTCAACATCATCCCTTTGTTTCTTCACTTCATCAGACACTTGACATCTTTGACAACTTAATTTCTCAATATTTTTCGAAACACTTACGCTATCATGTTTTTTAAATGCCTTATAAATGTCACTAATGCTATAAGTGTCAGGAGTTGACACCTCTTTCTTTCTTCTCTCATATAGGTCGTGATTTTCGTACATGTTGGCAGCCGTCGTCTTTCTCTCAAGTAATGATGCATCCCCCGCAAAACTTCCAGCAAAGCAATCCCTCACCCGACGCTGTGCAACAAGCCACGAGTATCTGTGCCGTTCATCTGGGTTCGCAGTTGCCTCCCTGACCTCTCTTTCTACATCTTCGCGCCGTTTGTCAATCGAATTCTTCCGTTTATCAGAATCGGTCCCTTTGACTGCAGGATACTTTTCAACGTAAGGAGTATTATCAAGATGAACAAGGGACTCATAGATGTCAATTATTCCATAGTTATCTCTTAAAGAAGGAAGCAGCATTTTCTCAATTATGCTCTCGTCCATCAATGCTTGCTCTATGTTAGATGCGTCCCGTTTAAGAACTCTTCTATACAGTGGGTCGAACCCATCAGGGTACTTTCCTGCGAAGCATTTCTCCAAACGCTCAATTGTTGAGTTATAATCATAGAGCCGTGTTTGCGGTCTTCCATAGATCTTGACCTTTACACAAGCATCCAGTGCTTTTCTTCCCTCTTGACCTAGTACATCACAGCCATTCATGAGTATGGCGCACGTTCACATCCGTCGATAGCAACAGACAGATAATCAACTGAACTTGCTGAAGCAGTTGCTTTTATCACGAAGAAGGAAAGGGATAGTGATGGTGCAATGACTAGGTAACCAAGCATTGGCTTGAGTAGGTGTGGGCGGAGGGAGACTAGGAAGCAGGGGAGGAAGAAAAACGCGCCCGTTTTTTTAGGACCTTTTGAAGAAAGGTGGCTCGATGCCGTTTTTTCAGGGTCAATACCTCCCAAGTTTGAGCGTAAACTACGTCGCCATAAGCAAAGATTAGGAAAAAATTCCCACCACAGTTGTATTAGGGTCTCTTCATATGAGACCGGTTGACCGGGCTGGCGCGGTGTCCGAGATCTCGCCTCACCTCTAAATCTTTTGCAAAATTTTCGATGTATTCATATGGACATATGAGAGGGCGGGCTGGCTCGGTTCCCGAGATCTCGGCTGGAACAACCGAGAATTCGGTAAGCGGGCTTCACGTGAACAGCAGTCACTAACAATGCATTTGACATATGCACAAATGCTAGCTATTGCTGTGCACGAAAATATGAAACTTGGAGACAATACCTTTAATAATGTAAACAAAATTTCTGACAATTTATTAGCGAATCGTAGACTTTATTTACTGCCTCACAATAAGTCAATAATATAGAAACTAAAAGGTCATATAAAAGAACGGTTAATCTCAAGAATCTTAATTTTTTAAAAAAATTACTCGCTAAAGTAACCAAAATGTTTTCAAAACCGCTAACAAGAGGACCTCGATACATACAGTATGTGGTCCTTGGTCCGCGTGTAAAAGTCATTAACTTGAATATCTTACCCGAATCTTCATGTAACGAGCTGAAATACTCCCTGGAGATAGCTTTTATGTTCCTGTCGATAATCCTGAAGTTTCAAGTTCCAGACATAAATATTTTGCTTGGAATTCGCAAAAAGGCGACCGTTTTCGATGGTCCTTGGTCCGCGAATCACAGTATTTCTTGTATTTTTTTCTTTTCTTGATGCAATTAAGCTAAAGTGTTTTTTCGGAAGATGCTGTGAGCATAAAATAATCCGCTTTTCTTTCAAAGACTTCAGACAACAGTCTCTTCGAGTCTCCCACGCGAGCGTCGACGAGCGGTTTTCAGCGCAGTCGAAAATAATTACCAAAAACTCTGTATGTACTCGAGGTATTAAAAAAGAGAACTTGTAGACATGTATAGGGACGAATTTCAAAACATTCTTCGAAAACAAAGGCCGTCGCTTTTTACTTTGGAAAGTTTTATTCAACCAAGGTCACAGGACGCGGACCAAGGACCGCTAAGCGAAATTTGGTGATATTTTTCAAGAGTCGCTAAAACAAAAAATTCAGCGTCTACAGCAATATGCTTCCAACAGCAGAAATAAGTTGATCTGAAAACCTGTTCTGCAAAAAGGCAAGTCTTCCCGTTGCGTTTTAGTTATTCGCAGGCTAAGTAAACAAGACCACGTAATTTACGGTGAGTAGTGCATGTGGCTAGGAATTGGAGTAACCAATCACAGCGCAGCAAAATTTTGAGCAACCAATCAGCATCGAGTATTCAACCCATGTGACTTTGATGACGTCAAAGCTCCCAAATAAGGGCATACGAATCACGTGACCCCACCCAAGAGGTGAGAGCCACATTCTTGGCATAGTTTGAAGGACCGCAGTCAGCCCCAGACCCCCGGAAGTCAAATAAAAACACACACAGGATAGAGAGAACCTTGATTTTTTAATGGACGTACCGCGTAAAACCCTAAGTTACAGCCGGGACGTGTGTGACGCCCTAATGACGTCACGCCCATGTTTTACAAATCTAATAACAAATCAAGTTCGTCCCCAATCCTCTCGTAGCCATAGGGATAGCTCGATCGAGTGGTCACATCGATGACACGCTTGTCAAACACCAACCCATACTGCTTCACGCGCGGAACCACTTGAATTTGTTTCTTTTCCAAATCCCGTGTGAAATGATAAGGCGTGACAATGTTCAATTGTCGGCGAGAGTCCTGAGGCGAGTCTAGTTCCGAGACAATGTTCTCTTTCATGGTATGAAAATTAAGAATGGCGGAGCCCCGAACATTCAAGGTGAAACCGCGGACCTTGCACACCACTTTACCTCCACGGGTCGTGTACCCATAATTCTTGGCGCCCCCCGAAACGAACTCCGTGATGACGTCCCCATCCAATTCATCCGTCATATCGCCTAGAAAATCCCCAGTGGCAATACTGGGTTGACCTGGACACCACTTGTACACCACACTGTCGGTATCATAGTAAAGCACTTGTTGTTGAAGGGTGTCCAGGGACTCGTAGAGCTTGAGCCGTGCATGGCACGTGGTGAACGCTGCCACAAAGATGTTGGTTTTGGTGCCTTTGACAGCATTGTCTTGGACACTGGTATAGACGGCTTCCAAGATGTCGTCGGTACAGAGACGGAGCGTGCTGATATCGAGGGCGGCATCCGAGATGAGGCCGAACAAATGGGCGGGGTTGTGGACAGTGACGGTGGTGGGTTTGTTGATTCGCTCCCCAAACTTGCCCCAGAAACTATTCAGCATGAGTTTGGCGGTGGCTTTGCGACCGGGATTTTTGGCAATGCTGGCAATGTCCAATCGGATCCCCTCCCGTTCCTGGTAGCGGAGAATGTAGTCGCGTTTCTGCTCAAGAGTCTGACACCAACTGGGCCACCCCGCGGATTCTTGTTTCAACTTCAACCAAGTGTTCACATAGTTGGCGAAAAGACCTGTTTGGCGTTGCTCGGGGGGAAAATGCCAGACTTCGTGGATCTTGACCAGGGTGTACCCCTTTTCCACCGCTTTGACCAGCTCGGGCGTGCACCAGGTTCCACGTAGCATGCGATCCGCATCCGAATGAGGGCAATACTGGGTTCGGGCCAACATGGGTTGGGCTTGCTCTGTCTGGACACAAGCACGACAGAGAGGAAACGTGAGCTTTTGGCCACAGCGTACAGGCAAGACTGGGTGGAATAGACCCGCCGGGGGTAGAATGTCCACCGTCGCCACACCAAAATAAGACGTCAGGGACTGGTCAGCGGGTTGCGTGATGATCTTGGGATGACCGATAGGGTAAGGACAGTTCTTATTCACCCATGGGTACAGGGAGGTCACATCCACATAGCGTATCTCTTCATTCTCCCCAGCCACGGCATGCAGCGCTACGGCACCGGTACGTCCTCCAAAAAAGGCCTCACGGGGTTCCAGGGGAGCCACCAGATCAAATGACGTCAGGAAATGTTGGACGGCTTCATCCATGGCCACCAACTTGTCCCAGTCACACTCCCACATTTCGATGACTGTATAGCCTGCTCGGAGCAGAGCCATGCGTTTAGAGAGCGTGGCTTGATAGAGTTCCTCGACGGTTCGATCCGGTGTGGCATAATGTTTGGCATTTCTCATGGGATAACAAGTGGGACAGCCATGGTAGAGACACCCATGAAATTCGTAGACGGTGCGGGTCAGAGGATCGTAGCCATCGACGAAATAACCGTTCACGAGGGTCCGGACAAACTGCTCGCCCCCATTCCGGACGTGTCGAATACGGTCGGCACTGGCCCCCTCCTTGGGAATTTGATGTTCCTGATAATACAGCCATTGCAGGGCTTTAAGGGATTGGTTGACTTGGGCGCCTCGCCATCCCCTGAGCGGTTCGACGGCAATGGTGTCGGGGGTCAAATGGTGCTTGCGCCAATAGAGATTGCAGGCACTGGCGATGGTGATGCATTTGGCCATGGGATTGAAACCAGCCTGCCGTTCAAATTCTTGTTGAAAGGCTTCACACCCCGCTTTCAACAGAGCCACATCTGATTTACAATAGTCTATCATGTCTTGATGGAAATCAAACCGCACATTGCGACGGACTTGGTCGGCATGCCAACGCGTCAGTTCGTCTTTCTTTTTGGCCATCATGCCCTCGGGATCGTAAAATTCCAAATCGGGGATCCGACCCACATACCGTTGATGATCCGGGGTATTGAACAAGTGAGGAAAGAAGCCCTTCTTTAATTCGGTCAAATTGAAGGTGCTGGGGAACGAGGCCAGCGGCATGGGCAAGAAACACAACGAGTCAATGAATTTGACCGCTCCACTCCTGAAAGACAACACTTTGGCGCCCACCGTCAGTTGATCCGCCACTTCGCGTTGTTGCTGGTACAGTTCATGCAGAATAAACATACCGTCAAATCCTTTCAAGTTATGAAACACCACGAGAATGGTCCGCTCACTCTCGCTGTCTGGGATGTCCGTGAGATCATCTAAATCACGCAAAAATTGTTGGGCACAGTCTTCCCCGTCCAACACATGAATAGTGGTTTCTTCACTGGATGAATAACATAACAAATTGGCCACAAACACGCCTTCTGCATTCTGCATGGCTTCAAAATCAGCGTAAACAAACAGGGGAGGGGGTGGCGCCACCATGCTACCTCCCCCCTCCTCTGTGGGTTCAGTCTCCTCATTCTCTTGCTCTACCACGGGCTGAATGTAACACTTGTGGTATTGGATGGACACCCATTCTCGACAGACGGGACACTTGGCATACCCGCACTGGTGACGTTTGTTAGGGAGGACGTTGTACTGGGCTTGACACTTGAGACACACTTTCATGGACTGACATTGCCGGCTTTCCACATGATGACGTTTACATTGCTCACCGTAAAACTTGCGATGACAGAAGGGGCAATAGTCTGTAGGGCGGGTGCCACGCACATAGTCCTGACAATCAAATCGCCCACACGCTTTGCAGCGTTTCCCTTGACAGGTGTGATGGGTCCGATCGTTGGTGTTGAATCCCCGTTCACAGTCCACACAATAATACGAACGGTTGACAAACGCAGGAAAGGACGTGCAACCATCAAAATGATCGTTCGATTTCAGTAAACGAATTTGATGGGGGGCATCAGGGCCTTTGAAGATCAGAAAAAACGGTTTCATCCGGGTCATCACCAAGAGTTGGTATTGAGAGCCTAATGCTTGTTGAAACTGGCGAAGCTCGGGTAACCCACAGGGACCCTCAGCCACCCCTGCTTGCTGATGGAGGGCCTGGGCTTGACGTTGCTGCACAGGAAGACCACGTTTGAGGTTGTCCCAATCGCGACATCCGTCCACGCCTTGATCTTTATGGCAATGGGCACGCATGGTGACAATGGCGCGAGCACAGCATAAAGCGTCTCTGTTTTTGATGGTAATAATGCAACGTTTTTTCTTGTTTTCTCGATCCAGACACTGTCGACCAGGATTATGTTCTTTACGTCGACCAGACCCGGGGCCAGGCATCGAGACAAACACCACATCCACTTGGAACCCGCGATCGGGGTTGAAGGCTTCATTGCTATTCAGCTTGCCGGCCAACGTGGCTAACATCTCATCCAAACGCGCCGTCCGTTGTAAAAACTCCCCCACGGTAAAATTGGCGGATTGATACGCATGAGAGAACCCATGCGCCGTGATGACAAAATTCACAAAATGATGGGCAGGTCGCTGCTCACGGCCGAGTTCTGTTTCAATGGCTTGATGGAGCGCTTCGGTCAAGGCCATGCCAATATTATCCCCAGGGCCAGGATCCCGCAATTGCCGTAACTGCGCATTGAATTGCGCCCGCTCCACCACATCACGCCAGCGGCGTCGTCGACCGATGGGTTGCATGGTGAATTGAAAGAGGGGGCCACGGGCGGCAGCGCCTCCCATCTGTTCCCACCGGTCATAGGCGCGGTCCAATAGAGCATCCCCTTCGTCATCGTCACTGAAAGGATATGCCTCCGCCATGACAGCGGCCACTCATTTGAAATTTTCCCGCGCTGGAGGTGGACTTTTATAGACCCTCTCACGTGATCTCGCCTGCATTGGGATTGGTCCACCCAGCTCAGGTGAGAGTCAGGTGAGGGGGTGACTCGACAGGAAGAAGATCGAGGGGGGTCCCCCCCATGGGTACAGACTCCTTTCATCTCCGCTAGGCCTGGACCGAGAGCGGTGATTGGCGGAGACTCCCTTAGATAAAGTCAATCCATCAGCACAGACGTCAGTTGCGTTCGAGAATGCCTAACAAAAATCCGGAGAAAACAAGAGAGTTGAAGCGTGAGTGGTATTTGAAAAACAAAGAGAAAATATTGCAACAGAAACGGGCAAAGCGGGCGGCTCAGAAAAAGCTGAAATCGCCCAAACCGCCCAAACCAGCACCGACCCCCGAACAGGAGACAAAAGCCCGAGCGGCCAACCAAGCAGCTTGCCAACGGTATCGAACCAAGAACGCGGCCTTTGTGCGCCTGTGTAACCGGGACTACTACCGCCGACACCGCGAGCACTTGACGCAGCTGCAGCGGGACCGACGTGCCAAGCAGCGACAGGCCAGAGAGAGTCCCTTCCGGAAACTACGAGCGTTGGCGGACGTGTGTGCTACCCGGTTACTAGAGTTGGAGCATGGATACGCCCCCATCGAGCCGAAAACGGCGGGACCCCGAGGCCCATAAACTTAAACAAAAACGGTATCGGCAACGGCAATATGCCAAAGTGAACGGCATCGAAAATGTCAAGTCCCTGCACCGTCAACGCTACCACGAGCGCATGGCGCGTATGAAAGCGACAGGGGAGTACAAAGACTTTGCCGCCAAAAAAGCCCAACAGAGTTTGAAGCGGTATCATAACATCTCGGAGGAAAAACGTGTTGATATCCGACGGAGGAATGCGCAAAGCCAAAAGAACTGGATGCAGCGCATGAAAGAGGAAGGGACGTACGAGGCCTACAAACAACGCCTGAATGCACGGCGGCGGGAATTGCAAGCCGAGAGAAAGCAAGCCATGGGCCCAGAGTTATGGAAAGCCTTACAGTCCCGAAAATACGAGCGGCGGCAACAACAACGACATTGGCGATGGTTAGACGAGCACTTGGCGCGTCCCTTTCCCCTCCCGTGGTTGCCTTTAGACTGGGCCGAGTCCGAGCCTGAAGAGGACACTGTGCAGACGGTTCGTGCCAAAGCGTTACAACAAATGGACCAGTATTTGTAAGAACAAGAAATGTGTTTTTTATTAAACTACATGTTGTGACAATTCAATCATGTTGTCTTTTTTAATGACTGTGTTAAGTAAATTCACATGCCCAATCTCAGTTTGGTTTTCATAATGCGTCGGACAATCCGTTCCGTCAGGGTTTTACTGCCAGGGAGTTGATCAATCTTGGCAATCATCTTGCGATCCGCCACCCATTTGTCTTTCAAGGTCTTGGCTTTATCATAGTCCATGTCATGTACTTTGGCAATCCTGTCTAACCGGTTGATGCCGGGATCCCCACGGGCCAATCGTTTTTTCAAATGCGTGCCAGGGCCCATGTACTGATAGCCGGGCCAATGAAATTCAATCCCCGTCTTGTTGAGGAGGTTTTGCACATCAAATAACTTGCCCCCGCGTTGCGAGCGTCGTGGTCGTCGTCGCTTCGGGCGGGCCACACGGCGTCTCCGTCCCATCACGGGGTTTTCCAACTTTTCCAATCCAAGGCTTTCTTGGCGAACCCGGCGGCTTTCTTTTTGGCCACAGCCGTGGCTTTCTTTTTGGCAGAGTCGGTCGTGCGTTTGCGAATATCCCGGCTGATCGATTTCGTGATCGAGTCCGCCCGTTCTTTAGGGGATTGCCAGGGGGCTGTACCAGTCGTGTCTGAAAAAGGCAATTCCTGCGCCAACTCGGCACTGCTCAATGGGGGCGTGAACTTGAGTTTCTTTTTAGCACTGGGGGTGATGTTGGGTTTAGGCGGGACAGGTGGTTTTCTGGGTCCACTCGGTGTGGCTCCTTGTTTTATACCCTGGGTGGCCTTGACCAATTGCGTGAACCAGGCTTGCATCGGCCCCGCTTCAAAATCATCGTCCTCCCCCGGCGTCGCCGCTCCGGCTGCACTCACACCCCCCGCCGGGGCTCCAAACGGTTGACGCACTTTTTTAGTCCAATGGCGTAACTGCCGGCTCACGGCTTTGAGTTGAGGTCGTTTCCAAGCATCGGGGACTTCACTGGTCAGCAACACATGTTGTTTGGCCGCCAAATCCGCGGCTTTACTCAAACGCGTGTCTTCCACCAATTCTTGTTTGTACTTTTCTTTTAACTGTAAAAAGGCAGGGGCGTTGTCCACCGTGGTGCTCACCATCTCGGGTTCCATGATGCAACTGACGGGTCTCCTTTAGCGCATGCAACGTTTATAACATCGGTAGAGTTCAGGCCAGAGGGCGCCGCCTTTTTGAGCCATCATGATAGCGCGCCGTCGTTTCACCGAATGCGCGGGTTTAGCCATGGCGCGTAAACTCTGGGCGTGGGGTTTGAGCAACGTAATGGTGTGTCGAGACCGGGGCACTGTGCCACGAAGCGTGTTCATCACTAATTCGCTGACGGCATTGATCTGATCGGCATTGGCCATCCGTAACAATTCTTGTCGTTTATGTTGATTGGCTTCTTGTAAGACGCTCTTCAAGAACGGGGCTTGACGTTCCATGCGCCACCCCATGCTGACTCTTCACTTCAGGCCACGAACAAGGTCTATTTATGGTAAAAAGGGCGCCACACCGGCCACACAATTCGCCATGATAATAGCATTGCATATGCGTGCGACACTGATGGCATAACAAGGCATCATAGTTGGGGTCCCATTCTAAGGTGAAGGTGACCGCTTTTTTTCGTTGTTTGAGCACTGAATCGCGTCTAACGCGGACGCGTCCGTCGACGTTTCTTCTTGAACGCCCAAGGCGAGAGAGCCACTGCCAGCATGGGGAGCACGCCTCCGCGTTGCAAACCACGTCGTCGGCGTCGTTTTCGGGGGACATAACGGTGTCGGCGTCCATTGGGTCCACGGACCATCCTCCAATTCTGTCTGGGTCCCCACCCATCGTGTCTTTTATAGCATCCCTAGCGACCGCAACGGAGGCAACCCCAATCGACGTCTCATCTGCTGGACCTGTCGTTTATTGGCCTGCCATTGCGCGTAACTGATCTTGCCCACTTTTTTCTTTTTCTTTTTTTTCAAGAGGACGGCGGCCGCCACGGCAGGCAGGAGGAGCGGGAGAATACCCCCTCGTTGCTGTCGGCGTCGTGTTCGTCTACCACAATGCATGATGTCCGACGGAGGAACACGCCTGTTGTCTTTTATACTTTTTTTCACATAATGGAACAATTAAACGATTCCCCCGCATAGCGTTTGCGTTTACCAGATTCCCACTCTCGTGTGCGTTTGTCAATAATGGCTTGGGCTCGCTTTTGTTGATGATCCCCAATGGCTTTGGTGATCCCATAGCCGGCTTTGAGAATCCCGAGAGGCAGGCCAGGCCCCACACCCCCCACTTGACCCCGTCGTCGTTTGGCGGGTCGGCGACGTCGGGTCGTCGTGCGTTTGCGTTTGCGTCGAGGGGCCATCCCGCTTCGACATCGACCACACATGGTTTTGGGGACGATGGAAGGAAGGTTCCCTGGTTTTATAGCTTTTTTCACGGACGTCGGCCCCGTCCACGGGCTCGGCCACGGCCTCGGCGGGGTGGGGGTGGACCCGAGGTGCGCGTCGAGGTGCGGCGCACCGACGGTCGCCCACCCTCTTCATACACAGTGGTCACCGTATTGGTATGCGTGATATTGCGAATACGTCTCCCTCGCGCCCGTTCTTGCGCATCTTCATTCAGTAAATCCAACCGTCGCCTTAAGCCTCGTCCTCGATCATCATCATCCTCGTCTTCATCCTCGGACGGAGGGGAAGAATCTGGGGACGGTGGGGAGGGGACACGGGGACGTCGTCGCGGTTGTTTGGCGGCCACGGTGGGACGTCCCGTGGGGGTCGTCACGGTGGAGGTGGTGGTCCTGGTCCCGGCGCCAGCACGGCGACGGGCGGTGGAGGGGCGGGAAGGCGCGGTGGTGGTGGTGGCGGTCGTGACAGGGCGTGGTCTGGGTTGTCTGGAACTGGTGGTGGTCGTGGTGGCTGTAGGGCGGGTTCGGGTGGAGGTCACGGGTCTTGTTTGGGTGGCGGTGGTGGTGGGAGCGGTGGTGACAGAGGGTGGTGGTGGTGGTGGCGGTGCCGTGGTGGTAGTAGCTGGGGTAGTACCTGTCCCGGCCACGGGGGGTAACGTAAAGGCATTCAAAGCATCGTCCACATTGACCGGGTAGGTCAGGTTAAAATCCTCAATCTCTTGATCCAATTGGGCTCGATCCACCGGTCGGCTCAATTCAGTCACCATGTCCGTCATGCGGCTGATATCCGGGAAGGGAAGAGGTGGGGTGGTGGGCGAACCCACCCCAGCCGGTGAGAGGGTCGGCGTGTCCATGCGGGTCGCTAACTCAGTATGATGTCCGCCTTCTCTTCGCCGGCGGACCCTGGCGAGTTCTCGTTGCAGTTCGTTGTCGAACGGCAGGGACATCCGCGCGCAAGGTATGGACTTGCGCCTTGCCTTCGCGGGGCGTTAAATGACTCCACAAACGGTACCGATCATCCGAGGCCGGGTGCACATCCAACATCAAATAGCCAAAGGGACGTGACGTGACGCGTTTAAATAGGCGCAAGACTTGACGCCATCGTTCGGGAAAGGCTTGCAGTAACACGGTCCGTATGCCCGTTTGATCCCGAGGATTCTTGAAGGCCACAATGTAATGCGCGTTGCGATTGATGGTCTTGGAGAATTTGCCCGGCGGGAATAAATCTTGCGTCAAATACAAGACGGTGATGTTGCGATGATGGGAATCTTTGGTGAACAAATCCAACACGCGCTTGTCCTGTCCCCCTTCTTCCATCAGATCGTCCAACACCAATACCCCGCCACGCGTTCGGCCAAACCATTGGGTCAAATGTTTAGGGTCCGGGACCCCGCGATAAAACTGAATCCCGTCCTTCTTTTGCATCCGCTCGAACCGGGGTTGCCATCGATCGTACGCATACACAATCTTCTTGGGTTTGACTTGAAACATCTTGAGGTCCCGTAACCATTGTTCCGCTAACTCAGTCTTGCCACTGCCGGACGGACCGGCGATGATCACGCTACTGGGGTGTCGGATCATGTTTCCCACGGTCGAGGGTGACGTCGATAATGACCCGTGGCTCCTTTAGCGCCCATCCGTTTATACCGTTTGTCCCGTCCCAATTTATCCCCGATTTTATAGGCTTTGGCCAACACGCTCATGATGCCTCGTCCGTTTTGACGAAAGCAGGGTCGTCGTTGGGTGGAAGCGCGCTGTCGGCGGCGGCGTCGTCGTCTGTGGCTGGGCATGTTGTCCAATACTCGCGGTAGAGGCGTGGCGATTCGATCTGAATCATCTGTTCCATGCGCTCCCTTAAATGCGTTTCACCCATGGTGTCCATGTACTGTTTGAGGGCCACCCAATCCTGATCTTGCGCTAGTTGGCGGGCTACGAGCCAATGATACCCATCCCAGGCATCCACCCCTTGGACCGTGTTCACCCGCTCAAGGGGGTGGATCCACCAATACCAGCTTTCTTCTAGGAGGAAGGCCTCAATCACCCGCTGAACATCGCTTCGCGTAATCATGATGAAATGACCACTCGTACACCGTGTCTCTCGTTTTATGATGGTTTTTATTTTAAGAAATCACAAGGATTACACGTCATAAAGGCCTGGCGGCTCACATTGGATTGCCCCCCTTCAGGTCGGGCATCGACTTCATCTTGGAGTTCTTGTTTAATCACCCGTTTCAACTGCTGGGCCACTTTCTGGTCATTCATCACTAAATTATCGCAACTCCATTGCCCCAAAAAGTCTTGATACGACTGGCCTTGGGCTCGGGCTTTCAAGAAAAAGAGCGCATAATGGCCACAGGTCTGACTATCCAGGGCTTGCAGGGTCATGTCACTGCGGGTCAGGTACTTCCATTGACTCCACCATTGGTGCAGGTCCGGGTTGGTGTACACGTGCAGGGGCAACCCATAACTGTCAAAGACCTCGCACTTGTTCTGGTCCGTCCACAGCCCCAACCAATGCTGTCCCGGCTCTCCCGCTGGATCGGTGTTGACAAGGTAGGCTTGACGGACCGACGTGGGGGGTGCACGGGGTAACTGGTCCGCGGGGTACACGCCGTGAAACACGCGTCGTAGTTGGGGATCTTCTAGGGCCAAGGTGCGCAACACTCTATCGCTGAGCGCCACAAACTCCATGACCGGTGTCTTCTGTCTTCTGACTTCACTTCAGCCGTTGATGTTGTACTTTATACCTCCCATATGATTGATCTCGTACATGTTTTCATACTCGCTCCAGATCAGCACGGTGATGTTGTGACCCACTGCAGCAGCAAAATCAATGATCAGTCGCGTATTGCCCGATTGACGGGGGTTGCGATACTGAGGGTCATCGGCTTTGCCACTGGGTACATTGTTGAACAGGAACAACGTGCAGTTGTTGCCTTGTCCCCAATCCCCAGGCAGCAGCATGGGCACTTTGTCTTCATCATAGACACCCATGGCTTGCAGAAATCGATCGTACCCCAGTAGATCTTCATAGGCTTGATCTCCTGTCAATTGCAGGGTTCTGTAAGGGTATTCTTCTCCATTCAAGGTCTGACGTATCTGAGTGACGCCAAACTTTTGAAAGGCAAAGGGGTAGCGCTGTAGGTTTCCATTGAAGGTATCCGAATGCAATAACCCGACCATCACTCGATCAGGAAATCGACCCACAAACACATTGTCTTGTTCCCACTGGGTGGTGCGTCCATCAAAGGAAAACGTACGAATTTCGCTCCGCACCACGGGGTAGCGGGCAATCTGTTTGCCCAGCTGTCTTTCTTTCTGCAGTCTCACATAGACGCTGGCATTCAGGGTCACTTTTCTCATCAGCAAGGTGACTTTGATGTCTTCTGGGTGAATGGCAGGAAATTTCTTGGCAACCAAGGTGCCTTTGTTGGGGGTACCCATCAGGTAGACGGTGTTGGGGTTGAGGAAGAGTTCAAAATCCATTTGGACATTGGGGACCAACAATTTGCCTGTTCGGAGAGGTGGCAAGTGGGGACGAATGAGGAAGGTGTGCCAATGTTCACTCAGCAATTTGCTGGTCAAGGCACGCAATTCTGTATTGCCTTTCCAACCGGCGGCGGTGGGGACATCCGAATTGGCGGCGGTGGCGCCCATCACTTCCACTACATCCAGTTGATTGACCCATCCTTGGGGGGCTAACTTGGTGGCTCCTTCTTCTCGGTTGTAATTCAGGAGGGTTTCTAGGTAGGCTCTGTAATGGTAAGTGTTGCTCTGTTCTGTCATGAGGACCCCATTCATGCTCAGGGTGATATCTCGAAAGATGGTGTGCCCAAAATTGTTGACGCAGTAGACATGTCTCGATTCGTTGGCATCCGAGATGAGCAGCCCTGCATGCAAGCCTGTGTACCCAGCCGCTGGATCAGTCAGGCGGACCTTGACTTTGAAGCGGAGGGAATTGGTGTCGTAATAATCGTCGGAGCCTGGGATGGAGAAGGTGATGGGCTGGATGCCTGTCAAGGCAGGTTGAAACTCCACCTCCCGCGAGGCTTCGTACCGATAATCCACCTCGGGCACGTCAAACAGTTGGAGCGACATGGTGCGATCTGTTCCTGGGGTTTAACGTCGTCCCCTTTTTATACGTTTTCGTTTCCGTTGCCGCCGGGCTTGGGCTTGGTTGGCCCACAACACCTTTCTGAGATCCCCCGGACCAATCACCAACCCCCCTTTCATTCGTTGCCCGAGCCAGCGTCTCTGTCTGGCCTTGTCTTGGTCGGCCATGAGGACTTGCATGGGATCACGACTCCTACGCATGCGAGTGGACGTGCCAAAAATCGTCCCTCCTTTCATCTGGCGGCGTCGTTTCACTTGTTGGAGGATCATGGGATCCACCAGGCGAGAGGACGTATGCATCAAGGGATAGCGCGCCGTCGTCGACTTGCCAAAGATGGTGCCCCCGACTTGGTACGGCGAGATGAACCGTCCACGGGCCCGTTGTCGTCGAATACGATTTTGCGATTTGAGAAAGCCACCCACGCGTACCATTTTTTCACAGTCCAAAGATGTCCCGTACACGTTGCGTGGCTCTTTTATAGGTTTTTTTGGCTTTGTGTTTGCCACCCGCCCACACCATGGCGGGGGCTTTGCGTTTCAACCCACGGCTCAGTTGTGCACTTCGAGCCGCCCACGTGTCCGCGGCACTTTTGCCTCGTTGAATATCTTGTAATCCCGCTTGCGCTTGCTGCACGATCAGGGGGCCTGCTATTTTGATCAAATCTTCGGCCAACCCTTTCCCATCTTGTTTGGTGACCACGGGCGTGTGGTATCGCGTTAAACTCCCTCCACGCATGGTGCTGGTTTGGTCCCTCCCGTGATGCGATGGGGCTTTTTATAGCTGTTTGAGACCGATGGTCACCAGGGTTTTGCCTGGGGGTAAAATGGCCAGGGGGCCACTCGTACTGGCAATCTCCACTTCCAAGATATCCATCTGTTGGCCTCGCACTTTGATCCATTGATGGTGCAGGGGTTCCGCCGTGCTTTCTCCATCCCCGGTTCTCAACAATTGCACTTCCCTTAGCAAGGGAAACTTGCCACTGCCCACCACGGTGGATTCCACCAGATCCGAATAGACCATGACGGTGCGTTTACGCGTCCCCACAATCTTTTCAAAGGAGGCATTCAGGTTGTTGATCTGCCATTCGAAGCCCATGTACAATCTCATCCATACCACATTATCCATGGTCGTGATTGTAAAGGCTCGGCTGGTCGCCCTCACCCCCATGTACTGTTCGCCTTCCCAATTGTAAAACTGCCGGTTTTGACTGCCCACTGGATTGGTGGTCTCATTATAGTTGCCTGTAGGCGCTGTGAATTGCAAATTGGGACCCAAGTTAAAGGAACCTGTGACATTGGCTGTTTTGCCTGTCTTTCTGACCAACAAACCAAACTTCAGGGCAATGTCCAGGTTGATGTAAATTTCCACCACGTTGGCTTGGCGTTGATCCGTCAAATCTTTTTGGGGCACCCCATGAATCACCAGGGCATCTTCTTTCCATGTCAGTCGGGGCATCGCGTGTTTTTTGATGCTCACGATCGGTCTGGCATCGCGATCATTGACCATCAGATTATTTTGTTGTTCCACTAGTTTTTTCATGGTATAGTTATGCACTTCTTGACTCACGCGTTTCCAAAAATCCGTCCCGGTGGCCACGATTTGATTTAGATTCATGATATCTTCCAATTCGATTTGGCCAACGAGTAAAGGGGCCTCTACACGCAGATACCCGGAAGTGGATGGGTTGCCTGTGTCTGTCCATTTACGGATGATTTGTGGGTACTTGAATCGAACCACTTTGGTATGAGGATCCGCGGCGATGATGGCATTGCTCTGGCCTTGATCCGGGACGGTCAACGACAACAACGAGGCATGCCACCCTGTGCCTGGTAACGACAGCCGTTCGGGCAGGCGGACCTTGAAACTGTTGTTGGCATTGTTGGGAAACTCGTTGGTCGGATCGCTGACGAGTGTTAGGCGTTTGATCTCGTTCATGATGAAGAGTGGTCTCCTCCCCACGGGGTCAGGGTCCTTTTATAGCCAGGTCGCCACTTTCTGTTTGCTGCGAGGGACGCGTCCCACCACCGAATTGAAGGTCGATTGTTTGGGATGAAAACACACTTGCTGGGCAATGTTGGGAAAGGCCCGGGCCAGTTCCATCAGGGTCATGCAGGTCTTGGCTTTGGGGGGTTTCTTCTTGCGCATGGGGGGATGACGCCCCGCACGCCGGCGTTGTTTTTTCTTGGGGGAAGACCGTAACGCCCCTCGTTTCTTGGCATACTCTTCGGCTCGATGGTAGGCGTTGGCGTACGCCCATTGCTGCTTGGTGGGACTGGCCAACTTTTCCCACCACGGCTGGGTTTGCCGTTGGTCGGCGGCTTTCTTCTGGATGAATTTCAGAATGTCGGCGTCGCTGGTGGGCGAAGGGGTGTAACTGGCTCGCGGTCGACGGGCCTCGGCCTGCACCTCATCGAGAAACCGCACCCTTTTTTTTCTTTTTCGAGGGGTGATTTTGACGCGGACCATGCTGTGCGGGAATCCAACTATCGTACTTGGCCGGCCACCCTTTCCACCGCACCAACACCTGGCGTCCTTTCCGTTTCAACACTTTTTCGATCCGAAATAACGAATCGTCCGACACTTGGACTTTTTGAACATCGGGTTCGTAAAACGTGCCTTTTATAGGCGTGCCGTCCCATTCACTGAGTCGATAGGTGACGATGGGATGACGACGGACGTGTGTGATGATAAACACTTCTTCCGTCCACCCGGGCAAATACCCTTTTTTGAAGGGCCGATGTTTCTTATTGAGACGGACCCGGTCCCCCACGCGACATTTGGGTGGAGGCGGGGTTTGCTCCAAACGCGACCCGTAGAGTTGGTCCCACACTTCCGGGACCGTGCGGGGGGTGACTTGATGCGGGGCCAGCCCAATGCTGCGATGACGGGTGTGATTGTAGGTATGAATCAAGGGTTGTAACACGTCCACGTACCGTAACGTATTGTGGGCGGTGAAATACCGGTACATGCGTTGTTTCAACGTGCGATGCCATCGTTCCACCACCGAGGCTTTGCTATCCCCAAACGTGTAAAAATGATGCCATCCCTGTTGCTTGAACCAGGCTTGCACTTTTTTATTCAAAAATTCTTGACCTTGATCCGTCTGCACGCGGAGGGGACGTCGCGGCGAGGCTTGTCGGCGAATCTGGTCCAACCCTCGGATCATGTTCGTGCTGCTTTTGGATTGGATGGGCACGGCCCAGGCATACTTGGACAGGACATCGATCACCGTCAACAAATACTTGTTCCCCCGATTCCATCGACTGAGTTTTTGCATATCCACTAAATCCATCTGCCATTGTTCGTCTCGGTCAAAGACCAAGGTGGGTGCGGTCGGAAACCGCGTCCGTCGGGGTTTGTGGAGGGTATAACTCAACACCGATTGGAGAATCTGTTGGGCTTGGGGGGATTTCAATTTATGGGCTTGGGCAAAGGGTCGGACCCCACCCAAGGCCCCCGGCTCATGGGGATCTTCGTAAACGCGTGGCCACGACATCAAGACACTGACACACATTTATAGCCAATCTCTCTTTAATAGTTTTTTACACAGGTCAAAACAATACCGAGCTACCAAAGTTCTTAGGCAAATGACGCGTCCTCTCTCGCTCCCTCTCCTTGGCTTGGGCCACTTCCCCAAACTGCTTAGCCCATGGCCAATGCTGCTCCACCAACTCCTTGTCTGGGTGTCTTCCTTTCAACAGGGGGACAGTTGGATACCCCCAGGGTTGGAACTTAGGTGGATACTCTTTGTATTGAATCACAGGGGGTGTGTCTCTCACCCAACGTCTCAGGGTAGGTTGTGTTGGGTCTCGGGGACACCACAGCGGCCCATGCAGCCATTGAAAGTAGCCACAGGGGTCATGGCCTGGGAGGAAACTGCCACAACTAAAAAACACTTTCTGGAAATTCTTTTGGGTCCGGCTCAATTTCATCCTAGGGACGAAGCCACATTTACACTTGAGCTCCCCTCGTTGCAAGCGGGCACGGACTTGAGGGTGGGTGTCTTGTTTCAATGTCTCCATCATCACTTCCCGGCTATCTTCAAACAAATACACGGGACAATCTTTTTGGGGGCACTTGAACCTCAACTGACCAAATTGGGTCTGGGGGTTGACACACTGGAGGTATTCACATGGATGAAAGGGGCACGTTTCATACAGGAGCTCGTTCAACTGGGTATCCATCTGGTCCAGGTCAAATTCTTCCCATTCTCCGACTTCCTTGGTGGGATCTGAATGAACCGTCCCTTTGTCAAGACACTCTTCCTCATACTCTTTCAGGGTGTCCTCCATCACCGAGGGGTCGGGTGAGATGATGGGGGAAGGTGTGGGTGGTGGGTCTGTTCGGGGGATGGCGTTCAGGGCTAATACGAGTTCACTGGTAGGAGTCGGTTCCACTTTCCTCTCTACCGCCTGCGCTTGATAGGCCTCCGCGTCCGCTCGGGGCAAACCGATCAAAGTCATCTCGAGTTCACGGGTGGCTTTCATGTCTTCTTTGTCCCCCTTGGGTTTCTTACTAGAACTCACTCGGCGTCGTTTGCGTCCTGAGGGCACGGCGGCAGGTTGAGTGGCTTGACGTTCCATGGCTGGGGATGGAATGACTTGGGTGACCGTCCGGTCTGCCTTTTATAGCCCCTCCCCTGGCGTCTCGTGATCCTCATACGATCGTGGGTCCACCAATCCTGAGGGTGGTGTGATCCGACGATCCACCAATCAGAACCCACGTTTTCCACTATAAAACCCGAGGTGGCACGACGGCCCTTCTCATTCATCACAGTGTGTTTCCATCCACGGTAAGTGAGTATGGCGCTCCATGAAGTGGGTCTCTTGGTCTACAGTCAGGGGTTTGCCCTTTCCCGAGACGAGTATATTATTCGAGAACTGGCGTTTTGCGATTGGACGGGGCACCATCATGCTCTCTTCAAATACTTGTTACCGCCCGGCGTGTCGTACCATGCCTTATCCGAGGAGGCCCAGGCCCGGGTCGATCGTCAGACCAAGACAGTGCATGGCTTGCCATTTGAACCGTTTACGGCGTACAACCGCCAAGAATTCCATCCCTACTCTCAGCTCCAGGACGATCTCACTCGTTGGTGTCAACAACACCTCACCCCCCAACGACCTCGAGTGGGGGTGTTGACCCTGAATGGCTTGTATCGACTATGCCAAGCGAGGTCGACCCCTCTCGTGGTCTTGGAAGGGCAGGGGTGTCGAGACTTGGCCCCTCTGCCTATCGCCACCGTCAATGTCATGGCCATCAACGACCATGGCCGCAATTGGTGCATGGATCATACGGACGGAGCCCGTGGGAGTGGGATCTGGCACGATCGTTGCGCGCACGTCCGGGCGTGTCAAATGAGTGGGTGGTTACGTCGTCAAACCCATGTCCTGCCTACCCTCGATCAAGTCAATGCCCAACGCGTGCTGTGGCAAAAACGGTGTGATCGGTTATTGGATAGATGTTTATGCGAGTTTTGCTGCGAGGAAAAAGATGATGCCTTTGCTCGAGGTCAAGGCTTGGATTGGATCCCTAACAATTGCAATGACTGTCGTCTAATACGTCGCATTTTCGAACAAACCGTCACCCAACCGGAATGGGATAGCCCCTTACTGTATGCCGATGATGAACCCCACACCATGTGGGCTTGGACACCCATCTCTTACCCTAAACAATGTGTTTCCTCTTTTGACAGACCATGCCGTTGACGATTTACACGGGAGGCGCGAAAGGCGTGGACACGCATGTGGAACGTTTATGTCAGCTGTATGGGCATAAGTGTGTGGTCGTCATCCCGCCCTGCCACCCTCGAGCCAGATCCCTCACGCCCTTAACGCAAAAGGAATTGGACGCCGCTACCCCCCTGGTCACCCAAGCCGCGTTTCGGTTGAGTCGACAAGTCCATCATCCCATCAGCCTCCAGTATATCCAGCGGAATGTGCACGTGATCCAGCCCGCGTCGTTAGTCTTGGCCGTAGGCCATTTTGACGAGCTGCACAAGCATCTATTGGGCGGAACAGGCTGGGGGGTGATCATGGCCCAGCTGTTAGGCAAACCCCTCTATGTGTTTGATGTGGATCAGGAAGAATGGCTTCGGTGGAATCCCACCTCCCAAGCCTATCAACAATGCGAAGGCATGACGGAGGAATTCATCGCTCTCCCCACCCTCCAAGACAAGACCGCCATTATAGGCACGCGGGAAGAAGACCAAGCTATTTATCCCACCCTGGAGGCTTTATTCAAACGCACATGAACATTAAAAAAGACACTGTTATAGAGTAAACCATTTGTTTTTAATCACACACTCTTAATGTATATCGATGACAATAAAATTCATGGCGGCTGTAACATCCATGATTAAGTCGATTCTCTTCATCACTTTATCTAAGGTATCGTACGAGGGCTTCCTCCGGCCAATCATGACGGGCAGTTGACCCACGGGACAGTGGGGGAGCTGGTGTTTGAGGGTGCTGATCACGTGCGCAATCCCTTCATTCATCAGGCGGTCGAGGTTGGTGGGTTGCCGCGCCATTTCCGACATCATGCCAATCTGAAAAAACAGAAAAAATATCAAGGTCAAGGTCATGAGAAGAAGAAGAAGATTCAACACCCCTTTTTTCACTCACCGAGAGTCGGTGTTCAATGAGGCGGTGGCAGTGGTGGCAGCTGATCTTTCGGGGGACGTTTAGTCGCGTCACCACTTGGTTCCAGGCATAATACTCTCCTAATACTTTGGGATACCCCATCAGGTCGCATTTCGGTAGCCCTTTAAACTCCTGCACCACCTTCTTCCGCTTGTCCATGGTATAGAAACAGTGCACCCAGAACATGATCTTGACTTGCACCTCTAACGGCAACACGCGGCCAAACGGTTTGTTCCTGGGGTCGACTAATCCTCGGCAGTCCATTCTGACACTGAAACAACTTGGCGACTGACCTCTCCACATAGTGTTCCCCTTATTCATCTGGGGTGTCCACCAATCACAGACTCGCGCTAGACCCCCTAGTCCAGGGGCTGACAAGGTGTACCCATGGGGGGCACCCCCTAGAGTCTCCTCTCGTGCCTAGCATCCCACGTGAGGGCTCTCCACCAATCACGGTCTCGGAAAGAGTCTCTAAAGCCCGTTGCGCGCCCCGTGTGAGTTCATTCCAGTTTGATTCGTTCAGCTGTTCAAAATGGTGAGCTCACTACAATCGTTGGTGATGTATTCCGTGCCTATTGCGATGTTATTCGAGATGATGAAGACCCTGTGGCACCTACCGATGGGCAAGGATTGTCTACGCGCCTTCTTCCGCCGTTGTACTCACGAAGAGTTGAGAGATTGGGCGAAAACGCTGCCGTGGGACCATCCCATCGCCCGGAAACTAGATCATGAGGTCCATCGCCGCAGAATGGCGGGTGAGTGTTATGGCTTTGATGTTTTTCGGGTGTGGGTCCCTTGGCCTTATCCCTTTTTTGATTTCCTTAGACGTGTTCAAGGGGTTTGCGTTTCTACGCACGGTGCTGTGGCCTGTCCACCTATGTCTTTGCCCTCGACGTGCTCGACTCAATTGGGCCGCGCGGTTCTGGGTGCCAGCCTGTTCGTGTTAAATTTTTTTTTTTTGATAGATTCTTGGGATTTTCTGGAAGACCAACCTGTCTGCCACATTTATCAGTGGGTTGCTCACCCCACCCCTGGCGGTGTGTGCAACCATTGTGAACGGATGATGGACGGCTTAAGATTAGATGACATGATTGCTGGCAACCGGGAGGGGTCCCTCACCGAAGATGAGATCGTCCAGTATGTGCAGGATGGGGACCCCAACCAACGGGACTGGGACGAGTTTCCGCTGCGGATGACTTTTAGAATTAATGCGTTTCTGCGGGCCCATGGACCTGTGGGTGATGCGGATTTGGCTGCTTTAGGTTTTTTAGATGAGGATTAATTTTAGTTTTATTGATTTTTCATAGCCACGCATTGCCTGTTACGTCATCACACGCAATGGATCCGCCCTTTGCAATCTGGTTTTTTTCGTACCAGCATTCCTATTTTGATTCGACTTTCTACCTCCTTGTAGGCTTTCATTTTACGTTACATCACTATGGAGAATGGGTTAGACCCATTCAATTACGTTGTCATTATAGTACAGTGAAATGTGTCATCCAACTTCATGAAACGTTTCAGATGTAACGGCTGTGTTTGAACGCTATGCGTGGATCATCCTATTGCAACATCGATGGAAGATTCATAGTGTTCAACCACTGATTCGATGCTGTAATGGTATTTTGTAGGGTCGCTTGCCCTCCTTAAAGACAACCCCTGGATCCAAGAGCATTATGTTTATTTACTGATGGCTTTACACCATTATTATTAATTTTTTTCGTAGATTCGCATACCATTCTCAGCACCCACAGGGTTCATGGGACTTCCGCTGCCTGGTGTTCCCTCAGCAGTATCGTGCAGTGGTACACTGGATCAGGGGTCCCTCTTCCATTCCCGGGTCCCCTTAAATTACTCTGTTGTCGTTGTTATTTAAACTTTCGTTCTGTGCGCGTCTTAAACGTGCCCTGTTATTGGTGCGAGTTGTTACACGGCATGGGGTACCCACCCCCTCTTTAAAAAACCCACTTTTTTTTATTTTTTCAGATTCTCGTTTTGTCATACGAGCCATTTATCTCCCTTCCCTTTTTCAGCCACTGCCCAGGTGATACACCAACACTCCAGGAACCATCAAAATCTGACGGGGAAATTATTTTTTGTGTGCAATCGATGTTGGATTTATTTAAGGCACGTGACCACCCTCCATGAACCCTGTCGGGGCTGTGCGATGATGGACAGTATGGATTGGGAATTCTGAACACCCGGCAGGGGGAGGTCTGCATGGTGGCGCCACCCCTGCTGGATGTTCAGTCTTGTTTTCAATTTTTTAATTAGATTCTTTTTGGATTTTGCAAGATGTTATGATTCACCGAAGCTGGCCTATCCCTCACAAACTTTGCATTGTCAATCATCAAGGATGGTCCAGCTTACTCTATTTGT
This sequence comes from Porites rus, assembly GCA_964035705.1. Lineage (NCBI taxonomy): Eukaryota > Metazoa > Cnidaria > Anthozoa > Scleractinia > Poritidae > Porites > Porites rus. Next base: position 9,517,803 of record OZ037999.1, read on the forward strand.
TCAAACTAAAACGTTAATTTTTTCCCAGAAACACTTCGGATCCTAGTCTATTCTGAATTCCCGGAAGACTGGATTTTAATAGTTTGAACCTTTTTCCCAGAAACGCTTTGGGTCCTAGAACATTTTGACTTCACGCAAGACTGGATTTTAATAGAATTGTTTTGTGTACAATCGTTCCAGGGCGTGACACCACGAGGGTGTCACACACGTCCCATGTTGTAATGAAGGCATTTTTTTTTTTTTCGTTTTTCTAGTCATTCATTGGACAGTAAGACACCGCCTCGTGCGTGCCAATGGACGAGTGTTTCTGATTCAGTTTGCTTCTTGGCTCTAACCAGCCTCTTTTCGTTTTCAGATTTCTTTTCTTTATTTCGTTTCAGATATTTTCTCTACCTATAAATTCCATTTGATCAAACCCTGGTCATTCGCAGGATTCAACCATTACATTCGTTGGCCACATCCTGTACTTATGACAACGGCTGCCAGGAAGCAAACCCCTTATATTAACTTTGTGTATTAATGTCAAGTTTTCTTCCGGTTTGTTCCAGATATCTTTTCCATATTAATCAAACCATGGTCAATGATAAGAATTCAAAATTTCAGTCTGTATATTGGTTGGCCTCATCTGCGGTTTATGACGTCAGCCGCTAAGAGACAAACACTCTATCTTTAATATATGTATTGATGTAAAAACATGGGCGTGACGTCATTAGGGCGTCACACACGTCCCGGCTGTAACTTAGGGTTTTACGCGGTACGTCCATTAAAAAATCAAGGTTCTCTCTATCCTGTGTGTGTTTTTATTTGACTTCCGGGGGATGCGAGGGGTCTGGGGCTGACTGCGGTCCTTCAAACTATGCCAAGAATGTGGCTCCACCTCTTGGGTGGGGTCACGTGATTCGTATGCCCTTATTTGGGAGCTTTGACGTCATCAAAGTCACATGGGTTGAATACTCGATGCTGATTGGTTGCTCAAAATTTTGCTGCGCTGTGATTGGTTACTCCAATTCCTAGCCACATGCACTACTACGGTGCCGCAAAAATCCAAACTTCAAGAAAGACAAATTAAGCTACCTGTCAACAAACTTTAATTTCACGTCTTCACCCGCAGCAAGAAGGCTGAAACTTCGTCATATGAAAGAATACTAATCAGTAAATCACGATATCTTTCATTATTCAATTTTTTTTTTTCTTGACGAAATATTTTATCATTTTCGGAAAAGACGCGGACCAAGGGCATCGGGGACTTCCGCGGACCAAGGACCACATACTGTACTAATCAAATCCTTGTTTCTAGCAATCGGCTGGATCTATCTGGCGTTTATCTTGACACACCTTTTCAAAAAAGATTGAAACTAATAGGAGGTGAAATTGCATGTCAAAAGTGCTTCGTTTTCTACAGATAACGGCCAAACATCAAGATTTTCCATTTTTACTTCATTTCTAACCATAAAAACTTCACGAACTTGCCCCTCAAGCTCCCTCACCATGCAAATGTCTATAAAATTCCACGACTTTGAGGAGCTAGATCTTTGTTAGTTTTCAACAAATCACTTCATTTCAAACTTGGCAACTTTACCGTGTTGACAGTTAAAGTTTTCGCTAACAGGTCCCAGTCAAAGGTCAAAAAAACCGTGGAAGGGATAGAGATTTTTCCAGTGGATAGCGGTATCCACTTTGTAATTTACCAGGACAGCAGAAGCCCATAACCCTGACCACAGGTTAGACTGGGGTTTTCATGTACATTTGAGACCAAGGGAATTGAAAAGAACGTTTGCAGCTAAGTTTGCGAGAGAAAATTGGACGATCCAGATATGTTTGTGCCTAATGCTTCTTTATTTGCCCACGGTTGAACGGACCCTCCAATTCCCCGCTCGATCGAAGGCCTGTTCACAGGCTAAGACCCTTAGCTTTGTCGCATTTGATATTTTTCTTTAACGACCGATTAAGTAGACGTTGAGTTCAAAATTCCAAGTATTCGTTGAGAGAATAAACATGTGATGTAAACACTAAGTGAACACAATTCAATGCTCAGATCATTGCTCGAAACGAAGTCAAATTTAACAGAACAAGTCGCTTGCTAACTACAGCGCACATCAACTAGCTTATAATGAACTGCACGCACAGTTGGTAAGTATCCAAAACGGTACGTTTACCTGGGGAAATGAAACGACCCTTGAATCCACCTTGGGTTTTGCACGGGGAATTTTCTATTGCTCCCAGTCTCACTTCACGAAATAACTCTTCGAAAACTATACAGTCAAGTCTCGCTAAGACGGAAGTGCCCTTAAAGAATGACGTATTTCTCAGAAAATGAAGGAAAAAAGAAAGGAAGAGACTAACTCTAGCTGTCCTTTTTATCTGGGCGTCCGTCTAAATGTGTCCTTAAGAATGAGTCAAATTTAATTACTTTTTACTCGCTTATTACTGTTCTATTAGTTTGCAGTATTGTCAACGAATTTACCAGCTCCACACATAGTAACTAGTTTGACTGCAACCGGGGGGGTGGTGTCCTGAATATGACTGTGGCTGACTGGCGTGTCGAAAACCTGTCCGGCGGTTGGTCCTCGATTTAGTGGCGTTTGTTCTAAGTTAGCCTTTTCAATAGTCCAGTTTCGAGTTCGCTATGACCGCTGAATTAAAGACCTGAAGACGCAATTTTTACAGCCTTAGCCTCCATCTGAAGTAATATATTCACAAATTCCAACAAGAAAAAGACCTGTTTATTACCCTGTCTATTGTGTATATTCAAATTTCAAACACTTACTCGCCGGAATTTCTGAATATTTTACTTTACGTCGAGGCTAACCCTGTACGAATGTGTCGTTAATGTTTGTATTCAGCGGTAATTTCTAATTCGAAACTAGACTATTGAGTCGTTTGTGGTAATCTTTATTCAATGAGTAACGCGTCAAATATATGCCCTATCATTACCCTTCTGCCCAACTCAAACTAGAAATATGTATCTCCCAACTCCTTCACGAAAATTAATGCGGCATTCAATCAAAGCCCTGCTGAACGCGGTTAGGAACTGGTTGGGTGCAAATACCTCAGTGTCTGAAGTTGGATTATTATTTATGCATTTAGGGGGCAGTCTGGTTAAAAGTATTATTTTTCATTGATTTCCACTCTTCTTCTTAAATATCTAGCCAAGATTTCATTCAATCAAAAAATGACCCGATTAAGTTACAGTCCTTAATTCAATAGTTATTTGTGAATTTTTGGATGATTTTTCGAATGTTTTTAATGTATAAAATTTAGGGGTGGGGGAGGGGGGTTAATATTTGGGGAAGATGGGAAAATATTGGATTAATTTATTTTGGGGGTTGTTAAAAATTAAAATATGGAGTGAGTAATTAGTAGACAATTACCAGATAGTCCACCACCACAACAAGGTGCCTCTGATCCCATTAGCGGACTGGTTTATGTGTATACCTATTCTACCCTAATTTATTTCCTTTCCAAATCAACATCATTTCCCCAAAAAACCAACCGTAATGCCCCCTTAAGACCACTAGAATGACACATCAGTCGCAATAACTGTGTGGTTGAAAAAGATTTCACTTACTTGAACAAAGGACACCCGCATGATATTTTTGCACCTTTTTCTTTCCTAAAAGCAGTACAATAAGTTTAAGGATTAAAGAGGAGTTGTCAAGACAGGCATCCCATATGATCCACTTAGAGTGCCTTCAAACCTACTGAAAGGAAAATAGTCCTGGTACAAATAATCCTTTAATATTTCTGTTACATCACAAATATTCTCACTTGTCGGCCTGGGGTACCTGCCAAACAATGGGAAGAGAAAAAGGCAGGAATCTCTGGGTGCTATCCATTTTCCAAGAAATTGTGGAAAATTCCAATTGGGATGTAAATGGAACACCGGTTTTTCACGGGTTGTTTACCATTTATGTGGGCAAACCGTTTGGTTCATGTTTTGGGTAAATGGTTAGCATTTAAGGACTGGTAAATTTTGTCACCAAATTGCGTTATTATTCGTTAGCCTGCCTAGCATGGCGTTTTTGTTGGACGCATTACTGAGCCCCAAAGGCAGGGAAGAATGTGCGGTTTCTCTGCCTTCGTACTTCTACAAATGAAATTGAGCTTAATCTACAACAACAGTGGAATAATACTCACAAGAGATTAGTTTTGCAAGTTGTCTCTCTGTCAGCATAAGGAAACTCGGAATCTGGAGCCAAAGTATAATTCTGAAAATCAAAGACATCCATTCAGGAGTTCAAGATATATATTTAGTAAAATCCAACTAGTGGTCTATTATAATTATCAATGCTACATTCTGATTGGTTGAGCTACTACTAGGCTGTATGTTATACCCCACAAGTAGCATAAAGCGCCAGCTTTTTGGCAGCCAAAATGGCTTAAAGTCTAGCTTTAACTAGCTAAAGTTGTTTAGTCTCAGTATTTTCGACCAACTAGTTGGATTTTACTAAAACAATTATTCCTCTCGAGTTTTTTTTCTCAGTGTGTTGGTGCCAGTTAGCAACTGCTGGCAGGGGTGGTTTCAACTTCCAGGGTTGCTTGGTTACCTCCTTGCCTTATATCACATCCCACCTCCCCCACTAACCTTTTAGGCACCAGTTCCCAAGCTCATCAATTGGTGATAAGTTTAAAAGTAAAATGGAGGTGGGATTTAGGATTGAAAGTATATTGGACAGTACAAAATGCAGACTGCAGTTTGACTGCAGACCATTGTTTTTAGGGTTCAAAAGCAATGGGACTTGTTCTCATTTGCACAATGGTCTGCACCAGTCTGCAGTTTGTACTGACCGGAAAGTATACATGGTAACCATCAAGATTACAGGATTGAGCACCAATCTGGATCGGGATGACGGAATTGATGAAAACTATTGGGGACCCTCGGGGCAGAACCCAAGGACTTTAAGCATACCAAAACGTGGAAGCAAGTATACAATGTAGTCGCTGGTAAAGGTGCTTCTTGGCGTTTAAAGAGTTGTTGTTGTGGAGAAGGATGATGATGACAATGATAATGATGATGATGATGATGATGATGATGATGATTTACGTCTTTTTAAAACTTTTTAAAACGTTTCTGGGATAGAGAGCACTGGCGCCTACCTACCTGGCGTTGCAACCAAACTAACGCGTTAAAAGTATTTCCACCTTTACAACCCTTATTATTGGTTGAACAAGAAATGAATTCTTGAACGCTGAGTTTAGTCAGAGGGTTATTCGCAATAGCCCACTGGGTCTCAATGCACTCTGTGGCAGTGAATGCCCTACATGCAAAAAAAGAAAACTATTAGAATGAGGTTTTGTAAGTCAGTGGCTTAGGCATAGAAAATAAGAAAATAGGAAATCCGAGTTCAACTAACAAGTGTTAAATTTATGACCTTCTGCAGTGGCGGACCCAGGGGGAAGGTCCAGGGTGTCCATCACCACCTATCAGACCTGATGCTTGTTTGAGACTTAAATTCTTACATCGACAGGATCTGATATCGCTTTTTAACTGGCTGATTTTTTAAATGAAATCATCATTAAAATTGTAATGTGCAACTGCGACTGGTGGGAGGGGGTGTGGGGGGCAGTAATTTGCCACAAAAAAATTCAACAGTCCTTTCTGAACCAAAGCTTGGATCCCCCCCACCCCCCAAAAAAGGATCTTGTAACATCTTTTCCTTTCCATCTATTGGAAAGACCTGTGATTACAATGTAAATCAATTTACAGCTGTCACGTTGTACGTAATTAAATCCCAGTCAGACGAATTCAATTTTACCACTAAAGAATCTGGCAGCTCACTTATTCTCACAACTGGACTTTGGTGAGTAGTGCAACTACCACAACAGCATTAAGCAAACCAACGATATTTCTTCAAGTAAAATAAGAAAAAATTTGTCTGCACATACCAGCAGCTTCCACACTGTCAAAGACAAGAAATAGATTGAGACATGAAAAACAAAAATCATGTAAAATCAAAAATTAATAAATGAACCAATGATTAATTTTGCTACCCACCATAACTAAGGAAAACACTAGACTACTACCAGAATCTTACATCTCAGTGGTCAATGTACTTAGTGGACCTAGTTGATAAAGGATGTATGCCATGAACTAATATGTAGAGTGGGTTTATTTCCAGAACTAACTTAAGGCTATTAGCCTACAAGAAGACAGATACTGAGTACAAATTTCCATTATTATAAATATTATTATGTTATAACAGTGATTGTAATGCCAGGAAATGAATTTGCACAACAAAAGAACAAATCAAAGACTCAGTATTGCATATTAAACATTGGGGGAGTCTACACTACTACATTTGCTTTTTTTGTTTTGTTGTTGTAACTGTTTTAAATAAACATTCAAAGATAGTATCTTTATAAATCTACCTCTCCTTGATTCTTCACAGCTGTAACCTTTCCCTTTTTATTCCTGCATAAAGGAAAAACAAAAGTATCAAATATTATTCTACATATACCTAACTTTTGCACCTGTGGAATAAATCATATGGTGTTATTTATTACCATTTAAATGAAACCTCTTTGGATAAACATTTGAGATTTGAAAGGAAAAAATGTGGATTTTTTTGAAAATCTTTATTTTGGCCACTATTAGCAGCAAAAGGGTAAAGACAAGTACAGAACCTGGACGAACAACAGCGCAAAACCTCAGAGGTACCCTAAAATTGGATCTACCAAGAGTTTTAAGACGAGACTAGTAATATGCACATTTGAAGCAATTTTATACTTTCACACTTTATTCAATTTGTTGCATTTCTTAAATATTATTATACTCCGAGATATAGCTCTCTCGAGCTTTTCTAAATCCGAGTTTAAATACAGTTTTATGTATGTTACATGTATGGACCAGATCAAGATCTCCACATAGTAGCCATATTAGTAGGGTTAGGGGGATTGGTTGAACTATGGGCACTGTATTCATTCATTGGTGTTTAGGTGTCGATCCGGCCTGAGTTTTCTCTCTCTGATTGTATATGGTACATCTAATTTAATAAATCTGACACACGTACCAGTCTTGTCTTTTTGGTGTAGCAGAGGCATTTAGTTTGAGGCTCACACAGGTATGTTTCAAGCACTCTTCTACAGTATTCTGAAGGGTGTTTGTCAGTTTGAGACCAAGATCATTCCTACTGCCTCTTCTAAGAAATTCTACAAGAGAACATCATTGGTAGTCAGTTATTGATATAAAAATAATTATCATTATTATGTGCAGAATTAGGATGATTTCTTTAAATGTTTTGAAAGACATCAAAAGCACAGAGGTTGGTCTACAGTCAAAATTCCAATAACAATAACCTCCCCACAAGGGCGATCTTTCGACAACAGTCACGTCTGTACAATAAACAGCTCTAAACAACAGTAATGGCCACGTCTCTAAAGTGGCCATTTCTCTACAATGACCAGCTCTTTACAATGGCCACCTCTCTCTACAATGGATACTACTCTACAAAAGCCAATTGTCTGTACAATGGCCAACTATCTACTACAGCCACCTCTCTGCAATGGCCAAATCTCTATAATGGCTTTGTCTCTAATATGGCCACCTCTCTACAATGGCTTCTTTGCTGTACAGTTTAACCTCTCTACAATGGCCACTTCTCTAAAACCAAGAAGGCCACCAAAGGTAACCCAGATGCCAGGTGAAGAGCTGTCAGATAGTTTGGGGCTAGAAGAGCCCCCCATTACGCTACTTTTTAATTTTATATTTATTCTATCCTACTCACATGAACACATTTCTTTATTTAAACCTCTCTAAGTTTAAATCCTTTTCTGGTCAACTTTGTTTCTTAACATGACCACAAACAACAGGTCTGTATACTAAATTTATTTGTTGCAAAAATTGATGGAAATTACCTCTAAATTCTTGAGGAGTCCAATCTGAAAATTGATTTACACCATAAACAGCTGTCCCTTTTAGTTCTTTCTCTCTTGCATTTAATTTAGCATGTCTTGCAAGACTTTTCTATAATGACAAGGAAAGTTCAATCTAAATCAGCAACTGGAAGGGAAAAGACTTGACTAGTATAATTTATTGTAAATGGGCCTTTTTTATTTCTACCACCTCTCCCATCCACATTAGCAACCTATCCTATGAGGTAAATTCGTTTTTGTCACGTACACCACCTTGCATCAGTCGAACATACAGTTATTAAGAAATAAATGACAAAATAATTTTGCTCACGGTAAAGAAAGCACAAAATTGCAACCTAAGAGACCCAGGGACATTGTTAATAATTTTTTAACCATTCATTTGATTTTTTTGATCAGTGTCAGCGCAGCAACTCAAGTGGAAGGAATGATTAAGAGTCAGGGCCAGGTTGCATAAAACCTTCTCAAGATGAAAGAGTGCTTAACTTTTGTTCTGGAACAATAACCTATTGTTTGGAAATAATAGTTACGAGTTCCTTTAATCTGAAGATGTTTTTTGCAACCTGACCCAGGTGATGTCACAAGCAATGGGCCAATTCCGAGTTGCTCCAAGCCTTTCTTTAAAAGATAAGCAAATGGTGCAAAGCCATTGATTTGTAAATGAATTTTTATTCCTACACAAATGAAACTCGTTTTTACAAGAAAGGATTAGCACTCGTTTAAAGTGATAGTTTTTGGAACTCGGTAATTATTTATTTCACTATCTGTTGTGAGCATAATTTATCATGACGTCATATGTAAAATAATTTCGTGCGTATTAAACAGTTTTCCCGAAGTCAAGATCTTCAGCTCCGCTGTTTTTTTTTTTAACTTTAGAGTACATTACCTTAAAAATATTCAATCTTCTGCCGTATTCCTCTGGATCATTGACATATGTCCTGTTATGTACTTCGACGAATTCCTTGAACATCTCACTCACACCATCCCGATCGGTTTCATTTAAGCTTATATAAACATGATTACTCGATGTTCCCATAATGAGCAAGATGTTGAGCAAAAAAAACAAGGAAAAACACGGTGGGAAGAACGAACGTTGCATAGCTTTTATCCTACGACAAGATTATGACAAATTCAAAGTTTGACAGATCATAAGACCCCACTAACTAACATTGATAGAAATCTACCAGGCGCTACGTCATGAGCACAGGTTACCCAAGATTTTGAAAAGTGTTTCCGGTATTTTTTTGGCGTGAACATATGCCGAAAAATCGCAAAAATTAAAACACGCAAAAATTTCGTGTCGCATGGTATGTTTCACCGCGTTCGTTCTTTGTTTAGTTTCCACATTCGTTTCAGTCTTGTCAGTTTTCGCGATTAATATTCTGTTAGATTTCTCCGCATAATTTTCTTTGTTTCTAGAGTAATTTTGTAAGTTCGTCGGTTATTTTGGGTCATTTCGCTTTAGAATTCTTAGAGTTATCATCTCAGTTTTTCGTTACGATTTTCTACCATGCTTTTTCGTCTGACGTGTTCAAGGTCACACAACGTTTGTAAGTATCTTTGCCTAGTTTCTTTTTGATTTTGAAATATATGAAATGAATCATTTTTTGAACTGCGGATAAAGATAAGCTTATGAAAGTGAACATGTTGACCGGTCAAACCCCCGGGGGGTGGGGGCACTTTAGGAATTTCTGGGTGGGGATGTGCCGCTGGGAGCCTGGAACCCTTAACCTTTACCAGAGCTAGTTCAGCTGAATTTTGCTACCCTATACTAGAGTAAACTCCCCAAATCCCCCTATCCTAGAGTAGCTGTGTACCTAGTCTAGATAAAATCTTCAACGAACTGATCAGTTTCCTGAAAAATGATACCCTATACTAGAGTAAACTCCCCAAATCCCCCTATCCTAGGGTAGCTGTGTACCTAGTCTAGATAAAATCTTCAACCAACTGATCAGTTTCCTGAAAAATGATACCCTATTCTAGAGCCAAACGCTCTGATTTATATACCCTATCCTAGAGTAAACTGCTTGAAAACCATACCCTTCACAGCGGCACATACCTATATAGCCCATATATGGCAGTACCCCCCCCGGGGTCAAACCAGAATTTTTTCAGTTTCGTATTTGTTGTTCATTTAACTGCGAGGATCATGTTCAATTTCATATCCATATCTTCTTCCGCAGTTCAAAATATGATTCATTTCATATACTCCACTTCATTTCATTTCCATCACCGGATATATTACGAACTCAAAATGGCTGATGGCCTGCTCTCTTTATGGAGCTACAACCCCGGACAAAACCGTTGAGACAATTCCATCTATTTTCTAACTTTTGCGCCCTACTCCTGTCTCCTCTAAACGGAAAAAGTAAGCCCCCTCCCCAACCCCTATTCAAAGTTGTCTTATTCTAAAAACCAACGTGTATAATTGCCATGCTATCCTAAACACCTTTGGATAAGGGGAGGGGGGGAAATCGGGCATTCATTTGGCGGAGGTTTCAGTTTTTGCCAGGATGATAGGAAAAAATAGGCATTTTCGCGATTTGTCTCATCAGGTTTTGTTCAGGGGCGTAGCTAGGGGGGGGTCCTGGGGTGCCCGTGACCCCCCCTTGGTAGGCCTTCTTTTGAGCAAACAACCTACAATATTCAGGTGGCAAAAACGCCATGACAATATCTTGGCCGTAAAAGCCATTGCAGAAAAGCCCACTTTTTAAAATTTGTTTTTTCGTAAAGTACTTTCGTCAACGGCCCTTGTCTTTAGTTAATATGGGCCTTCATGCCGCGATAATACGACTGACAATCTGGTGAGTAGCCTCTGTGACCCCCCCCCCCCCCCCTCCCCCTTTTGAAAAATCCTGGCTACGCCCCTGTTTGTTGGGGGTTGTAGCATTGCGTCCGGTCATTGCAAAAGCCAGGTTGTTCATTCATCTGCAAGGATCATGTTTACTTTCATGTCTTTTCCGTTTTGTGAGTTATTTCATCGTTGTCAGTCTGTGGCATTTATGTTCTATGAGTGACTTGTAATTTTGTTTTTTATTCTCAGCAACCTCAATCGTAATCGATGAGTGTATAAACAAAACACCTGAACAAAAGGGCAATGCATGAAGCCTTGATTAAAAAGGTCCGTTTCAAACGTCGTGCTACTGCCGTGCCGAACTAAATTGATCTAATTGTGACTTGAGCGGCGCTTATTACTAAAGGAGGTGAGCGTTTTCATTAGCATATATAGTACTTATCCGCAAAAATTAGCTTGTTCACAATACACAGCTTGATTTAATTTTTATTTCGATGTTGCGGCTCGTTGAATCATAAACTTCGGACTGGGTAAGAAAAATAAACGTGCGTTTTCACGCGTGGACTCGGTTCAAATAACCAAGGATTAGATTAAAGTAACAACGGTTTACGGCCTACATAAAAGAAGGTGAGACTTTTCCCATTAACACAATCAACTGCAAAGGACATTGTTTAACATGTCAAACCCCTCTTTTCTAGTTGCCGAAGAAAAAAGGTGAATAAAAAGCAATAAACTGATTATTAAAGTTTAACAAACAATTTGTGATTTCACAGCTTTAGCGTTGTTTTTTATGAAACAAATATATACCTAGCTAATTTTTATATGCTCCTTTCCCTGGCTCCCTCCCTTTCCTTCCTGCTAACAAAATTAGAAAGTTGATCACGTGATCTCCCGAGCTTGCTCACTGCGGTAGCTCGCGGGATGCGGGAAGGCAGTTTCTGGAGGTTCCGCCCTGATGGTAACACTCCAGTAAATACCGTGGATGAGGCCTCTTATTACGTAAAATGTAAGTTCTTTTTCTCTTTTGTTATTTTTCTGTCGCCAATGTTTGTTTCGTGCAACATGCATTTCCTTACAACACGAAAGAATATTGCCTTCCTTTACTCGCGCATACCACTCGCCACGTTTCTGGAGGAACCTTTCATTCCAACGAATAACTCTTAGGTACATGTTTTTTGCCCTCGTTGGTTGATGATTTCCCTGTTAATTGTTATACCAGGTCTGGAGGGATCAAACTGACCACTACTCAGTCCACCTTCTCGTTAGAGCATGTTGAGTTGGTCGACACCGCATTGGATTGAGTACAGTATGTGGTCCTTGGTCCGCAACTAAGAATTATCTTGAATATCTTACCGGAATCAAAACGGAACGAGCTGAAATACGCTCTGAACCTAGCTTTTATGTTCCTCTCGATAGTCGTGAAGTGGCAAGTTCCAAACTTAAGTATTTTGCTTATAGTTCGAAAAAAGGTGACCGTGCTCGATGGTCCTTGGTCCGCGACACTTGTAAACAGCACGAATGCGATAGTTCACTACGAAAACGTAATCATCACAGCATCTCGTGTATTTTTTTATTCTAGATACAATTATGCTATAAATTAATACACAGCGCGGTCAAAAAATTACTAAAAATTCTATATGTGTTCGAGATATTAAGAAAAGAGTTCTTGTAAACATGTATAAGGAATATTTCTAACACATTGCTTTTATCAATGAAAAGGTGTCATTTAGTTTGTGAAATGTAATTACATTGGTCGTGGACCAAGGACCACTAAGCGAAATTTGGTGATATCTCTCAAGAGTCTATAAAACAAAAAAATTCAGCAAATTTACTGCCAACGGAAGAAAAAGTTTTATCTTGAAACCTGTCCTGCAAAAAGGCATGCCTATTCACACACCAAGTAAACATGACCATGTAATTAACGGTGCCACAAAAGTACAAACTTCAAGAAAGACAAATTAACCAACCTTTCAACGAACTTGATTTTCGTACCTTTACCAACAGCAGGAGAGCTGAAACGTGACTTTAGGAAAGAAGACTAATCTATAAATCATTGGATGCATTCATTTTTTCTGTATTTTTTTCTGGACGAAATATTTCATCATGTTTGGAAAAGTCATGGACCAAGGACCTCGTGGACCAAGGGCCATGTAAAGTGCCGAATAGAGTACTGTGTGCCAAGAAGAGTACAACGCAGAAATTATGACAAATTATGAAATACCTGATTCGACGCAATGACAATATGATGACAAAGCTATGACCTCGGAATCCAATAAAAATTAGTCTCAAATGGGTTTAAAGCTTTTTAAAGGGACTTTAAATTCTCGACGATTACTGTGTAGACGAAAACTCTTTTAAGCCAAACGATTAAGTTTTATTTATTCATCTCCCTGTTCGTGTAAAATAAAGTTCCCGTTTAACATTCCGAAATACTATTATTTGGTCATAGAACATTTGAGATAGCATGTTCTTGTGTGTCTGGAATATAAAATGACATTCATCCTCGCTAAATGTTAGGAACTTTAAATTCATCTGTCACACATTCTCTGTTACGTCGCTGCGCTGAATATGTAGTACTAAACAAGTGAAGCAAAATAAGTACAGATTTCAGGTTATGTAAACTTTTAATGTGAATTTATAGGGAACTTCATATGACTTGAAAAAAGCGAAATGTTGGTACACAGGATAGGGGAAAATGACTCATTTAAAAGGCCAATCACGCAATCATTCAACCCTCAATCAGTGACCCGGCAGAATTTCATCTTGCCTTTTAAATCAATGGGTACAAAATTCTGCACCTGATCTCAATACTTTTAAGCTGATGAAGTTTTCTTCTATGTGTTCTGAAGGTAAATAATAAAAAACTCAAAGCTGAAAAGGGGAAATCCAAAAGTGCATGCATCAAAGCAGAAAATTGCAAGACTTAAGAAAGTATGGACTTCTGGAGAATGAGTAGGGAACAGCCTAAGACAATGGGTGAAAAAGTTACAACTTTTGCTACATTTGTTATAGAAAACAGGAATTTAATTTCTGTTAATGAGAATAGGCCTTTTACAAAACAGGTTGCTATATAATACAGAAATAATATTTATAACAGGCCTACTAGGATAAAATATTTGTCGCAATTCACGCGCATGCTGAATCGAGTACAAGATAGAGATTGATCAAACTTGATGATTTTCAGTCTTGAAACCTAAAAAAATGAGCGATTTATGTCCAATTTTTGCTGCATGGCGTGTAGAGTTTGAAACAGAGAATGGCCAAACTTGACTTTTTTCACTTTGTAAACCAAAAAATGTACGAAAGTCACATTTCTGCTGTGTGCCGAATAGCGTACGAGTTAAAGAATGATCAAAGTTCACTATTTTCACTCTTAAAACTGAATCTATGATGTATGTCACATTTTTGTTGGGTGCCGAATAGAGTGCGAGGTAGAGTAAAACCCCAAAAATGTACGATATATGTCACATTTCTGCTGCGTGCCGAAAGAGAGTACGAGATAAAGAATGATCAAAGTTGACTGATTTCATTCTTAAAACCTGAGAAGTCTACGATGTATGTCACATTTTGTCGCGTGCCGACGGTAACAGAGAAGAATAACCAATGTTGCCGTTTTTTACTCTTTTAACCAAAAAAAGGTGCGATGTGTGTCACATTTCTACTGCGTGCCGAATAGAGTATGAGATAAAAAATGTTTAAAGTTGCCCACTTGCACACTGGAGGAGAAGTAAGTTACAGGATTTTCTCTCTCATACTCTATTCGGCACGCATCCATGTTAGGGGTAAAGAGCGTACAGTTTTCCTTACATCAGGTGAGGAAACTAAGTTACAGCATTTTCTCTCACGTACTCTATTCGGCACGGATCATGTTGACGTGTAAACAGCATACAGTTTTCCTTACATCAGGGTAGAAAAGTTAAGTTACAGCATTTTCTCTCTCGTACTCTATTCGGCATGCATCCGTGTTAGGGGTAAAGAACGTACAGTTTTCCTTACATCAGGTGAGGAAACTAAGTTACAGCATTTTCTCTCGTACTCTATTCGGCATGCATCATGTTAGAGATAAAGAGCCTACAGTTTACCTTACATCAGGGTAACAGAGTTAAGTTACAGCATTATTTTTTTTCTCGTACTTTGTTAGCTCCTATTCGGCATGCATTATGTTAGGGGTAAAGAGTGTACAGTTTTCCTTTCATCAGGGTAGGAAAGTTAAGTTACAGCATTTTAATATTGAGATTTCAAGCAAAAATGCTAGAGTACAGTCGCGTGGGAATAGCCTTTATGTGGTATGTATTTTTATTTTAAGTTTCCTCCTCTTAAAACCTTTAGACGAAAAACATTACAGCTGTCCTCAGAAGGTATCATAGTTACGAGAGGTAATTGTTGTGAGAAGATTGCCCCGTCTCAATGCCTCTCATCATTGGACAGCAAAATATTAGTTATTGTGTGGCCGCCTAGTTGGATGGCATTTAACCAGATGTTTAAAAAAACTGTCTATGCCTTTGTATGGTGGCCCGCAGTAAGGACGTGTCGAGAGCCTTCTGCTTTGTCTCCTCCCGTGAACTATTTTGAGATGCGTCGCCAAAGAAAATACTTTGACATTATGTAGGAAACAAGCTATTTGCTCTGTCTTGCAGTACATGACGATTTCCAGCATGGTAGGGCAGAAAACTGACAAACGAACTGGGACATAATACTTGTGAAGTTTTAACAGTGCAGTTTGCAGTCAAAATTAGGATGCGGAGAGCACGTGCTCTATCATCAAAACTTGAACAAACTAGGGGAGTGTAGCAAGGGTTGATAAGCTTAGATTTTCTTTTCTCTACACCGTGCTACTTTGAAAATGTTTTGTACTCGAGCATATATAAACCACATTTAGCATTTTTTTTGGTGGGGGGCATAATCCATTCTCCCATTCTCCTTGGCGCTATAATTTTCAATTTATTTTTAGTTTGACTTTATGGTTACAGTAAACACTGGCATATAAGAACCTAGTGGATTAAGAACCTCCTGGCAGAAATTTGCAACTTAAATACCCCAAAATACAAGAACCTGTTTAGCCAAGCGAGATCAAACAGGTTGCGGATCTCGAGACCTCGAGATAAGGGGGGGGGGGGGGGGCGGCCGTAGTGGTGTATATTTACGACCCAAACCCAAGTTTACTATTTTGGGGGTAATCAACAATCAGTTATCTCATTTATCGAAATTAAGAAACTTATTAAGAACTTACTTAGCCTAAATTGCCAATAAGTACCCCAAAATACAAGAACCTATTTGGCCAGACTGTAAAAAGGGTAGGTTCTTACATGTGGGTGTCTTCAAGTGTTGACATTTCAGGTGCTTTGTGGTGAATAGCGTTCACTGCAGTACACTCTTTCTTTCTTATAAGAAAGTTGTTTTTCCTGCCCAGGCTGAATATTCCTATTTTTCTGCCGATTTTAGGCTGAAAATATTCTTGTTGCTGCGGAGCAACCGAAGGGAGCGAGCAGCAACATAATCAGGATTTAAAGGAAATAATATTATATAAGGGGCGACGAATTCTCGAATTCATCACTTTTTACCACAATGCATTGCATTTAACCACACTTTTTACCACAATGCATTGTATTTAACCAGAGTGCATTGCGCCATGAACAACTCAAATAAAAACACAGGGAAGTTCACATTGTTCGCTGCTCAGACTTAGAGCTTTCTTTGTGGCAAATTTTCTACAGCACGGTTAGAGGTCTTACCAAATTTTAAGACACGCAGGAGTCTTTCAGATGAGTACGATGGTTAACTTGGGGATTGGATTTTAATTCAAGAGCCTTTTTTGACTCGTCCAGGTGTTAAACCTGATGAGAAGATGAGCATTCGCTCTTCGACTCCGCAACACGGGGGATATACAAATTCCAGCTTGCTAGAAGGTGATGTGAAAGTGAGAAAATGTCATGCAATGCTATTCTTAAGAAACTGTATGAGCCGAAAATGGATGTGATTTTGACCATTCGCTTCAAAATAACAGCAGAAATCGAGATAACAAAACATATGTTTTGTGTCCTATTTTGCGGACGAGGACATGTATCGGCGTTTTGAAAAGCGTAATTATGTTCTTTCATTCATTTATTGCCATGGAATATGCGTTTACATTGTTTTTTCACTGTTAATAGCTCGGTTAATGCGGCTGGCGATCATCTTGCCGGCGGAAGTTTCATGGAAAAGGAATAAAATGGAAGACTTTTCCTACAGACTACGTAATCAGTCTCTGTGGTGTAGTGGTTAGGTGCAGTCGCGTCGAGTAGAAGGTGCCGAGTCCTACTGAATTGTTCATTCCTCCTTTCTTTTTTTTTCCGTTTTTTGTGGTGTTGTTTTCTATAAATATATAGCTAAATAACTGTTACTTAATAAAATGCAACAAACAGCAAGAAAAGTATTGTGTTTCCAGAGAAAATATCGTGCACTGTATATTAAATATATGGATAAACGATCTGAATTTCTATTATTTCCTACAATTTACAGTGGGAAAACCAGAGTTGATAACCACTTGATCATTTTCTAAACAACGTTCCCACGAGTTCTTTCTATAGACTGATAGTAATTATTCTAGTACTTTCCAACATGTAAATAGGACATTCAATGTCATTTTTGATTCTTTTAAGTCTCACTGCCTAACTAATGCCAGTATCAACAGAATGTGCCGCAGCATTACTATCTTTTAGATACCTTGGTAATAGTCTTAATTATAGCTTATGACATTTCCGTTTAAGGATGTATTGGGGTATCAATTACAAGTGTTTGGTGTCTAGATATGTATTGCGTTACATTGTGCACGTGCTCCATCGCTGTTTGTTGCAGCCAGTTAGGTCAAGATGTCATGTCAGACGAACTAGCGCATGAAAACCATGGAACAGAGACTAAAAACATCTGATCGCTGTCAATTCCAAACAAAATGACAAAATGACAAAATTCTTTTCCATTTGTTTACTTGACTTGACGCAAAATTGGTTGTTGACGTTGTTTCCAACATAAAAGGTGTTCATGAAATTCGCGGGGAGTGTTTTTCAAATGTTTTTTTTGAGCTTTATTTGGTTCATACAAATTTGTGACTTTTCTTTTTATGAATCCAAATTAAACTTCACTGGGGCAGAAACCAGAGGAGCTACGACCCTACAGGGATGAAATAAAAACACAGCTGCTTTAGGGTTGTTGTTCAGTTAAAAGTTTTTTCGGCACATGTTTTTAATTACCTATATTAGCACTTCCCGTACTAATCTATGTTCATCTACAAGTAAACTGAACAGGTAATCACCGTTATTCTGGTTATCCCCCAAAAGTTCCACAAAAAATTAATTAAAGTGCCGCTAAATAGAGATTTTTTTTAAATTGCTAAATTACTGATGTCGCCAAAATTTCATGTAATAAGGTAGCTTATATAAGGGAGTTTCCCCTCCCCCGGGATTAAAAAGCAACCAGAAAAAACAATCACATGCATTTAATTCTCGCATAACTTGTTCGGCTACATGTGAAATTCGACGTTTGAACCTGGCCTATCAGTATGTTGCGTTTAGAATATTAAAGGAAATGCCTCTCTGACATTGTAACACTGCCAAACATATGTAATAAAAGAATGCCCTCTCGAAAAATATCACACCTTCAGCTAAGCTGCTCGTAAAGGACATGGCTGAGAGTCAAGTTTTTACAGTAATTTCAGATCGCAAGCAAAGATACATTTCTTAACCATCTATGCTGTAGTCTTTTGAACAACTTATGCTAAAAGAAGTTTCCTGCTTTTTGTTTGAATAGCTGGAAGTGAACGATTCCCAAGTGAGAGATGGTGGAGGAGCTCATAAGCTACCTTCAAAATCGCTTAGGGGAAATTGACCAGGTAATATGTTGTTTTTAATTCACTATGGTAGTTTGTGCAATCAATTTTCTAATGTAACACCCAACATGATTGCCGTATTAGTTTTAATTCCAATTTTACCTTTCAGATAAACCCAGGAATGGATGCTTTTGAGAGGTGGTAAGTAATGACTAGCGCTGACACTAAATGAACAGAGTTTGGTTTCACACAAAACTATGATTTTACTTTAGGTATCATTAAATTTATAGATAATTTTTCTATGGCTAGGCACATGTGTGAGGTGAACTTTTTTTCTTGTTGTGCGAAGATTTTCCCTTGCAATAAGATATGATTGGAGTCTCCTTAAAGATTTCTCTTAGGCATTGCTGGTTTTGTATAAGGTGTCATTTCCCCTTTAGTATTCTTTCCAGGCCAGGCAAGGCCTGTTGGTATTGTGTAACAAAAGGCATTAGAAGTTGTTTACGTGCGCGGATTTGTTTCTCCGTCGTGGGGCTGTTTCTCTTCCCCTTGCTTGGCTCATGAAGCGCCTGTTACGCAGGCTAATTTCTTCTTAGTATGAATTTAATTTTCTCAGCATTGGTGTTTGCTTTATTTCGCATGCTTACTTTTGCATAATTTTTTCTGCTAAATTTGATCTTTAAGCATTTGTTTTTCTTAATTGCCCAACGCCCCCCCTCCCAGCACAAAAATTAAATGGTCCCTCCCTAAATACAGGAAATAATGGAGACGCATTAAACCTCACTTGTGAACAATTTTTGAATAGTTGCACCATAAAATTTCATCCACAGACTCAAAAGTTGTAAAAGTGAGTTATTGTTTATATCGTCCCCACCCTGTGGGCAGAGCCTCTTTTATCTCTGTACAAACCCCAAATTCTGGACTAGTCAATCCGGTTTTCTCTTATCAAACTGGTTCTCAAGGGCGAGCATCCATTTCTTTGATGAACGGATATGGTAAAAACTGAGTCCGTTGTACCTAGAAACCAAAATGGAGGGATGATTTGCCCAAGCAGATGGCTTGATTAAGCCTGGGATCGAAACTGTATCCTTAAACAGGGCATTTGGGCTACAATCTCAAACAGAGTTGGAAAAACAGTCTCTTGTCTTAAACAGGGTAGCAAAATGAACGACCCCCCCTCCCCCCCCCTCTTACAGGCACATTACCTCTTTTTTTGTATCTTGTAAATGCAGTATTAATCTTTGTCCTTTTTTCAACAGATTGGTCGTAGTTGTTGTTCTGAAAATAATGTCGTTGTTCAGACAAAGAAGCATTCAGAAGTCAAACAGGAAACACAAGAGAGTAGTACCATCTCTAGATATTCCTGCCGCAGTTTGGTTGACAGAGAACCATCTCACACAGCCTACGTGTTTGCAGCTGGGTTCGACAAATCTAATAATATCTTCTTGGGGGTACGTAAACCAGCAATTTGCTTATACTTAAAACATAGAATTAGTCCAACCAGAAACTATTTTGTCACATGTAACTGCACTGAAAGGAAGGCTTTTACCTAATGACAATGTTGTGGAACATACATACATTCATTAGGGGTGTAACGATTCACATTCCTTGTGATTTGATTCGATTTCGATTATTGCCTTTCGATTTCGATTATTTCGATTTGATTATGCAAAATATTAATGGTTTTTAATTTGTACAACATGACACACAATACAACCCTAAACCCTCAATTTGAGGATACAATAGTAACAGCAACATCATTAATCTGTTACAAGGATGCAATAAAAAAAGACATGCAATGTGTCAGAATGTCAGTGTTCTTCTTTCTAGTGCACTCTCTGATTTTTCGTTAAAAAAATTAACTTGTCTACATGTTCACTATGCAAGCATGACCTCTGAGCCGACACAAGGTCCCCTGCAGAAGAGAAAACTCTCTCACTGGCCACTGATGTGGCAGGGACACATAGATATCCTTTGGCCAACTTTGACAAAATAGGGTATTTGAGCTCCTTTGCTTTCCAGTACAACAACGGATTAGAGTTCAATGGCATGGTTTCTTCAACGTTGTAATTTGCCAATTCTGACTCAACTATCTGAAACTCTGACTTCCCAGGAACAACTTTAGTTACGAAAACATCTCCAAAAAGATCATCTAAGGCAGATTTCATTCTCTTTTCTAGTGGGGGATCACTTGTGATTCTCCACTGGAATGAGCACATTCATCCTCCAGAGTTTGTAGACTTGGCAAAGTGGGCAGCTCTGGCTGTTACACAGGAGGCTGGTCTGCCTCAGTGTTCACCTATGAGCATAAAAAACTTGATTATCATTTAACAAGTTTGTAACTCAGAACTGAATATTAAAAGGCATGTATATTTAAAAACCAGTCAATACAAGAAGTGAAGGTTGGCTAATAAAAATTCCACCTTCACGAACCTGGAGTGACTTTTGTTGTTGGTCATTAAGTGAGACTGCTTTCAAGGTAAGTGCAGTGTAGACACCTAGCTTCTCAGTTTCATCAAGATATGGCATGGATCTAAACCTTGGATCTAAACAGGAACTGTCCTTCAGAAACTGCAGTATGTCGGGGTCTGTATATCTAGAATGTATGACAACAATTTGTAAACTGAAAAAGACATCAGGAACAACAAAAGTAAACAGACAAGCCCACCAATTAAAGAAGGACGATGGAACCCTTACAACAGATGACACTGAAAAGGCATCTATGTTAAACGATTATTTCTGCACAATTGCTGAAAAATTGATTGGCCCCGCGGATAAAATTCAGCCATTACATGCTCATAGCCATGAGAATGTGGATATGACGATTATGACCAGTATCACAATCAGTCAGATGAAATCGAGGAAAAGATCTGTAAGTTAAAAGTGAAGAAACCACGGGGCCAGATGGCGTATCTGCGCATCTTTTAAAGTGTGCAGGTATGTCTATTGCCCCTTCTCTCACGAGCGTGTTTAAACAGAGTGTTGAAGCCTGCAAGCCACCAGACCAGAGGAAAATAGCTAGAGTCAGTGCAGCGTTCAAAAAAGGAGGAGAGGAAGACAGAACATGTTACAGACCACTGTCTATGCTTAGTATACCAAGTAAATTAATGGAATCCTGCGTCACAAGTAATATCACTAATCATGTGGTTGCGCAAAATGTACTTGATAACAGACAATGGGCTTATAGGAAGGGAAAGTCAACAGCACAGCTATTAATACACAACTGAGTGGTAGAGAAAGCAGTAGAAAGAAAGCTTTTTGTGGGAATACTGTTTGTGGATTTCACTAAAGCTTTTGACACAGTGTCGCTCAATATATTGCTACAAAAGCTGAATGACCGTGGAATCAGAGGAGATATCTGGCTGTGGTTAAAGAACTACCTTACAGAAGGAAGACAATTCATCAGAATCAACAGATCTGACTCCGATACACATATTATAGCTCACGGAGTGCTTCAAGGGTTGGTCCTCGGACCCATGTTATTCTCCCTCTTCACAAATGACCTCCCCAAATCACTACGCTCTGCGGAAACTTATCTGTATGTAGACAACACACTATACTGTATCGCAGAAACAATGGATTTACTAACAAACTCACTTAACAATGTTCTAGCTGAACTCCAGGAATGGTGCGACAGAAATTCGATGGTACCACACCCAGATAAATGTAAAGCAATGATCATGCAGCGCAAACCAACATTTACTGGCCCTATACAAGCTTTTCGCCTTGGCATCAACATCATAAAGTGGACAACCTCAGAAAGACTCCTCGGAGTACAAGTTGGTAACAAGTTGTCCTGGTCAGATCATGCTGCAAATGTAGCGAAGTCCTTTGCATCCAAGTTAAGTCTATTCCGACGCATGCGATTCCTCCCTCAGAAGCAATTAGAACATTTCTACACAATAGTGATACTGCCTTCAGTTACATACGGTCTGACAGTGTGGGGATCGTGCAACAAGAAACACCTAAACAACCTGGAGAAACTCCATGCAAGGGCTGGACAGATTGTATATGGGCTGCCATGGGACACCAGCACTGAAGATGTCTTAATGGGAACTGGATGGGATAGTCTGGAAACAATGTACAAACTGCGACTAACGGAGTTTGTCTTCAAGTGTTTAAAAGGTTACACTGTCACAAAATTTAAAGATTTGTTTTTACAGAGGAATTCAGGCCGCAGAAGAAATGAGAAGATTATTGTTCCAAGACCAGAAACAAATTTCTTCAAAAACTCCATATGCTGTAGAGGAGTAATCGCATGGCACACTTTAACGAACAAGGAAACAAGGGCCAAAACCTTGAAAGAATTTAAATGCTGTCTTGTAAAATTTGATACTGCAAAAATGCATTTTGAACCAATCTTAGCTACTACTAAAAATAGAGATATCGGCTATGAATACTTTTAACAGTTTTAATTTTCAATTGTACATTTGTACGACCCATTTTAAACATTTTTAACAGTTTTTAATTTTTAATTGTACATTTGCTTTTAGTACTTCTTATTTTTCTTGTAATTGTTAGTATGCATGACCCCACCAGCAATGCTGATCTTTTTATTGTGCTAAAATAAAGTTCTTATCTTATCTTATCTTAAACTACATTTTGCACCTCAAATAGCACTGCAGCATGTTCATTTGGGAACAGAAAGCTCTAACACAAAACCATAATTAGGAAGATTCTTTATAATTTGGATATATTTGTATTTGTAGACAAACATAGTTGTTTCCAAACCTAGCATCCAAATCCTTTGCAATAGCTGTTTTCACTTCTTTAACAAGCATAATGTCATCATCTGAAACTTTCATCTGTTGAATCGGCATCTCCTTCAGAGGGTGAATCATAGATACTGTAGGTGTCTTCTCATCACAAAGGATAGTAGTAATGGTCTTGATTGGTCCCAGTACTTTGATGACACTCTCTGCCACAGAGATGTCGTCTTCTGACAGCAAATGAACATCTTTGGCATTTTTCTTGACATCCTTTGTCAAGAGGACAGCTTCGACCGCTGCCTGTTGCTCTAAAAACGGCTGCACTATGTCATAGGAGGAGTTCCACCTAGTCAGTACATCATTTATCAACTTGTGTTGTGGCAATTCCAATAAAGATTGTTTTGATTTCAAAACTGCCATAGCTGTTGTGCTCCTATGGAAAAAGCTTACTGTGCGCCTTATTCTTCTAAGAAGCCTGCCCATCTGAGATATCTTGAGTCCTTGTTGGGTTGCCAGATTGATTGTATGGGCCACACATCTAACGTGTGGAGAAAGTTCAGCTTGCTTAGCAGCATTCACTATATTGCTGGCATTGTCAGTCGTCAGAGATAGATTCTGTTCATATCTTTGTAAATTCCACTCAGATATAGCTGAAGTCAGTACTTCTGATAAGTTTTCCGATGTATGTGACTGATCCATTCTTCTAGTTTGCAAAACATAGTTTTTAATTTCCCATTCGTGGATGAAATGTTCGGTAACTGTTATGTAGCCTTCCATTGATCTAGATGTCCATCCATCAGTTATTAAGGCCACGAACTCTGCATTTTTAAGGACTGCTTTGACTTTTTTGTAAGGTTTAGGTATCACCTTAGCAGAAAAATGCACTCTGCTGGTTAATCACATATAGGCTCTAGCATGTTGATCATGTGCTGAAACCCTTCATTTTCCATAACTGAATAAGGCCTCATGTCCTTTGCAATGAAAACTGCGATAGACTTCGTTATCGCCGTTGCCCTGTTGCCTGACTGCGCAACTTATTCTTCATGATATGCTCACTTTCACTGTCCCGTTTCAGTACTGTTTTTTGTTCCCGGTGAAGTTTTTACCATCTTTGAGTCCAACACTTCTGACCTTTCATCAATGCTATATTGACGTTTTAAGTGTGCGCTCATGCTTGAAGTTGAACTGGCACAATACTTTAAAGTTGCTGAGCAAATTTTGCAGATAGTTTTAGACTTGTCTGTTGTACCGTCCTTAGCTGGAAAACCATAGTATTTCCACACAGCAGATCTAAAGACGCAGGCAGATTCACAATCTCTTGGTCATGGTTTGCCTTATTTGGAAATTGTCAAGGGGTCGTAGAAGGGTAACATTTACCAAGCAACACAAAATGGCGCACGAATGACGGGCACGATGCGAACTGAGAACGTCTAAGTGAAAATGGAAAACATGCATGCTGATTAATTATTAGCTAGGGTTTAAAGTGTTGAAGAACAACAAAAAAAACACACTGTTCTGTAAGACATCACAACTTTTGAAATATGCAGGATTCATATGGTGTAGAAATAAAATATCACAGTGGAAATAATCAGAAAATTGAGTAATTTTAGTTTTGATTTTCAGTGGACAAAAACCACTTGTACCAGAGTAATTTAAACAACATCGCATTCTTTTTTACATTTTTCAATGGCTATAGATGTAATTAGTTATCTGTGACACCAAAGAAAATTTCTTGTGAGAGCTGTGAACTGAAATAAATGTCAAATTTCACAAAATAATAACTTCTTACATGTGAAAATTTCAGAATTTTATCTGTGTTTTCACAAGTCTTGTTGAATTTTGAAGGATTCCGTCTTAAAAGATTGGCAAATGAGTGGACAGCAGGGCTGTCACTAAGATTTTAAGTTGCTGAATATCTAGAATCAAAATGTGACAGGAATACCTAGAGATCGTCCTTTTCTTTTTGGTTTCGTGGTTGCCCTCTGAATGCTTCTTTTCCTGAACGATGTCATTTTTAGAACAACAACTACGACCAATCTATCGAAAAAAGGACAAAGATTAATACAGCATTTACAGGATACAAAAAAAGAGGTAATGCGCCTGTAAGGAGGGGGCACTTGAGAGCAGTCTGGGTGTAGGTGAGCCCCCAAGGCCTACAAACCTAAGTTTAAGACAGACATTGTTCATTTTGCTACCATGTTTAAGACAAGAGACTGTTTTTCACAACTGTTTGAGATTGTGGCCCAAATGCCCTGTTTAAGGAGGTAATTATTTATTTTTAGATAGTATAAATACAATACAAAATGGGAAAAAATAAATTGATTCATTTGTTTTGGATTCACATACAAAAACATAATTTATTGAGATTACTGACAGAACAAAATTCGATTATTTTAACACACGTAAAATAAAATGCTTAAGATTATAAATACAGTGGTGAAATTAGATCTATAAAATGTATGATAAGAGTGTATCGCTATTATAAAAATGTAAGCACTAAAAATAAATCAAGAGGGGCATAAATACCAATTCTGACGGTTAGAATTATCAACCAGTTCTGCTATGTTTGTTTTCTAATTCTAGATCTAAACGTAGTAAAAGATGAGATATTTCTAATTTCATTTGGAAGTTTAGACCATAGACATGGTCCCAAATATCTGACTCAAGACCCTGAAAACCATACCCTGTTCAACTGCACATACCCGTACAGGCCAAATACAGGCCTTTTAAGATAGGTGTTACCTGACCATATTTTTTTGTACCGCTGACTATTCGGCAAGCAAAGTTTTGAACGGCCATGTGCAATTTTGTAACATTCTTATATGTGATATTTGCCCAAACATTCAAACAGTAGACAGTACATTTTGCTGAAGACTAAGGCATGTATTACGGTTAACAACATATTTTTGTCTAGGCAATGTTTGTCCCAGTTAATTTGCGCTAGACGTGGAATATATTCCAACACTGTGGTCTTCATATGGTTATCAAATGTTTTATGCCAAGAGCTCTTGCTGATTGCACTGGGGAAAAGTCCTTTCTCAACAAAGACAATGAAATTCATGGAGATTAGAGGTCATCTGTCGGCTCCGAAAACAATATTAATTTTGTCTTGTCTGGATTTAGTAGTAGCTGATTTCCAAAGCACCAGTTGTGCACCTGCAAGAGTAAGAGTAAGGCCCACTTGGTTGCTCTCGCTGGTACTCCCCAAGGGTTGGTTTCCTCAGCTCGTGTTGCTCAAGACGAGAGTTTTCGAGAGGCCAACCTATGCTAAGTTTTCTTTCCTTTCTTAAATGTATTTTTTTTATCTTTAAGAACTCAACGTATTTACAATATTTACATAGAAGTTAAAATATGTACAATTTTATGTGCAGAAATATTTCCAATAAAATAATGTAATAATTCAAGAGCTGTTTATGTACAATTCTTGCTACATAACTATTTTACGGAAAATCAACGTGGTTGATGGTACAAACATAACCTTTTTAATTTTTTTTTTCTTGTTTGATATCAACGTTTATTTACAATACTAAATAAAATGAACGTCCTCTACTGCTGGCAAGTCCCTCACCCTGGTAGTGAGGACCCGATGATAAAGATAAAAAGAACTCCCAGCTGTTGTATTTACATTGTTTTAAACATTTACAGTCTATCTATTTACAACCCCTGAGACCCAAATGGAATGACTCTTAAAACTGTGAGAGGAGGCAGTGGTCACATATGTGTATGTCTGTGTGGAGACACTGTTAGTGTAATGATTAACAGTCTGCGACCAGTTGTTTTGGTTGTTGCACGTGGATGTGGCTGTCTGTGGATGTGACCATTTGTGAATGCTGGGTAGGCTACTGTCTATGAGGGTGACCATTGTCTGAGACCCAATGTCTCTGAAAGTGATTTTTGATGTGATTGTGTGTGTTGCAGTGGCAGTGGCTGTAGCAGTGGTGGAGGAGGTGCATGTACCTGGGCTGGAGCCAGTACTGAAAGGAAGTGTCGCCTGAGTGGCATTGATTTTGTGCCTTTTCGGGGTAGTCTTTGGGCCCAGATTGCCAGGGGCCAGTAGTTGAAACCGGTTCTTCATCGATTGCCAGCTTTGCAACATCACTCTCTCATTTTCCTCCTTCTTCCACAGCTTATTACCTCCAGCCTTCAACATATCTTTGTTCTTCTCAACAAAATCAAGGATGGCATTATTCTCAGCGGGAGTGTATCTATTCCTCGACATGTTGGACAGCTCCAACAGCTGAAGAATGATTAACCCTTTCAATCCCAAGATAGGAATATTAATTTTACTAACTATCAAGCATGGATTTCTTATGTTACCTCTGAGAATTTAGTGTTCAATCATTTGTTGATATTTTACTTTTTCCTTTGTTGTCCTCATTTGTATGTCTGGCAATGTGTTGAAATTGTAAGTAGAAATAAAGTATTTGTCACTTCTAAGAGTGGAAGGGTTAATGTGAATTTTGGAGTCCTGGAAAAATCAGTCTGAAGCCTGGAAAAGTCCTGCGAAATTGTTTCACGAACTCTGTTTCATAAATCACAGCTTACCCATTGGTAATGGTGAGATATTATATAAAGCTCATTGTTTATTTTATTGTTCCCAATGCATTGATTTTATGAAAGTGAACATGATCCTTGCAGTTGAATAAATAATCTTCATTCAAAGCATTGTAAAACTTTGCCGCCATCTTGGCACAGACTTTGCACTGATATGTACGGATTGTGCCATGGCGGTTTTGTAATTGAAATATTTTGCATGTTTTCTCACATGGCACTATTTGTTTTTAGTGTTGGACAAAATGAATTTTCGACTTTGTTAATAGCGTTTTGATTTTGTTGGTGCACTCTTGGAAGTGAAAGAGTAAAACATTAATAGGGACCCCAGGATACACCATTTCAGCCTACAGGTAGGGGTAAGCAAACATGTTTACCTCATAGTTTTATAAAAGGCAACCATTATTTACCAGATGTGATAATGGCGTACCTATTCTACCTGGTAGCCTACCTGTTTCTCCCAGGTAAGAGGCAATCTACCCGTATTTATGGCTACGTTTGCTACTAATTTATCCGTAAACAGAAACAGTGTATCTTAAGGTCTCTAATAACTCATATACCAACTCGTCATATCCTGCTGTCCTGCTGGCATAAATGCTGTATTCGTTGCTCATCTCACAATACCAAAGTTGTATCTCTCCTGCCCCATCATAATAATATTATTAATAATACATATTTTAAGAGGAGGCCTCCATCACTAAGAGTGGTTTTTAGGAGGGTCCTCTATTAAAATTAAAATACTAAAACTAAAATAACATAAAAAATCATTAAATGAAATATTAAAAGTAAGTAGCATAAAAATGTAGAACTGTGTTAAAAATATGTACATAAGCTAACCTAAAAAGAATTACATTGAAACCGTTTCAAATTTCTTTTAAAAATCATGTCCGGCATTGGTCTTTCAAGTTCAATAGGCAGGGTAGCCCATTGTAAAAGCTCTAAAATATGTCGTCTGTCTTCCCCATTCCGTTTGCGGCTTGGGAAGTCTAGGTAAAAACCATTCCTAGTATTGTAGTTGTGTAGCTGACTTAAAGGGGTCCTAAATATTTCAAAGTGTTCTGGAACATCTCCCTTGATTGCATTCATAGATTCCAAAGCACTTGCCATGAATTGGAAACCATTTAACAATGCCACAGTCTTAGGGGAAGAAAATTTGCCACCTGCGATCTTCTTGGCAAACTGATTTTGGAAAGCCTATAGTTGTTGCATTTCTGATGTTAAGCCAGGCTGATCTCCCCAAATGGTGTTCGCATAATCCAATTGCGGAAGCACCAAGCCATTAAAATAAGCTAGGTGACTTCGTTTGTCCTCAGAACAGATATAAGAACGACATAATAAATAC
This sequence comes from Porites rus, assembly GCA_964035705.1. Taxonomy (NCBI): domain Eukaryota; kingdom Metazoa; phylum Cnidaria; class Anthozoa; order Scleractinia; family Poritidae; genus Porites; species Porites rus. The sequence continues at coordinate 9,546,869 of OZ037999.1, forward strand.
ATGGTTATAACGACTCCACAAATCCACAAATGGCAGGTTAATGACTTTTAGGGAATATTGTTGAAAAATGTTCCAGTAATTGAAAATGTTGATAGTAGTTTACAAAGGAGGCCATCATTAATATTCATATGTTCGATTTTATGGACTATCGTACCAAGTCCAAAAAGGTCCAAATAGTCAAAGTTGCACTATAACACAACAGGCTTGCCGAAAACTTACCACTAGTTTATTTAAAGTCACAAATTTCACTCATGCAGTCTTTTGTTTTGCACACTGCGCAACTTGCCTCACTTGGAAATAGTCTGTAACAGTTAAAGCTCTCACACATGTCGTGGTAGATCAGAGAGATCTGTCCTGTGAGGTTAATCTTTAGGTTGTTCTCTGAACATTCAGTTTTGCAATTCCTAGTAGTGTGTATTGTTATAAGTTCCAGAAGATCTATTGTTTGAGTTAGGTTAAGATTGTGTTTTTTAGCGTACGCTATAACAGAAAGCATGTGTTCACAGTAAGTTAAACGTGAACCCTGAAACAAGGGTTTGTTCTCTTCATCTGAAGCGACATGTGCATCTTCTGTTAGAATATGTGCTTTCTAATTTAATGTTCAAATCGCCATTCTCTGTGCTTGTTCCATCATTAGATCTCCTGTCAGACTCTGAGTCACTGGTAGCACTATCTCTGTTGTTGTCTTCCTCTCCACTTTTTCTAAGAGACTTTTTGCAGAAAAAGTCATAAAGGTTTTTCACAAGATCTGCAGCGGGTGTCTGGGAATCAGTACAGGTCTATTTGCATTCAATTTCCTCACTGGTCAGGTGGTGTGAGCTGCCAAAGCAGTAGTGCTTGTTATTTGCATATCCATGTCATCATGAGTGGATGAATCTTCATCGGGTAGTTGCGATGGTTCATCAGACATCAAACAATTGCCTTTTGTTGCAATTTTTCAATTGACTATCAACTGATTTTGTGTGTTTTGCTAAATATGTTGCTGTGAATGAATTAGGAGACGTAAGTCTGGACTTTTCTATAAAGTGTTTAAAGAAAACTTGTCAAGTATAGAAAGTGAACAGCCCATCCAAGGACTGTAGTCAAGACAAGTTTGATAGCATTGAAGTTGAAGCTGCTTAGTCACTATACAGTCATACTACTTTTGGCCTACACACTATAATTGGGCCGGTTGGGGTAAATTTCAAAAAGTAAATTAGCAAGGAAATGGGTATATTACATGTAGTCTGATGAAGAGGTAACAAATAACATGAAGTCAGTTGAAAATGCAACGAGACAAGACAGCCCCAAATCACTAGTAATATGCTGACAAAACCATGGCTTCTATCTCAGTTCAAGAAATAAAAAAAGTGGCTTAATACAACCAGGCAGATAAAAAAACCCACAAAAACTGCCATTAAAGTCATGTGTTTCTGGTTAAGTGCGGAGCAGAAACTAAATCACCTTGATTTAAATTATGTGATCACTTTGGATTGCTTTGCATTGCAGGGGAGCAAAGGTGATGCAGGCATGAGATAAGTTGCCTCCCTCCAATGTGGTCTGGGTTTGAATCCTGGTTTTGAAGCTATATGTGGGTTGAGTTTGTTGTTGGTTCCCTCTGTTTCTTCCAGAGGGTTTTCTCTGGATACTCCAGTTTTCTCCTTTTCTTAAAAACCAACGCTTCCAAATTTCAATTCAGTCTGGAAAGCTTGGACATGTTTCAAGGACTTCTTATCAAGTCCTAAGTTCTCCGTCACTTTGAGCCACTTTTTTTAATGTCAATCTTGTGACGTCGTTTTCCACTAAAAACGTTAAAATCGAGAAACAAAAAAACGTACTATTTTCTGGAATACAAAATTCTACCATCCTGCAAAGTTTGAGGTGAAACAAATAAAAAACGCAAAAGTATTTGATCCAAGGATGCACTTTTAGGCGTCCTATGTGGTCACCTTGCAGAGTGACTTAGTATTAACATGCTCTGAGACTGTGGTGGGGTTGGAGATATTAGATGGGTTGTCAACTGGTCTGCAGTGTTATTGAAACGGTCTTTAAGTCGTTGTTTGCCGTCTGTGATGTAATGTTTTATGCAGCAGCTGCGTTCTACCATGTAAATTACATTATTTTAGTTGCAGTTAATGTGATGGTTTATAGGTGTGATTTCACCTGTTGAGTGGAATGTGTATAAAGTTATGTATTTGCAAGTAAAACAGTTTTCCACATAGGTTTGAGCCCAGGGTTTGGTTGTGTTGTGTAAGATTTCAAATTTTGGCTCTGACTAGAAAATCACTGAGGTTACTGCTGCGCCTATAAACTTCAATGCTTGCAGCTTTGAAGACATAGCAACAGGGGGATGAAATTAAGATGTGAAATTGTTTGTGAATAATATGGACAAAATAACCAGTATGGAATTCATTCGACCTGTTGTCCTTTAGTTCTCTAGCTGTATCTTGAAGCTGTTGCTTTTTGAGCCCCAGAAAAAATTGAGACAGACCTCACAAAAAAGAAAGATGGGATACATGTGTCTTTCAATGACTAATTATTGTTACTCAGATTTTGAAATTACCATCTTAGAAAAGGGCATGCTTCATCATAATGTTAACCACTAAAACCACAGATAAATAGGAGAACGCGGGAGAACAATTTCTTACCATGGGTGAAAACAAACCCCAATGTCATCTTTCTTGAACTCATGCCTTAAGTTTAATTCCGAGTCTATTGGCTTTCAAAATCGTTTGCGGTAAAGTGGTGCAAGCACAACAAGGAGTGCTTCCCCAGCACCTGTGTCTTTCTCCTCTCCAGCACAAAGTCCATCTTCTTCTTTCTTCCTTGCTTCTTTATAGGGCTTTCCTCGCTTAAAAACTGAACCTTGTGCATCGATATGCTCTTTTTGGGAACAGCTATTGCTGCAACAGAGCTGTCAGGTATTTTCCACTGATTATTTTCTGCAAGATAGATAAGACAAAATCACTTGGCTTCAGAAGAACAACTTCATGAACCGACCTCATGGCTCCTACCCGACTAAGAGGAGACTAATACGAATGGTGGACCAAAATGGCGGCATATTTCGAAGGCTTTTTTGAGGTGGATGTGAGGTGTTTTTGAGCTGTTGTGTTTTTGGTCTTGTTGCTTTCATCATCCCACGGAATGGTGTAATTTTGCGGAAGGATATAGCACCCAGGAATGTGATGGAATGTTGAAAAGATGGCTTTGTGGTCTTTAACAAATGGCTAGCAGTTATGGTCTCAAAGATGAACAGAGATTTCAAATTGTCAACTAGATAGAGTCGGTGAAACAAGGCTGCTGGTAATGAAGTTCCAAGAGAACTAAAATGGAATGATCATGTTAAGGACATTGATTTGCTCAAGTTGACTTTTAAAGCACTTCACACTAATTGGGATGTCTCACATTTAATCAGGTCTTTCTTGAAGTGGCCCATTAGATGTATCGCTTTATTAGTCAAAGCAAACTTGTCAATACTTTCTTCGAAATATGTCTGAAAAACTTCAGGGGAGTTGTGTTGATGGTAAATGATTCCACATATTATATTTTTGTTAGTGGAGGAAGAAATTTCTAAATGAATGACCTAAAGGCAAGTTAGTAAAAGGTAGTTAAAGAAAGAAACGGAAATTATTACTTACATATCTGAAAGAACCGAAAGAAAAATGAAAGAACCATAAAATAATTGAAAACTTATTCATTTTAGTACTTTCTTATGACATGTATAAAAATGTTGGATCGTCTGAAACATAAGCTGTCTTGGGGAGCCTTAGAAACAACGTAAATGATATACAAGGAATAAAGCAAATAATAAAATGAAAACTAAATGACAAACTTGACAAAGCCCCAATTTACTGCACAGTAATTATTCTTTCAGTGCAGTAATTATTCTTTCATCAAGCCATCTAAACCGCACAATCAAAATGCAAGATTGGTGTTAAGACAGCCTTTATTAATATCTGTACAAACGTTATCTAATACAACATCAAAATAGAGAGGAAAGCTAACACGCCAAAGATAAAACTAGACAAGACACTACAACACTATTAAACAAAATAAAAGGGCTGTCATAAAACATAACAAAAATAGATCGGGTGGCTGGGAGGAAAAGATTTGTTAAGTTGATCCGACTGCTATGCTCTAAAGTACCACCTTGAGTGCATATGAGAACTATCCTTGACCAGAAAGGTACAGTATCTCTGGTCTGTTCGCGTGTGCGGTTAGGTGGAGGCCTGGTTGCCTCACCCTGTTGGGTTGCTGCAGTCAGTACTGCTGCAGATAGTGGAGTTTCTACCTCTTCATGCCGGGCTGTAGACAAACCATGTGATCATCTCCTGAATTTACTTGCTGTGGCTTGTAAATTTTAACTCCTACGAAGCCAATAAAATAGCAGTAATAAACAAAAATATATACATCATATATATAGATGAATTCATTGAACGTAGATCAAACTTCAATAGAGTTAATGGCTATTTTTGAAATCAATCAACTGACCTAAATAAATCCTAACTATATATAAAATTTAACTTGCACGCAGAAAAAGGAAGCGTAACGACTGAGAATGACTCGCATACTAAAGAGCCATATTTATACCAGAATACAAATACCTCTTAGCACGTAATTAAAACACCAATTGCATTCAGAAATACTGAAGACACAATCGTACAAAACATCTTACAATTATCAACAGCTACAATAATAGTGAACAGAAATCAATTCTCTTCTAATGCTATGCAACTGAAGAGAATTTACAATTCTGAAGTTGTATTTTCATTTTTCGGTACGAGCTTATTGATTAAGTCAATAATGCATAAAATAGCATAAAAGATTCCTCTTTTGCTTGCGGAAGTGATAAAGGGCCATCTGTGGTGGTGTTGGGGTCCACAAATGCCCCAGAGCTGGAGGAAACAGGTGGGTTGAACCACTCTTTTTGGTTGTTGTCTTACCTCATGCCAAATTTTGGATTGCGGAGCAAAGCGTCCAGTGGTATGTTGATACACCTTGTGTAAGTTGGGCTGGAAAACATGGCGGACGCAGAGGCCCCAACAAGTGAAGAAAGAGAAGTGACTGTGGGCTCCATCTCTGCACTGATGTTTTTTTAATCGCTGCATGCAATGGCGTTTAAGGAGTGCGTCCTCTTTTAGCTTAATCATTAACAGACTTTCCTTGTCATCTGACTCAACCTCTTTGGTGGCATCACCGCAATTGTGGGTTGAGGTCTCCGGCTGTGTGAGAGTGAAAGAGGGTTTGCTCGGCGACATGGATGAAGAAGTTGGTCCCGTGCAGTAAGGCCCTGGAGAAAATACAAATTAAGTTGTATTTCAGAGTTTCACACAGTAAGCAATCATCAGAATAAAAGTTTTAAAAATCTATTTCAGTGTTAAGGCATAAATTTACAATTCGTGGATTGTTGGAGGGGCACGTTCTGTGATTGGTTGCAAGGAACTTGTTTTTGTGACAACACGTAGTTATCAGATTGTTTATTTGGGAGGGAAGTGCTGTAGTCAGTCAAGATACAGCGTTTCTCAGAAAGGCACAAATTGCAGCATGAAGTGTTTCCCTTGTTGGCATTTGCCCTCTTGATGATTTGCCACTTGATGTCGTATGCCGTGTTGTTGTCCCGTAGTTCCCAGAGGTATGTTGAAACTACTGTGTCGTGTGTGTGGTTTTGGTTTCTAGAGGAGTGTTTGTGGTTGTTGAATCTTGCGTCATTTTATGTCATGCCGATGTAAGCACTTGAAGTGCTGGATGCTGTCATGACTGGTTTCATAGGTGACGTTAATTGTGAGGCATTTTACATCAAAGTTCCTTGTTTCTGCAAGGATATCATTTTTCTGTCTGTCGTTTCACAACCTAAACACAGAATCATTTCTGTTAAACGATTGTTTCCTTAAAAATGAAGTAAAATCCTTCAATCAATTGGATCGTCCAAAGCTCAAAAACTCGTAGTTCTTGTTTCGCCACATCACGATCAAGTCATTAGGTAGGCAATTCACTATGCATCTGAGGTTAGCCTCGCGTCCCACATCTCCTTTAAGGATTCTTGTCGCTGCATTCAAGTTATTTAAGAAGTTCAGAAGACCGATGTTGACACTGTTAAATTGTGCTAGACATGAGCTCGTCCATAGCTGCCTGTGTCACTTTTATTGTTTGACCAAAGCATTCCTCTAACCTTTTCATGATTTCGTGACAAACACCCTCTGTTAAGCTTCACCACTGTTAATGCTGCTCCTGCATATTTAGGCAGTGACTCAACACACAGTGCATCAGTAAGTAAGCCGCTCTCATGGCTCTCTTGGTTGTGTAAAACGTGACCTTAGTGGACCACCATAGCTTTCTTTTTTCTCAGTGCAGTGTTTATTATTACTTATATGTTTTTTATTTATCCAGTCGAGACCAAACAACCACATCTCCGCCTTGATATGAAATTTCTTGCCTCTTGTTTCACAGCACGTGTCAACATTAAAAAGACAGAGTTTGCTTGGCCACTTAAACTTAAAGTGCTAGCTAAAGCTTGGAACCAGTTAGGCAGTTAACATTCTGTAAACCAAAATGCTTGTGAAGGATATAAGTACATATGAGGCCCAAGTTCCAATTCAAACTTGCAAAATAAATGTGCGCATTGTTTCACAGTGTGGCGGTACATTTCTTTAGGTTCTCTCAACTACAAAAGTTCAAATATTTTCGCTTTTGTTGTTAGTGTAACGGTCGCGTTGAGTGTGACCGATGGTGCATCTACAAGTGATTTTAGGTCATTCAATCGCGAATACCAAATGCAAAATTCCAAACGTTGTTCCTTGTTGCTCAAGGTGCCTCATTCTGTTACACAGTGAACAACACCAATGTGTCTTTCGTGATAAATGTGGCTGTGTAGCATCTTTCAGCGTATTTCTGTCTGTTGCAATGGTTGATTCGGGAGAAATACAAACTTATGTGAAATTTCCTTGCTCAATATTCTGCAGTACCAAAGGATCTTGATCCAGACCCACATAAACAGCCTTTAAATCTAAAGAAGAGAGTTTCTTCACTTACACTTTCATCAGGCTCAACAGCGGGCTGATTACAGTTTGTTCTATTCTTCATCAACAACATACATAACACTAAGCAGCAAAAAGCTTAAAATAAGGTTTAACATACTCTGTCTCTGGAATGAGTCATTATAATTTAAACTTGTTCCAGGAGATCAGCTAGTAGCGAGTAGCACGAAATATATAAAAGCAAGGGAGTGGGAAAGAGGAGAGAGGGGGAATGGCTGTTGTATTTGTTTAACCAAAACTCTTCCACCCACTCAGACAAAATGCTTGTTGAAAAAGGATCTTTTTGTTTTTGTTATTATTTTTTTCTGGAATTCCCTTTTGACGTCTTCTTATTGTAGATATAAAGCAGGACAATATTTGTGCAACCACATCTTGTAAATGTTATGACATTAAATGAAAAAAAAAGTAACAATACCAGTCGTGAACTCATGCAATGAAACTGCACATCGATTGAAACGAAAATTTATAATTCTGTAACTGAGTAAACCTCGTTAATAGCAGTAGGCACAACTTGCTTTTCTAACCTCCTTGACATTTAAAGGCCCATTCCTTCAAGAACCATGATTTGCAGCTTACAATTTTGCAGCTTCACATTTAACAGCATCAGTATTCTCTTCTATCATTGCCGCTGCAACTCCTGTTTTGTTTAAATTCCGCACTTGATCTTTTATGATCTCAATGAACAGAGATCACAACGATTGCAAGAGGCATTCCATCCTGCCTTCTATCCAAAGCTCGCTTTATCTGAGGAAAAAGCTGGAAAGTTAGACATTTGCGATAGCCAGTTGGAAGAGTTGCAAAGGCAGCTTTTTCGTTGATTAGGTGTTTTAAACAATTTCTTTCCCCTCTGCGGATAGCTTTCACATTTGGGAAGTCACTAAGTACTCTATATGCCGCTATTGTTCTGTGAAAAGGTCTTTTTCATAATGTATAACCTTCACCTTTCAAACCATCACTGGAGCTGGTTTCTCCCAAGCAAAAGAACCAGCAAATTATCCACAATTGTTGAACAGGGAAACCCAGCAAACAACTATTCCATCGTGCGCTGAAAGAAATCATATCCAGAGGTGATTCCAAAGGGCATCTGGAGAAACTTGCACCTTCCAAATGGGCTGTTGAAAGTTGTAATGGGGTGCTGTAAGTTAAAGTAAGTAAGGACTCAGTCTCCCTTGATTTGCCAGAAACCACTTCTTGAATCAAGGGTGGAAAATACTTTGGCACTGGGCATGCGTGAAGCAAGGTCTTGGACTGTCCTCATCCTATCTGTGTCAGGTTTGATTAATTCTTCTACACCATCACTATCTATGGTATCCTTCCCTTCATGATTGCTACTTTCCTCGTCAATGATCCTGATTTTTCTCTTGGTTTCATTATTTTTGCCAACCATCCACCGATGGCCTCAAATATGAAGGCAAATTTGTGTTCATGAGAAAAGAACTTCTATACTGATTTAAACCAGGTTCATGTCTCTGACCAGCTGTGTTGAATCTCCTAAAACAAGGCATCTCTTCTCAGTGTAGTTGGAGGCAAGAACAATAGCAGTGCTGTAATAAACAATAACTTTATTTATACAGCGCTTAATCAATTGCTCCAAGTGCTTAACAATACGTTATACGAAACTGCTCAAGTGTTTCATTGTTTCCCAGCAATGATGGTTGGTTCGTATAGTTAGACATTAAATAAATGCTTGATTGGTAGTTAAAAATCGACAATTCAGGCAACTTTGATGTCTTTAGGATGTGTTTGGTACACCTCAAAGTGCAAAATGTTCTTTACATTTGCGCCCAGTCTTCCTCTTAACTTTTGTTGTTATGGAGTGGATTGTTGGTTTTGAATTGAAAAGAATTTAAGGTTGCTATTGTTATTAATCTTGTATGCAGAGGAGGTCATTCTTACTAACAACATGACCAACAAACAACATGACTAGCAATTCTACAACTTCTTCATACCACATTGCTCGTCGCGCGGGTCACTAAGGAGCGCGTCCCCCAGTGGGATGCCAGGCTTTTTAAGTGTAGAAAGACTACTCATGTTTCCACTTTCAACTGTCGCACTCTGAGCTCCATCGGATCCAAGAACATCGGATCTACCATGATGACATCGAGTTGAAGTACCATGACATGAAGAAAGGTTGGGTTATGATTACATCTTCCGCTGAAAAAGCTACAAATAACTCAACAATACGAGGTGTTGGCTTACTTCTCAGTCCGAAAGCACACAAAGCTCTGAACTCAGTAGAAACCATCAATCCAAGGATTCTCATTGCCACTTTCAATGGAAATCCTGCTGTTACTGTCATATCCTGTTACAGCCCCGCCAATGTATCTAACGTTGATGACAGAGAGGAATTCTTTGCAGAAGTACCAGAATTGACTAAGGCTGTTCCTAAACACAATGTCTTACTAATTGGCGGAGATATGAATGGAAAGATTGGTGCAAGTGATGCTAAGGGGTCAGTCTACAACAAACACACAAACGAGAATGGGCAACTGCTCCTAAACTACATGTTAGAATGCAATCTCAAACCGCTGAACACCAGTTTTAAAAAGGGCGAAGGTAAGCTTTGGACTCATACATCACCATCTGGAGCCAAATGTCAAATAGATTATATCCTAATAAACAACAAATGGAAAAATAGCGCTTTAAACTGTGAAGCATACAACATCTTCTGTTCTGTGGGATCTGATCACCGTATTGTCACAGCTAAAATAAGACTAAGCCTGCGACAAAGTAAACCATCTGGTAAGAAAAAGATCAGATACGATTGGAACAAGCTTCTCAATGATAACAACATCAAAGACATGTTTACTGTGGAAGTCTGCAAGCGATACCAAGCTCTACAGGATTTACATGGTAATGAGGATGCAAACCAGATGTATGATAATATCATGACAGCCCATGAAAAAGCTGCAGAAATCAGTGTACCTGTGAAGGCCAAGATAAAGCAACACGTTCCGTGGGAAAATGAAAACATCGTAGAAAAAAGGGAAATGGTGAAGAATGCCTATGAGGTATGCTTGAGAAGAAATACCAGAAGCAGTGCTGTAAAACTGGAGGAGGCCAAACAAGAGCTACAGGAATCTTACGATCGAGAACGAGAGAAGTATGTAAATGAAAAGAGTCATGCAATTACTTACGCTATACAACACCAAAAATCCGGTCTTGCATGGGAAACCGTAAACGAGTTCACAAGTAGAAAGGGCACAAACAGGGGTCGAATAAAAGCCAAAAGTCCTGAAGACCCTGTCAGTGAATGGAAGATACACTTCTCAAACCTGCTAGGTCAACCACCCAGTGTCACAATAAAACCAACTGCTTCCATAATACATGAACCTCTTCCCATCAACACGGATAACATAACCATGGAAGAACTGGTTAAAAGTATCAAAGGTTTCAAAAATAACAAAGCACATGGTCTCGACAACATACCAATTGAAGTCTGGGAAACTGGTGCCTTAAATCAACAATTGCTTGACGTCTGCAACAAAACAGTCAATGGTGACCGACCGAATATATGGGTTAAAAGTGGAATAATACCCCTACCAAAGAAAGGTGACTTGGGTGACACAGGAAACTATCGTGGTATATCCCTTACTGTCACAGCCGCGAACTTCTATAACAAGATTCTATTAGATCGAATAAGACCTCATCTGGATCCTCTGCTCAGAGTGAATCAAAATGGATTTCGTACGAGTAGATCTACACTACCGCAAATTTTAACTCTGCATAGGCTCAGAATGGGAATAAAAGAAAAACAGCTACCTACAATATTGACTTTCGTAGACTTCAGTGAAGTCTTTGATTCGATACATCGTGGGAAATTGATGGAGATCTTTAAGGCATATGGAATTCCAACAAAGATAGTGGATGCCATCAGCATACTCTACAAGGACACCGAAGCACAGGTGATAACTCCTGATGGTGATACGGAATTCTTTGAAATTCTTGCGGGAGTTCTGCAAGGAGACACACTTGCACCTTTCCTATTTATCATAGCCCTGGATTATGCCCTTAGAGAAGCTACAAGAGAAACACACACTGGGTTCACGCTTACACCACGGTAGAGCTCCCGTCACGTAGCAACATACATCACCGACACTGATTTCGTGGATGATCTTGCCCTAATTTATGACTATCTTGAAGAGGCACAACTTAAGACTGGAGGTTGCTGCGAAAACAGTGGGTCTGCATGTTAACTACAAGAAAACGGAATACATGCTGTACAATCAACCTGTAGGAGATCTTGTCACACTGGGAGGGAACAAATTGAAGCAAGTAGATAACTTCAAATATCTTGGTTCGTGGATACAATCCAGTGAAAAGGACATGAATATAAGAATTGAACAAGCTTGGAGTGCACTCAACAAAATGATGAAAGTGTGGAAATCAAACCTAAAAAATCATCTCAAAATAGGTTTCTTCCGGGCCACAGTTGAAAGTGTACTACTTTATGGTGCTGAATGCTGGACGATGACTGGAAAGATGAGGAATAGACTAGATGGTACGTACACAAGAATGCTCAGAGCAGTTCTTGGAGTTTCCTGGAAGGAGCATAAAACCAACAAAGAACTGTACGGCAAACTCCCTAAGATTACAGATACAATGATGATCAGGAGGCTGCGGTTTATAGGACACTGTTGAAGAAAAAAGGATGAGGTGATAAGTGATCTACTACTCTGGGAACCAAAGCACGGCGCAAGAAAGAGAGGAAGACCAGCATTAACATATGTAGACCAGCTGCAAAATGATACTGGTTTGAGCATTGTTGAACTGAAGAACATCATGGAAAACCGGAAGGAATGGATGAAGCTAGTTAATGGAGTTCGAGTTCACTCGAAATAAGCAAGCAAGCAAGCAAGCAAGATGATGTTATGATCCCAGAAAAAAAAAACAGCGCTATTTTGACTTTCTGAAGTAACTTATGGACTTACCATCAGTCTGAAAGATATCTTTGGAACTAAAAAGGAATCTTTCTTTTGTTGGCTTTATAATCTTGGCAACAAATTACTTGAAAAAGTACATCTAGATAGTCTATAGGATAAGTACCATAGATAAGTAAGTACCCTTGTGCTACGCCTGTAAGTTACTACCAGATTAATCCTATATTTTTGCAGTTTTGGTGGGTTTTGTCCTATATTTTCAGGGCGCTAAGTCCTCTATTCCTATATTTTTGGACCTAAAGCCCTTGACACCCTGCAAGCTTGTATTCTTTTTTGCCAGAGGGGCAGCAAGCTTGTAGTTTTGAGCTACGCCTGTGGGCGGTACGTTTATTAAAGTTTGAATTATACCTGCAGGGTAGTTCAAACGTTGCCTGTGAAGTTCCTGGTAAATTACTAATGTACTAGCGTCACCTTATGCCTATGGGGCGGTAACATCTAGTGTGGCTTAATGTAAACATGGCAATACATAGCTGTTTTTGACTGGATTGAGAGTTAAATAGTGGTAGCGGCAGGATGGTGATTTCAATATTCAACTGAATCCGTTTACTTGTTTGGTCTCTAGTTAAGGACCTATCCAGGAATTTAGGGCGAGTTACTACAACAGTATTTTCTGTTCTATAGCCTATCAATAAATATCCGTACTTTTATGTCACTTTGCACACGCTTTACATCAGTAGCAACTAGTAGATCATGCTTAATACTCACCAAACAAGTGCAGTCGGATTAGAAGGTCCAATGTTTTGAACATCAAAATTCCAATGACTGTTACCATTTACACATATATTTTTTATCTTTAGGTACAGAACCATTTTGAAGGCACAGGAAGACCGTCTTCCTCCTGCAATGTCATCTAAACTAACATGACACACACATCGTCCTTTGCGATCATCTCATCTCTCATCTTCCATAAAAAAAGCCAAAACGATTTCGATTAGTTTGATAAATTTTTAACTAGCAGGCTAAGTGGATGAGATTTTATATAATACTTAGAATACTACATCGTATGCCTCAATCTTTGACAAAAGCATGTGATGTAATGTCATAGTTGAAAAAAACACCGGTACACTTTGTAAAGCAAGTCACTGTAGCTTATAATAGCTGCACAAGGCTTGGCGGATATGCTTCAAAATATAGAACTTGAGAGAGTAAAGGATGCACAGAGGAAACAGGATGACTCTACTTTAATGTATTGAATACCCCTTGATATGAGTAAGAAAATGCTTAATCAAATAATAAAAATATTGAATTATTTAAAGTAAAAGCTTTATTAATGTGTCAATGTATTAGTTTTCACAACTAACTGGGGACACAAAAAATAAAAATTATTTTCCAAATAAGAAATAAGAATGATAATGTATATACAATTAAAATATGTAGCACGTATAAATTCTGTAATAAAAACAATAGGTATATAAAAGGTAGTCTCTAAGAATTGCAAAGGTTAGAGCAGCTATTGTTGCTGTTTAAGAGTAACGTTAGGTCTTTTTTCCTAATGTTCTTTTTGAAAGATTCAATATTCGAGGAGCCTTTCAAGTTAATATCTAGTTTCGACTATATATGAAGTCCTTGATATCTAAGAGAATGCTTTCCATAGTTAATAGTGTTAAAGTCGGAATATCAAAATCACTGTTTCTTAGTGAACAACTAGTGGTTTTCCGCTTAACTAGTCACCATGTACATACCCTACTCTGGTGCAAGACTTGGATCCTATTGCAGTGTTCCATCTGGATTAACTGGTGCTTCTCAAACACTGGTCAGGCTCAGTTGTCTTTTGTTACAGTCCACGTCAGATATTCCCATTCAAGTCTCCATACATCCATCGTTAAATTGTTTTACCATGTTCTAATGTTTGTTATGCCCCCTAGCAGGGTGTACATGTGTGACTGATTATGTAAGTACTCAGCTCAATTAAACGAGGGCCAGTATGCTGATGTCGTTGGTTCAAACCCCAACTGGACAAACGGTTAAGGTCTTAAAATAAGTAAGGAGAAAGTGCTGTCTTTGTAAAGACACCTGCAAATGGTTAGAATTTCTAGTTCGGATAAGCACAATGAACCGTAGGTCCCATATCACAACCCTTGCAGAAAACCCACACACTTTGTGAAGAGTATGGGTCTTCTGTCCCTACAGAGTTCTTCCCTTTATTACTTGCAAATAGTGAGAACAAACTACACTTAGATCTTTCACTAACATATTCAGTTCTAAATAAGTTGCTGCACACTTTTTAAATTAGTGAATTACAAGAGTGAAGATTCTTATGGCATAGCAATATACATAAACTTGAAAACATATAAACTAAGTATCGTATCAACGTGTGCTCAAGATCATTCTTTTTTATCAAAATTTATTGATAACCATTAGTACGTTTTAAGAGAGAAAAATTTTCGCACTTGTTAAAAATAACTTCACCTGTCTACAGTACTTTGGTCTGGTTTTTTAACTGTAGTCTTTAGGCATGAACTGTGGTCTGTACTGGCCAGTAAACACTCTTCACCTAATTTTTGTTCCTCATTACTAAGTTGTAAAATCTGAAGGTCAATACACTCTTTAATAACAATCTGTGAAAAATAAAGGACACTGAGACAGCAAAAAAGTAAGAGGGAGATTTGGTATGTTGCAGAGAGCCTGGAACGTGAACTACTTGTGTGGAACATATATTTCTACCTGATCCGCTGAAGGCAAAGGTGAGCTGCAAGAAAGGTCTGCCATAGGTATATTCTTGACCTTCATGTTCTCTTTGGATTTTATCGGTATTTTTCGTTTTTGACACAGGGATAGTTTCTTGTGGAATACTTTGTGATATTCTATACTTGTAATTGTAAGGTGCTTATTTGCTGGACTGCTGCGTATTGGAAGACCTTGTTCTCTGAGGCTGTTGCACACGAGAGATAATTATGTATTTTCTTCAGGGTAATCAGTATTGTCTGCATGGTGGGCTAAATCACTGATAAGGCCTGTTGTTTCCCTTACCTGAGAGAGCAATTTTGCCATTGATGACTGATAGGTCTGATATGTTATTTCCATCGGTCATACGATAAGTCATGGGAAAGGTATGATGAGAACCAACTAAAAGGAAACTAGGCAGACAGCCCAAAAGGAGGCATCAAAACTGCACTCTAATTCAATTGTAAATATATTTTTTTCAGTACATCAGGGGTGACGGAGGGTTCTAGGGAGGTGGCTTATCCTTGACACGCTTAATACCAGTGAGAAGGGATTGAAGAGCCCAGTTGTTGGCTAGGGGATTGGGCAGGTAAAATTCTTTGTGTTAAATGCTGATGATGTTAAAACAATAAGCAATGGAAGTGGCTTTGAGGGTTGTAGCTGAGAGCGCAACATACTGGCAAATATGTGCTGCTTGAGCTGGCACGGGGGTATTCCAGGTGCTGACAAAAGCAAAGGTAGCTGTTCCGGTGAATGCGATAAGTAGCGTTGATGTTTTGTAAATAGGTATGCGATCTATAGTGGAATATCTCATTCTGCAAATGTTTGGTCATCTCAGGATCCAGGCAATCTGCAACAGAGGTGTACGTGACTGTTAGGAGACATGTGAGTGGATAACATGATTCCATCCACCACTAGTTAGGTGTCTGTGAGCACAGTTGCTCTTAAAATTCTAGACACTTGAGGGCCTGGTGGAGACGTGACACTGCATCAGCCATTACATTCTGTTTGCCTGGGGTTTAACTATCTGTAATCTTAAATTATAGACTACAGGCAGCCAAAATAGTTGTATTAAATAACCCATAATAAGAGGATGGGATGTGGTACCTTTATTGATAATATGTACAACATGCATCCTTCTGGACATGGAGACTGGCGGAGAAAGTTGCATTTGCCATTGAAATAGTGAAGGAAATAATGCCACCATCTAATATCTTCATAAAAATCTGCAGAGGTGGACTTTGCAGCGGGGGACTGAAGCAAATTTATATTGTCAAAGATCCATCTCAGAAAGATTCGACCACCCGACATGCCCAGTTGAGGTTGCCAGCAAGCTGCTGGATTTGCTTTTTACTTTCTCTACCCCGGAAAAGAAATCTAGTAACCACATGATGCAGCTCCATCAGTTTGATGGAGGGAATTGCCTTCTCACAGCTGGCAGTATCTAGTTCTACTCCCAAGAACACAAGCTTCTGTGTTGGTCCTATAACGTTATGCCAGCTAATTTGGAACTCCAAATCTATGAGTAACTGCAGTATGGTCATAAAGGCTTGTTGACATTCTTCTTTGGTTTCTCCAATAAAGTACACAATGATGGTCTTGAAACCATGTAGCTGCATCATACGGCATACAGATTGAGTTAATCGTTAAAAAGATTCTGGACTAGACTTGGCACAGAAAGGTAACTGAGAGTCAAAAAAATAAGTAGCGTGGTTATGGCCAGGTTGGTACGTAATTGCTTTTCTCAATGGGAACAGATCGATATGCATGCGGGAAGTAGATTTTGGCCATGAAATAGTTTGGTTGTAGTATTTTTATATCTCCTTGTAAAGGTTGAAATCTAAACGAAGAACAGCTGTATGTAACCATTAAGGGCCTGCCTAAGAGGTCGAGAGCAATCATGTATGAGTTGAACCTCTGAGGAGTCTGGTTTGGGAATAGCTCCCAGGGCACTGATAATGGTGGGCTTATTGTCAGTAATTACATGGTTGCCATATGCAATTTCGCCCCAAATAGTCTGCTCATTCTTGGCTTTGTGTGCTGCACTAGTTGCAGGTTTATAATTCTGTTGAGCATGTAGAAAAGTGCAATCTGCCAGTGTCAACTTAAAGCCATGCAAAATGCCATTTGTCTGTGAGGAGTGCCGCATCCTCATGGCCAAGTAGTTCTTCCAGCCAGAGGTCAGTGTTAAGTGGGGAGGCCAGTGGAAGTCAGCTAGACTGCTGCACAAGTCAATAAATCTGAACAGAATTAGGACAAAAATTACCCCAAAACAAGTACAATTTTGAAAATTGAAAAGTGAAAACTAGAACTTAAGGTGATGGAAAACTTGAAAACACCACAATCCACTCAAATTGTTGGTTGAATTGCACCCTGTGTAGTGTACCTTCGTCCCCAGACTGTGGTCTGGGAGTACCAGTGGTTCCAAGATTAAACAGACTAGTCTCATTGAACTCCTTGATAAAGGGGGACAATTTGACAGCAAATAATGGACTCAACATAAGGGACCTCTTGACAAGAAGTGGGGTAATATCCCTCCTGTCTTAAAGGGTAGGTTTGCAAATTCTACTTACCTTGTAGGAAAACAAAACTTCTTTTTTACCTTCCCCTAACCACCTGCGCCCCCATCCCACCCCCCAATTGTGAAAGTCCATGTACTGATTCTCGTCAGTATTTTGGTAATTGGGACTTGGATTGTAAATGACTATAGCCTTGTCTTCACTTGTTGCTGCATTCAATGACCAGAGAGAATTTGAACCTCCACTTGTTGCTGCACGAGTCGTTATTTTGTCAGAGATCCCAACTGCCTTGTCTACTGCAGTTTCCTTAAAACGCTGGTTTGCAGATCAGTATCATCATCGTTTAAATCAATCTCAATATCATCATCTAGGATTGGCAAATCGGCCATTAAAAAGTCACTTTTTTTATCCTCTCTATAATTCTCCAGAATAACGTCTTTGCTTCTGCCTAGTAGATTAACTACTTCACTGTGATCAGGGTATGGCAAAACATTCAGCCCTTTATGAATCTTTTTGTTGTGATTTTCGTGCTTTGGCTCACCTTTGTCCAGTATCACTGGGCGTTTGCTTTGGTTTAACTTTTACTGGCCTCCAGCTTCTAGAAGCCTATATTAATACTTCGCTTTCCTCAGCCTTTGTCTTGCTCACTGCACTGAAGGCCTTGAGGTTTTTCTTAGGCTGAAATCAGCTTGATCGCTCCGTTTCTTTCCTTTTCTTAAATTCCTCAAACCCTGTGGTCTTACAAGGTGATTGGTAAGTGAGATTCCAAAAAATTTAGCATTTTCCACCAGACTTTGTGCCGAAAGTACTACAAAACATGTCGGCTAGCGAGAAATGATCAAGTGGCGCGAAAACGGAATCCTGGAGCTCAGGCTCTTCACGATTCCTCCTTTATTCCGTTTTTCTTTTTTGTTTGGGTTTTGCTTTTTGTTTGTTTTTCTTTTAAATTGTTATCTTATTTGCGTTTTCTTTTTTTCATTTGTCTGTTTCTATTTTTTATTTGCGTTTGAACCCTCTGGGCCACCATACCATTGTTATCAGATGTTCTGTTGTCTTACCCCAGGGGGTCAATAAATTTCTTTTGCGAGTTACCGTATCTACAAACAAGATGGATGTGCTTGCAAATAGTGTTCTTCATCAAATTGTCTGGACAATTGCAGACATCAAGATGCACGCAGATTCAACACTCAGGGCACTTAAGCTGGCGGTTTTGCTCTTTACAGGCACTCATCAGCTTTGAAACTTTGTAACTGCTTATTCCGTCTTCCCCAAGAAAATCCCAAGTATTGTCGTCTTGGACCTTAACTGGTGGCATTTGGGAGGGTCAAGGTGCACGGATGCCTCTCATGTATCAAGTAGAGATGTTACCCTCCCCTTAGTCAATCTGGTCAGGTGATCAAACGTCTTACCTCTTACATAATATGTTGAGAAGGACATTGTCTAAGCTCTTTTATAGTATCAGGTAAGTCCTGTGCTATAAAGCTTCACAAACAGTACTGCCTCATGCTATTTGCTTTATAGATTTACGGTTCAACAATAAATACAAGAGGGAACCTTAAATGTATAAAACTAGCAGTATAAAATTGAATCATGCAGGATCACAAATCTTCGGCAACTAACCAACTGCAGTCGACTCCCGTTATTGCGGACACCGTCAGGGAGAAAATTTAGTGTCCACAATAGCGAGAGGCCATAATGGTGGGGTACAAGAAAAAAAACGTTGTTTTCTCTTTAAACTTATGAAATAATATGTAAAAGTCCTAGAAGCATTGTAGTTTCAACAATTCTTTACTTCTTTTAACTGTGGACCATATACGATTAATGATAATAAGATTGTAAAAAGATCCAAATATGCTGTATTATAACTTCCAAGCTCCTGCAATGACAAGGGATACCTCACAAAGAGCTTAAAAAGCCAAACAGTAACGTGAATGGCTAAAATGTTACCTTGCTGTCAAATATGTATTTTATTGTTCTTGGCAGCTCTTTTATCGCAGAAATGCTGCACAGAAACCTGTCTAGCGTCTTTTAACAGTTAATGAAAGCAGGCAAGTATTGTGTTTATAGTAGTGTTCTAAAAACATCTATGCAGCAATAACGTGACAGTAAATGCCACATTTCCCTATTGGACAGGTACAGTAGCCTTTCACTGGCAGACTTTTATGAAACATCATGACTGTAGGACGCGTAATCTCCTGTCCAAAGCTTTTGATTATCATCGCTTGCACAAATGTTTTGTCACCACCTTTAAGTCTTTACAGTCTTTATTTTTCTAACGAGAGTACCTGCGCACTGCCCTTTACTACCTTGTTTCTTATAGCCAGTGCATATTACTACTGTGCTGGAATCTTCCTTGGGATATAATGATCAATCAGCACTTCAAGCAGAGGAGGGTGGAGAAACTTCTAACTCTTTCAAACTCGTGTGAAATACATATTTGTTGTTTCCTACTTTAGCTGTTTTTCAGAAAAAGTCTGCTCCAATCAACATTTCTATTCCCAGGGCAACTTCAGGCGAGGAACTATCTGCGAGTGGCAGATCATTCAGGTGGGGACAGCTGCAACAAATTCTACTGGCTGGCTGGTGATCTAAGAAAGTGCAGGTCATCGGAACGGCATAGCAGGTCACATACATGTTAAGATCATCACTTGCACAACATCACACACTGGAAACTGCTCAGATGATGATCCAAAGGTTTTAACAAGCAAATGTTCAGTTCGAATCTTCTGCAATTGTAGGGCTCCACTTAATCTTCGGTTGATGTAGCTCCTCTGACTCCCCAGGTCTGACTCTCCCCGGCCGGTTGGTTCTTCTTTAAACAGATAAAGCAGCGACCGTTGTTTGGTAGAATTCCCTTTCGCACCCTGATGTCAGTGACAATACTGCAGCTTGCAGTTGAATGCGGACCTTTATGGAAGGTATAAGTTGCGGCATTCTGGGAGGACATCATTGCTGCAGCAGTTGGTGGGACTGGTTTCTTGTTTGCTTGATACGGCTTTTTTGCATTAACAGGTTCCTGTGACGTTATGCCAATTGCAAGACATTGTTCTCTCGCCTCAAGTTCCCCACAAAATGCTTCCAGTAGTCAGGGAGTAGAGACCGAAAAATGAGAGTTTCGTTCAACCATGGCCACAGAAAAATCTGACACTTCATTCTGGTAGAGAAAGACCTCACGTTTAATGCTAGATAGTTTGAAGAGTTGAAATGTGGTATACTTTTCGAATTACAGGGTGCAAAACGTCACAGGGTGTCACTTCCGGTACATTTCTCTGGCATTGGTCACAACGCTTTATCTAAGGACAAAACTACTAGTGAAAACAAAACAAACAAACAGAGAAAACAACTGAAAATGTAGTTATGATAAATGGACGCTCCAATGATGGTCACTAGAAGAGATGTTGTGCTTGGCACACACAAGAAAGTATGTCTGATGTAGCGGCCGTGATGTAAATGGATGTTCAAGGCCACACTTGTGTCAACTGACAGAAAATCTGTCATCTTGACCCTTCAGAAATATAACTTCACTACCAAAAGATGCAATTATGCCTCACCCTTTCAAAGAACTCTGAAAACAGAGGAAATTTAGCGTATGTTTCCGATTATCAACGCGGGCATTTTAAAAACCACGATCAAGAGGGTGCATTGGCAAATAAATAAAATTTGTAACTAACCATTTCCATGGTGTCTTTGTCGTAGTCAGGCCAGTAAAACCACATCTTGATTTTCCTAAGAGTGTTATCGCGGCCGGCATGTCCAGAAAAAGGAGCAGAGTGGCACTCTTCGAAGACCCTCGCTTTCTCTTCCTCGGTGATAACAAGTCGTCGAAGCGCTCTGCCATCCTTCTCCTTGGCCACGTAGAACAAGGACTCTAATTTTGAGTCATACTCGAACTTATTGGCCAATTTTCGCAGAGTTATTTTGTCTTGCTTTGTAAAGCCTTCTGGATAAACCTTTTTAAGATACTGGAAAAGATTTCTATATTAGCCGAATCCATCTCTAAAACATTTCCGATTTTCCCGCGAATCGCAGAACTTTTCGGAAAGGATGACCTACACGATTTGGGCGTCCCAGGAGGGTACTGGGAGATGCCCAAAATGCTGCAGTAATATGAGAAGGGGATGCCCAAAACGCTAGTAATTTGGGAATGGGGATGCCTAAAATGCGGGGTTGCCCAAAACGCTGTCACAGAGGTACTCAAGAAATATTTGGGTGCAAGTGCAATGTGTAAATGTCTGTTGAGTGTGCTTAGTTCTAAATTACCTCCAAATATTACACAAGCATCTACTACTAAAGCAAAGCTTCTCAGGGTCTATAGCAAAGCTTCATAGCGAGTGACTACTACTGAATACTTCATATAATTTCCAATTTTATTAATTTTAACATTTCAGGTTTTGGCAGGAATTAACATCAGTTTTATTAGTTGGTCGCACAAGCTCAGTGGTTCCCAAGTAATATAGAAGATTTATATTAAGCAGTAATAATTTTCAAGGTTATAATGTGTAATAGTGGCAAATATTTCTGATGCATCAATTCAGTACTTGGAAAACGTAAGTAAACTGTAACACACTGTTTACCAATGGAAACTGGAAAGTCAGTTAATATTTGTTTGCTCAAATATTCCCAAAGAGTAATGTCCTCTTTAAACATGGGAAAGAAGTTAGCAAGACCCATGTGTGGGGAGAGATTTAGCGGAACATGCACCTTTTTTTCATTTTTTTGAAGAATAGCTCCCCACACCTTGCCCCCTATGCCCATGCCAGAGATAAAAGTCCTCAGAAAAATTATTCCATTTCAACTAGAGAAAGCTCATTTTGATGGTGAAGTGCTTGGTGTAAAGAAGGGACACTTTCACTGTAGCTTTTGCTTGCTCCCTTTAACCCAACACATACCCGATGGAACCACTCTTGAGAGCAGTCACAAGAAACACTCATTTCTCGAAACTCAGCTGACTCATCAACACATGCTTGACAGCAAACACGACAAGCAATTATCTAAGGAAGATGGAACTGGTTGCCGAGTTACATCAGGCAGCAAATTACATATTTTTCCGTTAGTCCAGCCCACCGCGAATCCTTCGGAACACAACACCACTTTTACTCGATCCCCAAACCTCCAAACTCCAGTAGTCGCCTTTCTCTTGTATCTTTCACAGACTTGCTCCGGCTTCGGTCTCCTGGTCTGCTGCTGCTTTCTAGTTCAGTTTGGTTTTCCGCAATCGTTCTTGGAGAGATGTAATGTAACACACTGACTTCCTGGAGAGATGTTACGGTCTCCACAATACTTCCCCTGCTCTCTCAACTTTTACAGCACATCAAACTGCTTTCCCCCGACAAAATGACTTCTTTTGCTGTCAAGTTAAAAGGGACGCCTCTGCTGAAGGGATTTCAGTAGAACGGCTTGTGCTTCAAGGTCTCTCTCTTACAGTCTTTCTGAACGCGCCCTCCGCACTGACTTTTTAGCAAGGCGGCTCCTTCTTAATATCTAAAACTTCCAAATCCCATGCAAATGTAAGGTGTGGCAAAAAGGGACTCTTGTAAAAGGTCCGATCTAGTAATTAACGGCTGACAATGAATATTTTACCCAGTTAGTTTTATAACGAACAATAAGGTACCAACTGCAACAATAAAAGTTACGCAATAGAGTGAGACAATAAAAGAAGATACAATTTTTGGGTGGAGTAAACATATTAAAGTGTATGATTAATGAAGATTGCACACTAAATATAACCCTGCGTAGATATATACGGGGACAATTTACGATCAGAACTACAGAGAACTGGTGCTGGACGAGAAATGGAATTTGATAAAATTGTAGATTATGTGGAAAGTCCTCAACTGGCATCGAAGTTAAAAAATGAGGACCAGAGACTTCAACAGCAGTAGTAAGTAATAACTTTATTTAACCACGGAATCCTTGTCACTAAGAAGTGGTCTTTTAAAGAGCCGTGCACATTAAACTAAGGCTTAAAAATAACAAACATTGAAAAAATCCTATAATAAATGCCTACTAACTAAATCTTAATGTACAACAGCGGAATAAAAACAATTTAAAGTAGTGGCCTGCGTAGCCTCAGGTTATGTTGCGCACCTCGAAGATTATGCCTGTGAATGGTATTAATGCTGGCGAATTTATCAGCCAGGTATTCGGGTACAAGGTTATTTACAGTTTTAAACATTAAAGGTTTCAGTTGCTTAGCACGTCTGTCAGCGAGGCTATCCCATTTAAGGGCATGAAGAATCGGGGCAGAGCTGGTATCCCAGCCAGACCCTGTAATTATGCATGCAGCCGTGTTTTGTAGTTTCTCTAGTTTTTGGCTGAGATCATTACCGATACAGCCCCAGACAGCGCTGCAATAATTGAGATGCGGAAGAATCAATGACTTGTAAATAGTGACAAGGGTATTCTGGGGACATATTGGTGTTAGCCGCCTCAGGGCAGCTAGTGCTTTTGCAACTTTACCGATGACTTCGGAGATGTGAGCCTCTCACGAGAGTGTTTCATCAACCTGAACGCCTAGGCATTTGTAACTATTGACTCTTTCATTTGAATGCCCGTTAAGGGATATATGTGGATCGCTAGAGAGCAAAGAGATTTTTTGTCTCGTGCCTGTAAACAGACATTTAGTCTTGAGGACATTAAGGCTTAGACGATTAGAATCGAGCCATTGCTTCAGATTGCCCAAATCATGAGTCAGGGATGAAAACAACTCATTAGGGTCTTTGGAGGCAAACGTGAGATTAGTGTCATCGGCGTACATTCTCACATCAGATAGGTTACAGTTAGGGAGACCATTAGTGTATAATAGAAATAGTAGGAGGCCGAGGATTGAACCTTGAGGCACCCCACAACTTACGAAGCTAGTTTCGGAATTTACGTTGTTTATAACTGTAACCTGAGTTCTATCTGAGAGGTAGTCTTGGAAAAGATTGAGACTAACACCTTTAAACCCATACAGCTCCAATTCTGACAGAAGGATCTCATGGTCAATAGTATCAAAAAGCCTTTTTTAAGTCAGTAAACAGAATGGCATTTGTCAAACCATCGTCGATATTGAGATATCAGTTGTCTGTGATGTCAATAATAGCTGTAAGGGTAGAGTGCATAGGTCTAAAGCCAGACTGATATTTCGAAAGTAACTTACTATCATTTAAATAAGTGTAAACGTGAGATGGTTTTTTCAAAGAGTTTGGCAATTACAGAAAGTACAGAAATTGGCCTGTAATTGGCTGGGTCAACTTTAGAGTCAGCTCTGAAAATTGGAGTTACTCTAAGACTCTTCCAGTCTTTGGGAATGATTCCCTTAGAAATAACTAATTTAAAAATATGTGTAAGGGAAGACGCAATGAAAGCTTTAATAGGCAAGTTGGAATACCGTCGAGGCCATCAGCCTTGCCCACAGGAATATCATTCACAAGTTTGCGCAGTCCATCAATAGTCAGTAATTCGAGCTCGAAGGTGCTATCACAGGGTTCTACAAAACCACGAAAAATGACTCGAGGGGGATTTATGTTCACCGCTAAGTTAGGGCTAATATCGGCAAAATACCTGTTAAAAGTGTTGCTTAGCTCATGAGGGTCAGTTATCACCGTGTCACCAATAATCAATTTTGACACTGGAGCAAAGTTTTTCTTTCGTGATAATAATGTATTAATTCCATTCCAAGTTGCTTTAGCTTTCCGAACGTTATCCTCGAAGAACGAATGATAGTAATTCTTTTTGGAGGCCTTAATAGAATGGTTAACACGATTCCTAAGTCTCCTGTTCTCTGCCCATTTCAACTGATCACTGGTGAGAATTGCAATATGCTTTATTCTGTCTCTTTCCCTCATTAATCGTTTGATCTCGGGTGAGCCAGGAAGCATTAGAGTTTCTAACTCTCCTATTCTTAACAGGTGCATGAAGGTTGGCTACTGCTAGAAATGATTGTTTCCACACCTCCCTTGGCCAGTAGGGTTATCAATCTGCCCAATTGTGTCCCACTGAACCAACGCCATGTCATTCACAAAGTCATCAGGCACAAAATTTTTATATTGTCTTGATTCAATGATTCGCGGGATCGACCTAGGGCATGTTAATTTAGAGACATAGATCAATCTATGATCGCTGCAACCAATAGGAGATACACCAGATGTAGCAAATTTGACCGCCTCCCTGGTAAGAAATAAGTCGATAAGTGATTTAGTACTTGAAGTGACGCGTGTAGGCTCCTTGATCAATTGAGTATATTGAAACAATTCACAGAGTTCAATTAGGTGTGTAGTTTCATTAGCAAGGGTAACTGCCATCATGTCACAGTTGATGTCACCTAGTATATTTTATTCAACATTTTCAGCTTCAATCTTTGCCAGAAGGACCTCGAACTTATCAAAGAGCTCAATTGGAGAATTCGGAGGTCTATACCAGTTTGAAATAAGAAATGGCCTGGCTCTGGGTTCTTGGATTTCAATACACAAGAACTCAAGATCTGGATCAGAGAGGTCGGATCTGATTTTAAAGTCGATGATTTTGCAAACGTATATGGCAACACCACCACCACCTCTGCACCGGTCACGCCTAATAAGTGTATAACCATCTATTGACACTGCAGAATCAGTGAAGGTGTTATCAAGACGAGTCTCACTTAAGGCTAGCAAGTCTAATGTCTGAGATTGCATTCTTAAGCGAAGCTCGTCCAGGTATTTAGGCAAACTAATGATGTTGAGAAATGCAATTTTGAAGCCCTTACGTTTGGGTAGACTGAAAGTTAGGTCTGATTCAGATATACGTTCATGGTTAGAATTTTCATTAGACCGGGACGTGGTAGGGATAGCAGGCTCATTACCGAATAGTCAATTAGAGTTAAAAGCACATGTTTATTTCCAAATATATATCATGATTAGTCACATTTTTGTAGAAAAGATAAGCGGAAATGCACTAGATTATTGAATACAATTTTAGAATAAAATAATTAAAAAAATAAGTGTAATAGGAAAAATAAGTGTAACTTCATTTATCTCCAGGCCATTTTGCTGTGAATAGGTATGACATCGTGACCTTGTAGACCTGAAATTCAAAAAAAGTGCAATGTTAGTTTGGTGGTGGGAATTCGAAACCTTTTCATATGAGTAATGATATGTCCATCAAAAAACCCTGAAGAGAGATGTAAGGAGGCACGAGATAATGTGACTACTTTTTTTTCAATACCTGAAACTGAAAAATCAAAATGGGAAGCTTTTTTTTATACAACCTGCTTTTGAGAAGCAAAGATGTAACAGTGGAGTTTACAGATGGAAGGTATGGGTTGGGCCAGGTACTAACATTTATTTCATAACATAACAATAATTCTTACCGCTGGAGTTTCAGGATTTGGGTAATCCCTCGGCTCTTCAGACAGTTTTTCCCTAATGATGTTTTTGAGACATTCAGGGTACACATAAGTGGGTAGGGACTTTCCCCTGAACTGGCCCTCTCCAATTTTGTTACCAAACTATAAAAAACAAAAAACAAAGAAACAATATTATGACCCTGTAAAGGCTATGCAATGGATAAGAATGTAGTTTATTATATGGATTATTGTGCAAGTGGGTCACATAGAGGCGGATCTGGGGGAAGTGTGCAGGGGATGCACCCCCTCCTCTAAAATGACACGGCGTTCTTATACAACCGGTATTCTGCAAAAGAAAAAAATGTGGTTTTCTGGTATCAAGGTACACCAGACAAGGTTGAATAACTAAAAATGGGAGTTTGGCACTGAAGTCTGGAGAATTAGCTCTCCTACTGGTCAGAGCACACATTTTGCATGCCTCAGCCTCACATGTCCTACTATTCATGGGTATCCTGTGGACTTGATGCTGCACCCTCCCTGAGAAAAAGCATGGATCCACACCCTGTTCGGTCACCAAAGCTGGGGAGAGAGGCATATTTTTCGTGAGTGGAGTTACCAAAACAAACTGTTTTGCTGTACCATAGACATTTGATAAATCCCTTATCAAGTCATATTCTTTAGGGCTGAATACTGGCCTCATTCGTTTTTGCTTGTATTATTAAAAAAAAAAAAATTTACGGACAAGGAATGTCTCCAATAACCAGCAATCCTAACGTGACTCTTCATGTATATTTACTCAAAGGAATGAAAAACGAAAAAACAGATGATGCGTAATAAAGAAAAAGTATTCGCAAGGTGACATTTATTTGCTGGTATTTTACGGAATTACTTCGAGGCATGCACGTGAAATTTTCCTGCGCATCAATGAGCTGGCTTGCGTGGCATGCGGCGTGGCGATAAGCGCTCATAAGATGTTACCTGAAAACTACGATATTTTTTTTATCAAATCTGAAAGAACAATCAAATTGAAATTGAAATATACCCATAAAATGCCAAAAATTCGTCTATAGAACCTCCTCCTTGCCTCCTCGTCGCTTTCCCGTGGCTTTTTATGGAATCCTCGAACCAGCCTTGAAAGGCCC
Organism: Porites rus; assembly: GCA_964035705.1. NCBI lineage: Eukaryota > Metazoa > Cnidaria > Anthozoa > Scleractinia > Poritidae > Porites > Porites rus. The sequence continues at coordinate 9,574,451 of OZ037999.1, forward strand.
GCAGGACTTCCCTGAAAACTAATCGACAAACAGATATTTTGTTAACCAAACCAAATCAATGCAAAACACAGAAAGAACAACTTTCTTTTAAAAATGAAATTCATTCACCCGTTATTGCGGAACGCCGCATCCAAATCGTCCAGAGCTGTCTCGTTGTTCCTTGCAGCCATGACTTTTTCCGATCAAAGAGAAACTTGCGTATCAGATGACAAGGTTTTATGTCAACGAGCTGTCAACGACAACATCCTTTGGGATTTCCAAATCAAGTAAATGGTGTTTGGAGCGCGGTAGGGCGTCTTATTTTTCCCGGCAAATTGGCCTTAGAGACAAAACTTTGCTTGCGTATATCTCGGTATAGTTTGTCCTGATCTTGTGAATTCCTTTGGTTTCCTTAATTGTCTTGCGTAACGTGATTGCCACACCGCGTGAATTCATCTGTGTAGTTTGCCATACAAATGTCAGCCTGGTAATACTCTTCGTTATTCAAAAACATTTTAAAAATTATTTACTTGTAGCCCTTGTTTTGGTTAATGCAATGAGTTGTTCACCTTGGAATGTAGGATATATTCGGTGTCTGCCCTTTAACCATCTCTTGTGCTGGATATTGTGCTTGACTTGCATGATTTATATCACTCTACTTCTCAATATCATAGCTAGCTAGCGTTTTAAGATGAATTTCTGTGGCACTGTCATTTCCCACGCAAGTAGAGTGAGCTACACCACTGCTGTATGGACAGCAAACAAATAAATAGCTACATTGGCCTCCATACTTTTGGAAGATCCTTGGTTGTTTCACCAGCAATCGTGAGCGCAAACCCAACAAATTGTATTGCGAATAGCGTAGCTGATAACTTTACTGGTCGGCAAGCCAACTGCTGTGCCTACTCCCGACGAGGAATCATGGCTATGGCCTCTCTTCCTCCAACTCATGTCGTATTACACCCACTTTTACGTCGTCTTCCCCAGTTGACAATAATCGCTTCTCTTCATCGTTAAACCATTGATTAAAATCTGGCCACTTCTCCTACTGCCTTTCCACGCTCGCATGCGCGGTTTTGAAGTTACTTGAAGACAGAAACAATATACCAAGTGTTGAAATTAGTCATAGGTTGGTTGGGTGGCCATACCCCTCTCCATAACTTTTACGGTAAATTCAACTTGGGTTCAATGTTGTTGTTTGTAAGACAGTTCAAAAACGTGTTACAGTCAACCCTGTATTAAGCGGTCACCTGTCAGTCCCAGAAATCGCTTCCCTTATTTACTGTAAACTTGACCTCCATTAAACGGTCACCTCTATTAGGCGGACACGGTCACCCTTTCTAAGGTCCCAAAGTGCTGATTTTATTGTTTTCACTTGTATTAAACGGTCACTTTGTTTGCAAAAAATATATTCTAGGAGTCAAAGTTAAAATCACAAGTGTAACTTGTTTCCACAAATGTCTCAAAATCAATTATTGTCTGAACAGTGGCGTTTGGTTATTTTTAACCGTAATGTCAACATTGAACATCAAATTTGTCTTAAACTAGCTTCTCTTTTAACCAATTGCGCGAAAAATTGTCCCCTTCAAAATGATATTCACATGGCACTCCTTAACCATAACCAGCTCCTCTGTTTGTGTTTTTAATTTAATACAAAAGATAATCAAGTATCAAATAAAATGCCATTCCCACTAACCCTGATGTAGAATTTCACAATACCTGTATTAAGCGGTCACTTAGCCATTCCCCGTGGGTGACTGCTTAATACAGGTTTGACTGTAATTGCCATATTTTTAACTTAATCCAGGGAATATATTAAATTCTGTTCTGTTAACTAAAGGTTTGGTTACCAATGGTGACATCGACCAACAAAAGGGAATAAAGCTGCGCCCAGAGCTGCATGAGAATTAACGTCAAACCTTGTTAGACCTCTCTTTCCTGTTCGATGATCTTAGTAGGGCGTGGGTTCGTCCAGGTCACTTTTTCTGTGCGGTCTTTGCGCTGAATTTTGCCTATCTTCAGCCAAGTCACCATCTATAGCCTCAATCATTTCCCTAACAGTTTTGTCTTTGCTAGTATTTGCATACTTTACAAGTCGCTCTTGTCACATAATTTTATTGTCAAGTTTTTAACATGCTCATCTACGATGTTTTTAAGTGAGAAGTAGCAATGTCATAGTTGTCAGTGAAAGGTGTGTCCTCCTGATCCCCCTCCTCTTCATTGGCGGCTGCAGTTGACTGTTCATCGGTGCCTGTGCATTCTTATGTGAGGTCATGAAACAACAAGAAAGAGCTGGACAGTGAACAATTCTGAATATTATCACAAAGTTGTTTAAAATTCTCTTCATTCCGAGGGCACTCTTTTATAAGGACTTTGTTGAGCGGCTGCGCAGCATTACCCTGATTTCGATGCACGATCCACACTGATAGTCTTGAGGTACAGGTCAAAGAATCCAGATTTTTGTGCAATGCATCTTCATCGAAGGTTAGACTATGGCCCCTTTGTAGGTTTTATTTTCAAAAACTTTACTTTCAAGCTTTTTAAATGTGTTCCCTTTAGAACGGTGTTTCCATATTTTCGTGGGGACTCCACGAAGTAGTCTTAACTGGGTGAAATTTATTGCTGGTAAATGACGTAGATCCCATGACCATTTTAGCGCGAAAATCCTTGCCATAGTCGCTTCATACTTAAATTCGTTTTGATCTTGTAGAGTTCTTCAATTCTCATGTTGATCGAACTCAATGGTAGCATGTCTCGCATTAGTAAAGTGTAAACTTTGCGCACTGCATCTGCTTTCATTCCTTCCATCGATTCTGATTCTGATTCATCGAAAAAGCTTTGTTCCTGCATTTTTCTGCATTTTTTGATAATGTGGAGTCTGGAAAAAGAAATGTTTTTGTAAAACAACTGGAAAAAGTCTAGAATTTTGGATCCAGAAATCTGTACGAACCCTGCCCTTGAAATCCTTCTAAAACAGCTGTTTGAATCTCGCGGAAAGTCACCCCAGCCTTGATATTGTGTTTCCGCGGTTACTCTTCCAATATGGCACTAGGAGCTGTGAAAAGGGCTGTTATTCAAGATGGCAGACAATCGCTCCCCAAACGTGCATTGTGAAAAAATCCGTGAAACAGAATGGAAACCTCATGAGATTCTGTATAATACCCTTATACACTATTATCTTCTTAATGATAAAGGAGCCATTTTTGCTGAAATGGCCCCCTGTATGCCATACACCATCCGATGTCACCACTGCACTCTTCCAACTGCCCAACTCGCCATTGCTCATTTCTTTCATCCTTTCTCTCTCTTCATCACACATACCATTCAAAATCTCCGTGACTTTAGGATATACCAGCTTTATGGTTTCATAGTATGGGTTCTTCGAAATGCAGCTAATGCCAGGACACTGCCTTAATGTTCTGGAAAATTTGGCATAGCCATGACCAGTTATAAAAAATGCTACAGCCAGAGCAAGTCCAACAACTGTCCGCTTTGAGCCTTCAACGAGGGCTGAACCACAAACGTTCACGGTACGCAGTTTGTATCCACTGCATGCAAATGTAACATTCATGCACCCCCCAAGACCTGTTGGTTCAACTTTTGACACAACAAGAAAACCTGTTGAAAGAATGTAGTTCTCCCTATTAGTGTATAAAACAAAAACAGTTTGTAGTCAGTGGCTCATCGTTGGTGTACATTTGAGAACCTGTTGAACTCACTGTTGACATACCACAAATAAAGCAAAGGATGTGAAATAATAGAGCTAAGTAAACAATAGCGAAAAAAAAAGTTCACAGGTTCTTTCAGTGAGATAAACCCTGATAAGTTTTCTTTGATCTTGTAGAAAAGTAACATAGTTTATTTCATTACTATTCAAATAGATCTCAGATGAATTGTTTTATTTCTCAGATAAATTGTTTGACATGTTCATACTATATTGGTGCTGAAAAGCCCTTTCAGGGAGCAACTGTATGTATGTATGATTAGGGAAAATGAGGATTGTAGAACAAAATACTGGTCTTTACCCTTCACCTAAAATTAATTATTCAAGTGAGCTCTTTAGATAACACACAGCCATATAATGATGAGTAAAAGATTACAAGTCCTACAAGAAGCAAACCAACCATAGCAGTACATAAATATATCAGAATAAACTCGGCAGTGAGTGAGTATTTACACATTTACATAGGTTTTGCAAACAAGCATGGATAAAATCAGACTATTGTTGGAATGGCTTGCATTGTGAAAGTCTTTACTTACTATTTGTAAAGTATGCATGGAAGTTATGTCACGGTGAAAAATTTGGTTCACTACTCGATCAAATAAATGAATTTACCTACCATTACATTCAGGAGTTGAACACTCAGACGTGGCATTTATTTGTTCCACCATATCCATAAGCTGTGGGGACTCGCAGACAAACAATCGCCTCTCGATTTCAAGACAGCCTTTGTTTTTGTCTGATGACTCATCCGGTTCATCAGATGACTGTAGCTTTCGCTTTTTCGCATCTCCATCGTCCTCACAGTAGTCTTCATCATCACCATCTGAGTTATCCTCCGTAGAACTTGCCGATTTGTTATAAAGACAATCCTTTAGGTTACGAGAAACCAATTCTTTCTCAACACTTTTTTGTGACCAGTACTTCGTTTTCCCAGGACTGACATAGCTCACTCTTTTGCGAACACCTCGCTCACGATCACTGCTCTTCTATGGCTCTTCCCTCCAGTTAGCTGCCAAAGCAAACTTTTGTCTACTTCCCACTGCTTTTTGAGCTTTTTCTTTTAGTAATTTCTTTCTTTCGCGTTTCGATAGCTTCTTTGGTCCCATATTGCGAATTGCTCATCTCGCCTTACCAGATATGATGCATGCTGTGATTGGCCCCAGCATGATGTTCCATAGCAACCGATCAACAAAACAACTTCAGGGAGGGTGGGGGGGAGGGTAGAAAGAGGCTAAACTACGTCTTCAGGCCTATTGATCAGCGGAAATCAATTCAATATGGCGGCAAAAATCGGAACGAAGCATTTTAACCACTGTTTTATTGATATTTGCTTCAAGTTTTCCTTTCCAGATGCCTTTTATGCAAAAAATGCCATGAATGGAATGGCAAATTTCTGTTTTATGAATCAACAAAAAGCCCGTTTTCCCCCAAACTTGGCAGGATCTTTCGTAAGGTAATAACAAAGAAATGTGTGGTTGGGGGCAGACACTCATGCAAATGACGAAATGTTCCAGTCCCTGGAAGTTAATTTTTAGTCCCACTGCAATAATTTCAAGGATTTGTCTTCAAAGGTCTTCCCCAACCACAGAAAGCTTGCTTTTATTTATATTTATATATGCACGTTTTTGCTTTTAGATTTCTTTGAACTATTAAGGAGAAAGATGCAAATTATAATATTAGGCGTAGGTTAATGATTAACTCAAAAATCCCACAAGGTCTCTGACACTCAAAAAAGGTTTTTTTTGGTGTACCATTTAAGTTTGTCATTAATATTATGAAGCTTTGAACGTATCCAGGGACATACTATGAACAGTGTTTTGCATTTAACATGACCAAAATTAGCCTGGGCAGGTACCTGAAGCAAGAGTATTTATGCCCAACCTAATCTGATGGTCGTCTGAAGAGGATGACGAGATCTTTCAAAGTGATTCCATCGAGGACGTCCTCCAGGCCCTGGAAGACCTTACAGAAGTGGAAGGGGATGAGAGGCCATGCAAAGTCATCACCTTCTTCCATAACATGCGTGGCTTCGACGGCAACTTCATATTCGAAGCCCTCTACAAGCAAGGTCGTGCCGTTTAAAAACCGCTGACACAAGATGCGAAAATCCTTTATTTTGAATCTGGAAATATTATTTTTAAAGATTCAATGAACTTTTTTGACATGGCACTAGACAAATTTCCTTCCACATTCCACCTTCAAGAGTTACACAAAGGATTTTTTCCTCACGCCTTCAGCCAAGCATGCAATTTCAATTATTCTGGCAAGTACCCCCCAATTGCGGATTACAATCCTGATGATATGGATACCAAGAAAATAGAGCAGTTTCTCACATGGCACACACAGAAAGTAGCTGAAAATGCTGTCTTTAGTTTTCAGGAAGAATTACTCAAGTACTGCGAAAGGGACATCAAGTTACTCAAGGGAGGCTGCTTAGTATTTGTGAAAGAATTCGAAGAAATTGCCGGGTTCAACCCTCTCGTCGAATCAGTCTCTATAGCCAGCGCGTGCAACTTGTTCTGGCGAAAACTCTGGCGAAAAGAGAATCCAGACTGGATGGAGAGGCAATAACATCAATCAGAGCGCCGTGGCCCTAGAATGGTTGTATTATCTAGACTACAAACTCGGGGAAATGGGGCGAGTCCGCCATGTCAGAAGTGGATGCGAAGTACAAGTCCTGACACCTGCTGAAATGGTTTCCGTGGATGGTTTTGATCAAGAAACCAAAACCATCTATGAATTTTACGGGTGCCACTTTCACGGGTGCCCCCGTTGCCTCCCAAGAAATCGAGATGTCCGCTGCAACTGCCATAAGGATCGAACCGTAAATGAAGTGTATGACGCGACTGAGAGGGAAGCGGCAATGTTAAGGCAAGCTGGCTATCAAGTAATTGAAAAATGGGAGTGCGACTTCAACCAAGACAAAAAGACAGACCCCCAGTTAAAATCGTTCCTGCAAGACCTGGAAATGGTACCCCCTCCCCCCCCTTAGAACCGAGGGATGCTTTCTATGGGGTTCGTACAGCGGCAGCCACTCTTTATGCCAAATCAGACCCAGGGGAAGACATCAAATATTGCGATGTCACCTCTCTTTACCCATGGGTCAATAAATATAAGGAATATCCGGCGAGATTTCCGATCATTTATACCAATCCATCCCAACAAGTTATAGATCAATACTTTGGTGTGGCACAAGTTGATATTTTGGCCCCTGAGCACTTGTATCATCCCGTCTTACCTGTCCTTTCTAATGGTAAACTCGCCTTTCCCCTGTGTGCCTCGTGCGTCCGAGAAGAACAAGCCAAGCCCTGGCTCGAAAGAAGCAACATATGCAATCACACTGACGTTGAAAGGATGCTGCGTGGGACCTGGGCCACAGTGGAGTTGCAAAAAGCGGTAGAGCTGGAATATCAGATAAAAAAAAATCCACGAGGTGTGGCATTGCCGCGAAGAGGACAGAAGGGCTCTTCGCGGATTATGTCAACACCTGGCTGAAGATAAAGCAAGAATCAGCAGGATGGCCAGATGATTGTCGTACTCAAGAACAGAAAGACGCATACAACCCAGCATACGAGCAGAAGAAGGGAATTACCTTGGAACATGTGGCTAAGAACCCGGGCAGGAAAACGGTGGCGAAATTATTGCTCAACAGGTGAGTCCCTTAGTAAGTTACACGAAAAGTCTGGTCATAAGAGTCATAAGTTGCAGAAAAATTCTGCACTTAAGAAGCAAGGAAGGATATGACATGACAGGCAAGGAGTTGACTCAAAATTAGAAGGAAATATATGACAATGGTGCAGACAAAGTCTGCTACTAAGAAACATTATTTGCAGGAAAAGTCTGCAAGTTAAAGACCTCCTTTTAATTTGTTTTTCTATTTCTTTTTCTCTCTTCCAGCTTCTGGGGCAAATTCGGAGAGAGACAAAACAAGCCGCGAACACGTCATTCAAAGCGCCCATCAGTTTTATGCTATCCTCAACGACCCCTCCTACCATATCCGAGCCATCCGAATATCCTGAAGATGTCATGGAAATCGTGACGACCCAAGCCAAAGAGGAAGCGGAAAAGAGCCTGAAGACCAATGTATTTATAGCCATTTTTACGACAGCCCATGCTCGTCTAAAACTTTTTGAGGCCTTAGAAACTCTTCAAGAAAGAGTTCTCTATTATGACACCGATTCGGTTATTTATAAATGGCGCCCAGGGTAAGCAGAAATCCCCTTAGGCGGTTTTTTTGGGAGAGTTTACGGATAAATTCGAAGGCGACCCGATTGTGGAATTTGACAGTGGGGGGTCTAAAAACTATGGGTATCTGACCAGAGGATTTTCCCTCAATTACAAAACCAAGCAACGGTTGAATTACTATACTCTGCGTGACAACATTTTGAAAGAATTAGATGAACCCCAAACCTCTAGGAGGGAAATGAAGCTAGTGGGTGATAATTTTTTTCATAGGGACCAGACCAACAAACGCATTCGGCTGATTCGACGTGAAAAGAAATATGGTCTGGTCTTTGACAAACAAGTGATCGACAGGACCACCTGCAAGTCTTATCCTTTTGGACATGCTCGTATTCGAGACGAGGTCGACTTGCTTTCGGATTTGTAATTAGTTTATAATAATAATAATAGTAATAATAATGATGGTTTATTAAAATACACATGATGGCATTAAAACTATGAATTACAATGTGCTTACATAAGTTAAACTAAAGATGAAATTACATTTGTTTCAGAGGGACTGGGATTACAGGCTATTTATAAGTTATTTACAATTCAGATATAGATAAAGAACAATACTAGAGATAACTAGACTTGTAAGATTAGTTAATTTTTTGCCATTGCTGGGAAAAAACTAGAACCGAAGCGTTTTGTTCTATACTGGAAGCGGCTAGAACTGCTACTGTTCCTAAGATGGTAAGAGTGGCATTCGGATCGAACTGGAGAAGGCGGTGCAGCTGGCCATCTGGGTTATTTTTGATATGGTGCCACACTTTAAGACACAGGTGGGCGCGTCTATCCTCTAAACTAGTAATGTTGGCTTGTGCAAGAGCCTGTTGATAGTGGAGGTCAGGGCATACGATTCGCAGGGCCCTCTTCTGGATAGCTTCAAGCTGGTCAATGAGGAAGCGAGGAAGGCAAGTAGCCCAGACAAAAGAAGAGTATTCTAGGACAGAGCGAACCAGGGCGCTATGGATGGTGACAAGGTCCACTGGAGGGACCCCAGGGCGCTTCAAGACCCTGAGAATGTGCAGTCGCTTAGACGCCTTGGAAACAATTTCGTTGGTGTTGTCGTTCCACTTTAGGGTGTCACACAGGATCAGACCAAGTGTTTTGTAAGATAACACTGCCTCTAGAGGTAAATTATTGATGGAAAGCATTAGAGAGACAGGCATAGTTTTGAGGGGACGAATGGTCATGATCTTGCATTTTTAAGGGGTTGAGGTTCATGTTGTTCTGCTGGGCCCATTACGAAATGCAGTTGATGTCGTTCTGCAGACATGACGCCTGCCCCAAACTGGTGACCTCAGCTATTGTAATGTCATCGACGTACTTCCAGTGGCTCGAGCAGAGAGGGGAGTGAATAGCCAGGTCATTAATCATTATCAAAAAGAGGATTGGACCCAATTTGGTGCCCTGAGGGACACCAGCGTGTACGGGCATCAACTCTAAGATGGAGTCCAAGAGCTTAACAGCCTGGCGGCAACCACTGAGGAAGCTGCATATCCAACTGATCTGCCAACCTCTAACACCTAGATGGATTAGCTTGGTCACCAAGATGGTATGGTCAATATGATCAAATGCTTTGCTAAAGCCACGGCAGTCAAGAGACGACAGCTAGTTGTGCAGCATATCCAGAAGGCAGTAGGTTGTAGAAGTACTTTTAAGGCTGCCGAACTGTTGGGGGTCAATATGGTGTTTAACGTCGTCTATCAGCCACTCGACAAAGAAATCTTCTATTACCTTAGAGAGCACTGGGGTCAGGGCGATAGGTCTTAGGTCCCCATCAACTGTGACCGGTTTGACCTTTGGGACGGGTGTTAGATGGGACAGGTGTTAGATGGGAGTTTTTGTGTTTTGAGCATTGTACATAGGAATAGGTCAGCTTTGTGGCGCCATTCGAAGTGTTGTAACGTTAAATTGACAGGGAGGTTTAACGCAGAAATAAATTAAGTTCGCGGAAACTCTCTGTTTGTTTTCTCTGGGTAAGGGTTAGGGTCAAAAAGAGGCAGTTGGTTAAGTTTAACAGCATTTATTGAAGAAAAGGAAAAAGAAATTACAATTTGAGACGTCTCTTGGCTTTCATGATTTTCTTGACGGCTTTTGTGTCAGTCTTTTTCCCGGGTAAACGATCGATGGATCGAATCATGATGTCATCGGCTTTCCATTTATCTTGCAAATTCCTCGCTTTGCTGTAGGCAATGTCATGATACATTCCAATCCGGTCCAATCTGCTTTTCGGTTTGTCTCCGCGTTTCAAACGTTTGGCTAGTTTGGTGCCAGGGCCAGCAAAATTATAGCCCCCTGGAATATGAAACTCCATGCCTGTGTTCTTTAAAAATCAAATTTTCCCCCTCGCTGTCTCCTTCTACTGGGTCTTGTACGTTTCCGTTTACCAGTCTTGGCCATCGACTTTCTTTTTCGTAAGCGTTCCAAACGGTTTCCAACCAGCGGTGGTTTCAAGTTTTTCAAACAGGCCTTTTTTGGCCCCTTGTACCGCTGCTTTATAGAGTGAAGTCCCGTGTTGTTTACGATGACCTCTCGTAATACGTTTGGTAGCGGAGGCTGCTTTTTTAGCCCGGGTATCCCAAGGGTCAGTGCCGTAGGCAGTAGCAAAGACTAATGAAGCAGAGGCACGACCTTTTGATTTTGGAGGAGTCTGGTATGATTGAGAGAATATCCAGGGACTTCCTGTTACCCACCCTTAAGCAGAAAGTGGGGTTTTTTGCGATGTCTTAGGTCTTTCCTTTGGACCCTGTTTTAAAGGAGTACTTGGGTTTTTTGCCGCTTGCGGGTGTCACCGGTGACTACTTGATAGCGGGTGTAACGGGTGTTTGCGGTAGGTTAGAAACTGCTTTCCTTTTTATACCCTTCTGAATCTTGGCAATATTTCCCATGAATTGTTACAGCGGTCCCACGGCAAAATTATATTCATCCTCATCGTCTGTATTGTCACGCCCTACAATGCGTGTACCCCCAGGCTGACGAACTTTCTTGGTCCATTGTCGTAACTGTCGATTGACAGATTTTAACGGGGTTCTTTCCAGGTATCGGGGGCCTGACTTTCTAGCAACAGTTCTTGTTGGGCCACTAAACCCGCTGCTTTGGTCAGACGACTATCATCTAAGGTTTGATTTGTATTTATCCCTTAGCCGTAAAAATTGAACAGACTTTTCCACGGGCGTGCTACTAATACCATCCATGGTGAGCAATGAATGTCTGATTCACAGAGAAGCAATACTTACACTTTTTTTGGACGCAAACTTCTTGGGATATTTTTCTTTCATTCGTTGGTGAAGGTTTTTCAAGAGGGTTGCCAACGTCATCAACCCTTCAAGCACACACAGCAGTCGTTGGAACAAGACTTGTTTCATCTCAATAGCGGTAGTGGGTCTTAGCATAATGACAACATCGTCTTAATTCACTCCAAACACCTGCTCCTAATTGATGAATCATGAGTTTGCGTCTTCTTTTTATACTCTGACGAGGACTTGCAATCAGGCAAAGCTGTTTGCTGTAGGGTTTTAATTTGGGCACGGTTTTTCTGCCAGGGCGAATCGCCCCACGCAAGGTATTCCTCACTAATTCACTCACAGCATTAATTTGAGCTGCATTGCCTTAGCGAAGTTTTTGTTGACGTTTGTTTTGGTTGGTTTCCTTTAAGACATCTTTTAAATAGGCCCCTTGTCGTGTCATACGTCCCGTCATCGTGCTTTAGTCCTCCTTGGGGTCTGCGTTTCCTTTTATACTTCAGTTTGGATAAGGCATGTAAAGCTTTGATGCTGCCATAATTGGCTGCAGCGCCTTGTCCTTCCATTGCAGCTGCTTTCCCTCCGGCCACTAACGCAGGGATCGCTGCTGCTAAGAAGGGAGCTATCACTCCACGTTGTCTTCCCACCCCAGGTTTGCGTTTTTTCATGGTGAATGAATGACTAACGGATCGAACGCCTTTTTATATCCTCATCAAAGGTATGGACCTGAGGTTTGCCTTCTCGTTGGGGTAAATGACTCCATAAGCGAAAATGATCATCGGACGCAGGGTGTAAATCCAACATGAAATACCCAAAAGGGCGAGCAGTCAGTCTCAAAAATAACTTGAGCACACGACGCCCTTTCTCTGGGTACACTTACAGTAACAAATTACGAATGCCCGTCTTTTCACGAGGACTTTTTAAGCAAATAGCATAATGGGCATTGTGGTTGATGGTTTTAGCAAAGTTGCCGGGAGGAAGCAAGTCCTGGGTTAGATACAAGGCGTAACACCTCGATGATGGGAATCTTTGGTAAATAAATCCAACACACGTTTATCATTGCTAGATTCCTCCATCAGATCATCGAGAATGAGAATCCCATGATGGTGAGGTGTAAACCATTTGACTAACGCCCCTTCAGGAGGAAGACCTTTGTAAAAAATGACGTTGGATTGTTTTTTCATGCGGTCAAATCGAGGTTGCCATCGATCGTAACAGTAGACCATCTTTTTCAGAGGGGGATAGAAGAGTTTTCTCTCCTTCAAGAGGTTTTCGACGAGTTCACTCTTGCCACTATCGGAAGGTCCGGCAATAATCACACTGGCGGGTTGACGAATCATGTTTTCCACAGTTTACGAAAATGCTTGTAATGACCTGTGGCTCCCACAGCACCCATACGTTTATACCCTTTGTCCTTACCTAATTTATACCCAATTTTGGCTGCTGTGGATAAGACGGTGCCAAGTCCTTTTCCTCTCTGATAATGATGGACGTTGTCTTTTATACCCTTGAAGGCTTGCTTGGCTAAAAAGGCGCCCATTTAAGCAAAACTGGGAGAGAGCCCTGACAAACCCATGGCAACGCCTTCTGCAATTTTATCCACTAGACGGAGTTTTGTTCTAAATCGTGCTCCCCCTTTTTGACCCTTTCGCTTGGTTCTATGTGTTCGCCCCATAGTGTATGATACAAACGCGGAGAGGCTAACTGAATGAGAGGTTTCCCCCATCCTTTCAATATAGTGTTTCATGGCCTTCCAAGCTTGTTGTTGAGCCAATTGAACCACCTGCTTCCAATGAGACCCATCCCATTGGTCTTGGTCAAAAATCTCCCAGGGATGTTGACTCATATACAGTACCTTGGCTTTGGCAAAGGCCTCATAGACTTGACGGGAATCCTGACGTGTAATCATGCTAACAGTACACCCTATACAATCTGGGAGAAACTAATGCTAGGGTAGTAAACACCACCTTTTTAAGGACTGGTTTGTCCAACAGAAAGGTGTTTAATGCAGACCATTGATGAGATCTGGCAAGGGTCATAATCTCCACCCAGTCTTGTTAAGTACCCAAGGGCCAATGACAATGACAGTACCATTGATACAACAAATATATATGGGCTTGCGTGAAAGCCAATCCCTCTATGACTCTTTGCTCATCCCCATACATTAACGTGATCAAGAATGAAAGACAGAGTTGGATACACGCATTTTTTGTAAATCATAAAAATAGCAAAAGGCACAACGGCTTACATTGGATTGTTTACAACTCAAATCTTTCCTAGTGAGCTCTGTCTTAATTAGACGTTGAATCTTTTCACCCACACGCCTATTATTTAACACTAAATTTTGTGAGTTCCATTGCGGTAAAAAAATCTTGAAAGGACGGATGCATGGCTTTGGATTTTAAAAACAAGAGGGCGTAATGTCTACAGGTTTGACTGTCCATGGCTTGCAGGGTATGATCACTGGTAATGACTTCTTTCCATTGCTTAACCAAGCTTGTAACTGTGGGTTCTTGTAAGTGGATAAGGGCAAATCATAACTATCAAAGACTTCACACACTGATTCCTGGATATAATGTTTTTTTGCCTGAGCACTTCTCGAACGGCCGCCCATACATATCAGCAAATAAGAGTACAAACAATCAAATTTCCACAGACGGTGTTGTGCAAGCTGGATTCATATAATGCGAGAGAACAAAAAAGCTTATGTGTTCTTACGTTTCGTGTGTTCCGAAGAATAAGATAGCAAATTTATTTGCAGGAATGTTCTCTTCTGGTGCAGGAAGATCAATCTAAATGAAGACAAGAAAACAGCAAATTTAAGAGTTGAGTTCCACACATCCTCGGAGACCCAGGGGCAGTCAGTCGGG
>OZ037999.1:9598495-9735995 GCA_964035705.1 Porites rus
TAAAGTTAAAGTCGTCGTTTACGAAAGTGAAGTGGATAATTCCGGAAAATATTACTATCGTAATCCAGTGCAGACACAAGAAACGGTGTACGAATTGTCAAGATCACGAAGAAATGAGGCCTCTTTTAAAGCAAAAGCTAAAAGAACAACTACAAAGAACAAGACAAACCGAAAGAAACAAAGAAAGTCGGACTCTTGGCTTAGAGGCCATAGGGAAATTGTGTAGACACGGAAGGATTATTTATTATTCCTCGAAATCGGACGGAGAAAACGGAATTGTAATAGTCAGTCAAAAGATTAATTTTCATTCCCTTTCCTTTCAAATCGCTGTGTATTTGACTCTTTTTTGTCATTGTTTTTTAATAAAGTTTTTTAAAAAGGTATCTCTTGTCTGGTTTTATTGCTAGCAATTATTAGTCGTGTGTTTTAATTGATCCTTGTTAAGTTATTTAGTAATACGTCAAGGTGCTCCCTTGGGGTTTTGACTGCAGAGCTAATTTGCATTCAACGGTGGGCTTGCGAACTCGCATAATTACGTGACTAACGGCGCGTGAAACGCTGAGACTTTCATAGTTTTTCATTTCCTCTAGATAGAACGGAGAAAAACGTCAGACAAAATTGAAACAGAGTTTTCAGCTTAACTCTGTGTGAATGTCTTTGTTTATATATATATATATCCGAGTTTTAGAGCTAAATAAGAAGACATAAACCAAATTGAAATCAAGACTTCAACTCCAATTTGTGTATGTGTTTTGTTTATATATCTGAGTTTTAGCGCTAAATAAGATGTAGGAAGCCGTTTCTCGCGTTGCTAGGAGATCGCTTCTCTTATTCCTATTTTCCTTTTAAAAGACGGTCCGAAAACCGGGCGCAAGTTACTTAACGGGCAAGCCGAGGCAGGGCTATTGTGCCTATTGTAGAACTTATACAGAATTAGTATGCAGGAAGACCCTCATCAGTATGGAGGAAGGCACTTTTTCCCTAGGTTATAACAATGGGTGACGTCATAGACTCGACCCTTATACATATTAATTAAGGGAAGGCGAGGGATGGCACCAACGGGTCTTATCTTTGACCCTAGTATACTACTTATACTATATATAAAAGAAGAGAACTTTGACTGCAAATATGTTAGTTGGAAAAATACTGATTATATCTTTCTAGTATATAGGTTAGAAAAGTGATGCGTAGTCAAAAGTGCTACAAAGGAGTAAAAACCCAGATCTGCCCTTTAATAAATTTTATTGACACTGTCAGGGACACATGCTTTGCTTGAGTACACATTTGTTCGTCAAAAACTTGTTTGTGAGGCTGTACTTTGTTTAATTCAGGATCAATCAATCTTTTCTGACGAGAAATGAACAATAAAGTATGTTAACAATTCAGATACTTCAACACCGCCTCAGCCAAGAACTAAGAAGAAACTCAACTTCATATAAGAAAAAAAACAAAGTGAAAACTACTTCACTGTGAAACAACAAACCCTTCAAATATATATCAAAATAAATTCATGCAAAATGTAGACCTGATGATAAGTTTATAGGGATAGAAACAAACGATAATTACAATGGAACTATAAAGTTTGAATGACATCTCTATTATAGTGTTCTCTCATAATTCTGACAAGATCAAAATTGGAAACTGCATATCCTACACAACTGCATTCATCAACATGATCCAACTAAAATTTCATTAAGACTCAAAGTTTACTCCAAACTTTAAACTCCTGTAAGTTTAACTTGTGATGACTTTTTTCTTGGAAAGAACTTTTGAGTACTTAATAGCATGTTAACTCTATCATTCATTCATAACTTCGCTTCAAAAAAAATTGAGCCGAAAACGATGGACAAAAAAACAAAAGCGTTCACAGGAAAATTATCCTGTTCATCTCCTTCCAGGATCCAATTTTCAAGCAAAGAAGCACCCCCCACAGAAAGCCTTGTGTGCAAAAAAATTTAGTACTAAAACTCGTACACGGAGGAAATCATGTCCGTAAGTGCGATTCCTAACGAGGAAAGTAACAAGTAACTCGTTTTGTGAATAATCCCAAGCCAAATTTATGAGCAAAATAATCTAAACTTCGATCCTTCAATTATAAAATTGCAAGCCTAAATGTACGGCAGCTGTGCACACTGTAAACAGAATTTTTTTTACAAATCAGAATGTTGCTGGACCTATCGAACTGTAGCTCCAAGAAGGTCTAAGCGTTTTAATGAAAAAACACTCTCACATTTTCTCATTCGACAGTTCGGATAAAACTCAAATTTCTGAAACATAATAATGTTCAACAACAATGAAATGTGCATCGATCGACAAAATCACGTTTCGAACTACGCACTTTAGAAAACTGCCGCAATTCGGCCGCTTTCGATCCACTAGCCACAAGACAATTTACACAGCAAGACAATGGCTAGGAATATTTCTTTACCTTCTTTATAATTTCCTTTTGTACCGAGTGACACGAGATTAAGCTGAACCAAGCGAAAGCTTATTTTTCTGCCATAAACAGTGTAGACACACCGCGATTTAGCATCCAAATACAGTTTTTCCAGCAACAAAGTACAAGCTTAGTCATATTAACAAAACAGAGCCCAAAAATGTCTGTCCCTCTACTTTTTTTTTGTTGAATCCGTGATAAGAAACTTGAAATAAACAACAGAAAACAATTTGGATAGCGTTGTAATACGCTCTTCGATCAACAGTCGAATGTTAGATTCACAATCAAAGTCGAATTTTGACACAAAAACGGGATACACATTTAACAAAACTGTCGCTTCAGTGCAACTCGGTAGAAGCTAATTTATATACCAAAACAAAGCCCAATAATTTTTCTTCCACTACTTTATAATTTCTTTTTGTACCGAGTTGAACGGAACATGCAGTAAACAAAGAGAGTAAGAATTACCCACCTTTTCGGAGTGTCTTCCACATGCAAACCAGCAATCTCAACGTCAACAACACTGAATCAGACCATGCCGCTGCAATTTTTCGCCAGTTCCAGGACGCTATATTCTCTAGAGAACACACTTCCGTCAAAACTTCGACCAAAATAATTTTTGATCTCTTACAGTGGCAAGAAATTGCAACGCTCTCACTGCCAAAAAAAAGCTGCCATCGCTTCTTTCATCTCAACAACTTTTTGTGGGCATTTTTGCCTCGGAGCCAATGACATTGCCCGAAATAGATCACGTGTCATTTTTTGCAGAGCATGCGTAGACATTTTTTGCCGGTGAAGGTTCAACCGCATTAGTTGGTTCCTAACCGGCAACATTTCCAGACGCACCAGACTGAATTTCCTGGCCAGGAGCTTGTGGCTGCGGTTGTTGATCAGCTTGTGGTTGCAGAGGCAGCACGGCCTGCTGCAACTCTGCCGACGAAACGGAAGCAGGCTGTGCTGGAGAAGAATTCTCCTAATCCGCACTCATGACAGTCTGCGAACTGAACAACTCTGCATATATTACTCAGGTTTATATACTGGCTAATATGTCATCACACGGGATAATGAATCGTACATGAGTGTGAATAAGTGCTTTGTTATCAGCTTAAAGTACGGAAAAACGCGCAACAAATAACGTGCAACTTGTTTTGTAGCATTGCGGCAAAACGAGTTAAATAGCGATGTTGTGCGTTTTACCACCCATGTTCAAACCTTTTAACAACCTGATTTGTTGCCAAACAGGTTTTATGTGAGTGGTGAAGCGCGCGACGTCGCTTTTCAACTCGTTTTACAGCAATGTTGCAAAACAAGTTGCAGGTTTTTTCTTGCCCGTTTTTCCGTACCTTTAAGTAGTTTCAGACATTTATTTGGAAACGACTCTCCCAGAAGACAGAATGGTTCACACTGCATCGCTTCACCAAGTGTCACTTAGTAGATGCAGATAAATTTGCATCAAGGGTTATGGTGTGATAAAGAACTTGTGGTAAAGGTATCGCAATTTAAAAAAAATTACTGCAGTTGCACAAAACAAGTCTCCTAGACTTCTTACATTTTGCCGCTAACACGCACTTACTATTTTTGGTTGTGTCATCCGAAGAAGTCGTTGTCTACCTTTTATTTTCTCTTTTGAATAACTTAGAACTTGCTTTATTTCGCTCTGTCATCCGAGGAAGTCGCTGTCTTCCTTTTTTTTTCTAACCTTGAGCTTAGGCTTTTGTTTAAGGCTTTTGGTTTGTTTTTCCTCAAGTGTTCAGCTGTTTTGTGTCGCGCCCTTAGTTGAAAAGTTATGATTATATCGCCTTGTTTTATGCCTACAATATGCCCACGTCGTGAATCGTGGCAGTATATCAAAACCTGCCTCTGACATACCGTTCTCGGTATTATACATTATTTTTTTTATAAACGATGTGACTCGTATTGTTGTAGAGTTGCCGTAAGCAAAATCTCATGCAAACAAGTTAGTAATTTCTAAATCAGCCTTTATTTTCCCTGATAATATAAAGTTGAAAAGTAAATTGAGTATTTTAATTCGCATGTTATTCTCATATGTGACTCAGACGGATCCTCGATTATGTTTAAGTACGTGATATTAAAATCGAAATCTTTTCTGGACGTTTGTACTATTTTGAAGTTATTGTAATGGCCATATTATATATTTTTTTTCTTAAACATATTTTCATCGCAGCACGTCATTTATTTCAGCTTTATTCCAAGGTCGTGATATAAATAACTTCATGTTAGTTGTTTTTGTACACTTTTGTCAACTTTGAATATCCACGTTTTTGTGTACGAGAGGAAACTTTTTCAGACAGATGCCGACTCGAAGTAAAGTTTTAATCTATTTTTTTTCTGAACCCAACGCCAATGAACATGGTGGAATCGAAGATACTAGTCTCTGAAGTCTCAAGAGGAACAAGCCATTTATCATAAATAATTTCAATACGCCGGATTTTGTTCAATGTTGTATACCCGGCCTTTTTACCGCTTTCCTTCATTAAACTCTATTAAACTCAGTCTTGGCTTGGAGGCATTTTCTTTCCTGTGTCCTAATGTGCTTTTAAGACTGTGTTTTTACCTTTTCTTTCCGTGGGATCAAACAAAAGCACTTCCACGTTAAAAGCTTGACACTTCAAAATAAAAGTGGCGAACATTTTCCCGAGAGATGCATTAAGCGCGAAGGGAGCTAATGGAAGAAAGCGGGGCTCTAAAACGAAAATTCGTGAGAAAGCTTAAAAAGCGTGTAATGTTAAATGGACATCATACTCTTTTGTTTGCTAACTTGAAAGTGCTAAAAGCGTAAAGCACTATCATTGTATACACAGGAATAAAAGGTCCATTTGATTTTCAAAAACACTCCATTAAACTACTTTCGTGTGTTGAGATGATATGGGCTGGCAGACCTGATCCGCAGACTAGTGGAGAATTTTCTTAAGTCCCATGCAGTGCTTTTGAAAACATTAGTTTCGAAAACACTAAAATGACACGTAATTTATCTAAGCGTTTCAGCTTTCTTTTTCAAGGTTTCTGGCTAATTGTTGTTTAATAGCCGAGGTTTAATCCATTGATATACAAGCCGACCAGCTTTAAGTATTTGAGTGGTGTTTGCTTATTTGTAATTGGCCGAATTTCAACGTTGAAAGCAACTTGCTTTTTGCGTATACAGGCATTACAGAGAAAGGCTGCTACAAGGTGCTTAGTGTTTTGGGAAGAGAATCTGTCTCTCTTCTACCTTTTTTACCTGAGTCACCCACAAAGAGCAGGAGGAGAGGCAGAGGCAAGTTCAGTCTTTTATTTCCCATAAACGATTCTCTTTATATTTCTACATATACGTCAAAAGAGACTTTAAAAAATTCAAATCTTACAAAGTAGTCTCTTTTATTTTTGGAAAGCAGTTTTTAAATTGACAGATGTATTTTCCAAGTGTTGTATTTCGTTATTTTTCAATTCAGCGAATGAATATTTTGTTTTTCGTTTTTGAATTTTCCCTTGTAAGTCTGAATTTGTTTTTGTCTTGAAAGGCTTACCCAAATCTGAAAGGAAGCTTCATTTTACATTCAAATGGAACCGTCAACATTTTAAAGTAGTTTAACTTTACAGCTACCGGCAAATTTCCATTTGTTTGGTTTGAGGCAGCGGCGATAAAAAATGTGGCGTTCGATAAAAGCAAATGCTCCTGTTTGTTCAGCAAATTATGCTTTGTAATTTTATATTATAGGAAGTGGTATTGATAACCATTACATAGAATTATTGTCAAATAGTTACGTTTGAAAATTTGGGCAGGAAAGAATAGTAGGGTAGATCTGACCAAAGACTTATAACGTTTAAACGAGAGATACATAAAAGAGCTAATTTGAACCCCTCAGAAACTGCAAATTAGTGAATCTTGCCTGAAACCCCAGATTGGCCTCAGTCCACACTTGGAAAGGAAAAGGTAAAAATATGTTTCAAGAAAAACCGAAATTTAACAACACGTATTTTAAATCGTTCTTTAACCTTTGCCCTCAAGCGCAACGAAGACATCAGTGAAACCGGTAAGTCTCCATGGCAACGGTAATTTCTCTTATACTACATAGCTTTCAATAACTTTTGTCCCAGATGAGCCTGCGAACTGTCGTTTCCAAGTAAAATCCGCTGATAACTGTGAAACCAGCTACTAGACTTTGAAAAGGAAAACCTCAGGGCTATTTCACATAGATGTGGCCAACCCAAACGCAAGCTTCTCACGATCACAGTTCTTTTCCTGCATAAATGGTGACTCTAAGGTGAGCTTATTTTTGCGGGCTCAGGCCCGCCAGTGTGCCAAGGACGAACTTTTTATTCTAAACGTACTACAAGTTCAGCTGTAAATGAAATTAAAGAAAAAAAAAACATCATTTTTCCGAATTCCGAAATTTATTGATAAAATTTGACACGGCAGAAGCACGAAATTTGAATCACTTCCGTGTCAGATTCGTGTAGCACGGCAGACCTTGTCGAACTTAATTAACTGCAGAACCAAATTCAAACCTTTGATTCAGACGGTACTTCTGCCGTGCTTTTATCAAGAATTAAGTTCGGCACGCCAGAAGCATGACTTATGAACTGAGTCTCAGAAACCTGACTAAAACCTTGTTCCCTGTGATGGAAGTGATATTCCCCCCCTAAGTTCGGCCAAGCTATTCTAGGACTTTTTTGCCCGAATTAAAATAACAAATTGGGGGCAGGTGTTGAAATTTTGCCGTAGTTTTATTCCACCGGTTTTTTACGGTAATTTTTAGACCCTCGTGCATTTATGGGTCAATATTACGTGACCCGCACTAAACAAGTGTACGATCGTGGAGATGTGATAGTGAATTTTGAGCCTGGTGAATACGTGAGAAAGAGAACACCCACGAGTCTCCTGTGGCTTAGTGGTATAGTAGAACATTTGAACTAGTCGCCAGAAAGTCATAGGTTCCACTACTATTGGGAGCACTCGGGGTTTTTCTTTCGAGCCGCCTGTGTCACTGACTGGAAAATCATCCATCTCAAGTGCACGATCATTTCTGAATAAGTTCTGAATAATTCTTTTCTGAATCAGCTACTATTAGTGAGTTTACGCAACTGGACGGTAGAAAGGAGAGCACTACAAAATAGTTTTGTGTGACAAACGTGACAGGGCATGTTCTGTTGTGATCTTCACCAAATATCAATGTTTTTTGGTCTTTTACAAAAAGATCTGTTTACGTAAGATGAGGTTTGTGACAAACTTTTTGTCACGTTTATCACACAAGGTTTGCCTTCCTCTTTCCTCTCCGATCCGGTTGCGTAAGTTCACTAATATTCCCCAAAGTTTGACTTGACTATTTCAACTCATCCAAGAAGAACAGTTAATAATTCAGAGACTTTGACTGCCTCACCAGTTTGACCGGTTTTGCGGGTAAGCAGTCAATTTGGATTATGCTAACTACGCAAACTCTGGTTTGGCGTTTATCTCCGTTTCTTCTGTTGAAAAATTTAACTTTTTTGCGCCTCCGAATTGTTTTCAGATTTTTGATGCTTGGAAGATGTGAACAGGCAGTCTCCTTAAGGCTGACATTCAGTATGTGGCAATCAGCTACGCTATGCACATGGAAAAGAGAAGGCAAATTCCTTTCTGCTTGGATGAAGAACACCCAAAATAGCTGAACTTTTGGTTTCAAGCTATATTGAGTGTTCTAATTCCCGACAGAGACTCGTTTTGCCTTGATTAGCCTTACTTCTGACTCCTTTTCTAGTTTTTGTTAACATCAATTGGGTAACGTACAACATTCATTAACCCTGACTGATTGGCAGCCAAAGCCTTTGAGCACCATTGATCTCTAGTGTTCATAATATAGTAGTTGGCGGTGCACTGGTGACGTACGGCTCCGCATATGCCTTAAGTACCGGCTGGTAGGCAGAGTTGGTGTGGTTACCAAGACCTAATTATGTGACTTTTTAATGAAGTTTTCCAACCTTTTTTGTAATAGTAATATATAACTAGAAATACGTTATCGCAAAGTTCTCGCGAAGCTTTAAAGGATCAGCAGTGAGAATAACGGGAAAAAATGATCATAAAACTAAAAAGACAAAAAAAGACATGTACAAATTGTAAAAGTATGGCTTGGCTTTCAGGGGAAAATCGGAGTGCCCGAAGAAAAAATAAAAATACAAATGGCTGCCGTGATTCGCAAACTGGCAGCATTGGAGGGTGATTCAATACTGCCACAAATATATACATGGCATTGTTATTGCATTATCTTCATATTACAATACTGTACAAAAGCATAACAATAAAGAACAAAGCAAAACAATGAGAATTTTAACAAAGCCATTCATTGTCGGAGTACTGGACTAAGCATGCGCATTTGCGGGAAGCGAGTGCTCCCACCACTGAGCTAACCTTGTTCACCCGAGATCCAACCTCGAAAAAATCCTATAGATCCACCCCTCTTGAAATCTTATATAAGCCATTCTTTTAGTTGTGTACAGTGTAGTTAGCACTATATGCCTCGTAAGTGTCATCTTTGTCAAGTTGGTGTAGCCAAGACGTACAGCTATTTCGAGAAAGGTTGTCGGAAAAATGTGCACGCGACAATCCCGAAAGGTAATATGGGATATGATCAATATACTGTTCCTCACACTGCAGCTGTCGAACCTACTTTTTTTGCTTTCCTTCAGCACTCGCAGACACATGTCCATGGCCCCTCTTGTCATTCTTTCAAATTCCTTTGAGGGCGAGAGGAATAACTGTTTTAGTAAAATCCAACTAGTTGGTCAAAAATATCAAGACAAAACAACTTTAGCTAGCAAAACGCGATTCAGCCGCCATTGTTTTGGTTTTCAAAGCCGTCGCTTTTCGCTGCTAGTAGCCTATAACACATAGCCTAGCAGTAGCTCAACCAATCAGAACGCATCATTGATAATAGACCACTTGTTGGATTTTGCTGATTAACCATACGCGTTAAATTTCAAGAGTAAAAGGGTTATTTTCTAAAGAAACTGTGGTGCTGAACGCTGTACGCTCATCCCTGTGGACCCCATGGCCAGTTTTCATTTCTACCTACCCCTCCCCAAAGTCAACATTTTGCCCTAAGGGGGAAGTAAGTATTAATGTTGGCTTAGGGGAGGGGTAGGTAGGCAGTTTCCCAGAAACGTATTATGATCTTTCATTCCTACCTCTTCCTAGCCTTGGATTGCAGTTTTATTTAGCATTATACATTGCGTAAAGGTAAATAAAACAAACACCGTCTTCTAGACAAAATAAACTTTTAATTGCGCTTGATTTGGAAATAAACAACTATGTGATCCGGTGACGAGAAAAAGTAGGGTCAGCAGAAATAAACCCCTAACCATATTTAACAGTTGTTTTAGCTTGCAAAAGAGTGTTTTACATTGTTATGTTCATATTAAGCGGTTTTTAAGTGTGATTTTGAAATGAGTTTAACGAAAAAACTTCAGCAGCGATTTCAAATTACGATTTCTTATACTATTACCTGAGAAAATTCTGCAATTTTATTGGCTGAAAGCAGCTGCATTTTGGTGTAATGTGAAATAAGCTCATTTGAATATTACCTTTTCAGTGGAAACCAATATCCGTACGAAGTCACAGGATCGAGCCTTCTTTTGAAAAACAGAAGAAACTTTCGATAACCCCCCAAAAAATAATGCCAGTTGTTGGCACATGACGTAAAAGCGAAGACAAAGGTTGAATGTCGCACATTCGCTTAACGCGAGAACGAGTTTCTGTTGTTAAAAGAGTACCAAGAAATCCAAAATGAACAACAAGAGTTTTTTCTTTTACCTAGCACAGTTTGTTGATCACTGAAGGGAAGGTACGCCAGCTATAAATATAACCGACACATTGATGATAGATGAAGGTAAAAGGCAGCTTGCGCGTGTACTATTTACGTAAACAGTAGACGCGCGTACCACGTTCGCGTGGCTCGCTTCGCTTGCCCAAATGGAGAGCTTGCTCCCAGGCTAGGTAAAAAAAGAAAGTTAATTTGCTGTCAAGTCTACCATATTTTAAGACGTTACCCAGTCACAGATCGGCGATTAATTGCAGACATTTTTTGCATCTGTTCTTTAAATTTAAAAAAAAAAATCTGTTTTTAAGGGATTTTTCAAAACAAAAAAAATCTGAAAACTTCATGAACTTTGACTAAATTCTTCTCCTTTTTAGGAAAAAAAATACTTTAACTTATCACATAATGCCAATGATTCGCCACTTTAGAAACGAGAAGGAAACTGGAGCCGAAACGCTTCTCGCAATTGTTGCTGGGATAGTTACTGGGAAGGGGCCGGTCAGCTATTGGCCAATTTTTTCCCATGTCTCTATTAACAGTCCCAGAAGTCTTTGCGAAGGTTAACTCGGCCCAGTTTCCTTCTCGTCCTTACGCGGGACGTAATAAAAACTTTCCGCAGAACTTTTTCAGGTGCAATAGTATAGACAAGTAATAGCATGTCTCATTTGCGACATTTTAACATTGTCCCACATTTTACTCACCTAACGGCTGTTAATAATAATATAATTTGTGGTGTTTCTGATAAAATCCATTACTATAAACATGCTATTTCCTATACATATCATACTTCTCAGTGTGTTTTGAGGTAATTTCACAGTAGTCACAGTTACTTATGGTTGGCTATGGATTTGCTGTGGCAAGATCGCAGTGCTTGACCTAACAGAACACGGTAAAAGACGCAGAAAGACGTTTCATTTACCTTTTCCATCATGATATAAAGCTCTGCATGCTTCTTGCGGGGGATCGCAGACTAAATGCCGGCGTACTCTGCTTAGCGAAGTCGTGTCTATTTTCTCATAATGTTGTAGTTCAATTTTATCCTTTGTTCAAATTTTCTTTTCTTTTGTTTTGATGATGTAGACGATAGTTTGAGCAAAAGAAACCAAATTGAAACATGGATAAAGTTCAACCACAACAGATGCATAAATCTATTTTCTTCATTTAAAATATTTATTCTTCACAATGATGGATATTGACTAAATTTCAAAACAATGTCCACCTGGTGAGATGACATTGCTTCTTGAATAAAGACAATTAACCCTTTGAAAAGGAACCAGCTACTCGTCAGTAATTCTCTTTCATCTTTCACGAAGCAAATCTGAAAAAGAGAAAGAAAGAGAAGAAAGACCATTACAGGATGCCCCCGTCTATAGGAAATAGAGATTTGCTCTTGGAGGCATTCCTTTAAAATGCATTCCACAAGGTTTCTGAAAACTTAAGGTTTTTATTCCAGCAACTCCGAGTTCAAATCTCACTCTGACCGCTTGTTGGATTTTTTCTCGATAGTCCCTTGTTCGACTCCTAGACCATACTTGTAGATGGCTAATAGAGTACCGTAAAATTCCGAAAATAAGCCCCGGGGCTTATATTTTTCAAAGGCCCTTTTAGAGGGGCTTATTTTTGGAGGGGCTTATATTCGGAGGGAAATTTGCGTTTCAAAATCGATTCGGCTAGCTTGTAGTGGGAAGGAAATTTACCATTTTTGCTTTGTTTTACTTTGTATCCGAGGGCAAATTCCAAGTACAAGCCCCCCGGGGTCTTATATTCGGAAGGACGATTTAACGGAGGGTTTTCTGTTTTACGATTCAGGGGGGCTTATATTTGGAGGGGCTTATACATGGAGGGGCTTATTTTCGGAATTTTACAGTATTTCAGAGTTGCCCCAAGCCTCTATTTCGAAGCGAGGCTAAGTGCAAAACCATTAATGCGAAAATTATTTAATATTCTAATGCAAATAAAACACATTTTATTTCACAAGAAAGGCTTTGCACTCAACCTCGTTTTCAAAGTAAAAGTTGTTTTTACATCTTTGTTATGTTTACTTAAATTACTTTACTTCTTTCCTTATTTGTTGGCCAAGATACAAAGTACTGGGTTGATGCGTTCTCTGTAAGCCAGGATTTTCCTAGATTTTTTTTAAGGCTCGAAACGAAATTCTGCTATTTGGTAACTCAAACTATTAGCAAGGCGTGACCACGGGATCAACTCACCTCTTGTAAATCTTCATAGCTTTTGTGCTCAATGTAACATCAGAAAGGTCTCTCTTTTTCTTCATCTTACCAATAAAACTATTGATCATACGTTTAATGTTGGTTTTCCAGTGAACAAGCGGATTTCCCTGTTTGATACCAGCGTCCATCACTTTGTTGATAAACTCACGACCCTCAGCTAATCAGAACAGGAATGAAAATTTTTAACCATCAGTTGGGTCATTTCTTCAAGTCTTGGAGAGGGGACGTGTATTGTTAAGAATTTAGAAATAACTGATTTAAATTTCCTCGATAATTATTTGTTTTAGTGAATATTTGTCTAAAAGAGTCTTTCACTTTGCAGTTGCGCTTAGTTTCAACAATATGTTGGTTTCACGATTGCCCATCCTCGTACGTGGTCAAACACCAGAGCCAGTTTCCAAAATTTAGCAAAGTACTTCAAATCTTGTTTCTTTAAGTTCAGAAAGTCGACTACCTATTGGCTAACTGTAGTGTGCGAAGTGTACATCAATTCGTTTTGAAATGAATTGCACCGCTAATAATAATATGCTCCATGTTCTTACCTGAATTTTCCAGACACGCCCTTTTGTCCACGTGTTGCTTGTCATAGGCAGAAAGTCTTATAAGTATAGCATAATGCCAGTACAGCCAGTATCTCTGCTGAGGCCCACCAAGGAACTCAATCGGGCTGGGTTCATCCATGTTCTGACAGATGATGTTTAAGTGGCAGTTTGGCCGCGCCTGAATAACGTATTCGCCGTCCTGGGAACCAATTCCAGACGAACGGATTTCTGCGCATGACTTGGGAATTCCTATAAAATCAATGGTCAATCGCAAATCACAGAAGACAAAGATTCCTCAATAAGGGTGGCTTATAACTAAACTACATGAACATAATACTTTGATGCTTAGGGTTTTAAAGGGACAGGTTCACAGTTAAGCGCATGCTCATAATTAAATTACTTTTTTTCAAATTTATTATTAATTCTATCGGTTAATAATCTCATTCACATGTATCTCGGCGATCTCAGAGTGTATTTCACAGTAGAAGTGTATTTTAGAGTAACCTGAAGTAGGAGTACTAAAATCGCAGAAAAAAAATTATTGGATTATGCTAACACCACCAACGTTGAATTTATTGTTGACCCGAAAGTTTTATTCCATGGTTGATTAATTTACAGCTATTTGCCAATATTTAAGTTGATCAAGTGCGAGTGACTGCCAGGGGAGTGTGCAGATTGGTTCTTTGACAACATTGCGACATGGTCATTTTGCTTGCGTAGAAGATACAGCATGTCCCAGCAGAAAAATAGCATTTTGACAAATGAGCATACGCTGAACTGTGAACCTGTCCCTTTAAAACCTTGGTCAAGTTTTTTATAAAACGCATGCGTCAGACGTAATTCCTAACATCTCAACTCATTATTAAAGAATTTACCCTCTGGTAAAGGAATAAGTCCTCCTGTGTATCCAGGGGGTGTAGAAAGTTGGCCCGTACCAGAGGAACTTGTTGGTGTACCCGACGTTTGTCCTGTAAAAAAAATGGTTTCTTTTTAAAGAAATGCTAACGTAACTCGATCAATTACCCATGGCCTTTAACCCAATCCCGAGCGGGCTTTTTTTCTTGCCTCCTGCGACGGGAGTGGCGGAGGGCTTCGGAGGTTCCCTCCATATTTCAAAAGCTCCCAGGTTTAAACAATGATCGATGTTATTGGAGTAACCTCTAAGCAGCCAATCGAACCTCTAGCTCCTTATGGAGACCTCCATAAAACATTTTATAGTCGAATCTGACAGCACCGCATCGCAGCCTCTCTGGGAAGTTCATATTGGTTCAAAAGCGGTATGG
The DNA here is from genome assembly GCA_964035705.1 of Porites rus. Classification (NCBI taxonomy): domain Eukaryota; kingdom Metazoa; phylum Cnidaria; class Anthozoa; order Scleractinia; family Poritidae; genus Porites; species Porites rus. The sequence continues at coordinate 9,612,776 of OZ037999.1, forward strand.
TACAGAGACAAGAGAGCACATCGCAGTCAGAAACTAGGTTTTTACGATGTGTTCAAAAGACGAATGAAAAACAACGGAGTACGCATCCCCACATTTGGGGACCAAATTTTATCGCCCCAACGTAAAGGAGTCAATCGCAGCAACTGAGAAGACGCAACGAAAGGATTATGAGTAAGGCACACGAAAAAAGACATTCGTCAACAGACCAGACAAACTTCATTTAGCGCGCTCATTGCCATCGCCTATCCCTCTATAGAAGGTATGTTGGTCCACATGCGGGCCTGGTATAGCAAACAACCCTCTGTGAGACAGTCTTAGACGGAGGCAATGGACAGCCTATACATATAATTTGTATCAGGAGGCTTCTTTTTTCAGACCTTAGGGTTCTTCACCAAAATCAGCCTTTTCTTCTAATTACCCTAGTAAGCGACGTGGAGCACATAAACTTACCAAACTGATCGGCGGTCACACTGGATGCGTTTGAAACAACTGAGTTATTTTGCGGAGCAACTATAATGAAACCAAAAAATTATTGATGAGATGAGAAATAACGTATTTTCCATAATTTGGAGTCGCAACTACGAAAGAAAAATGAAATATTTATCCAATAACACTGACTGCGCATCTCAGAGTATACTCTTGTGTAACGTGTGTGTGGAATGGTTAAGACCTGCAGTATGTGATGTAAGGGGATCAAATCCCGCCGATCATTGCCTCTCCGAGGAGACGAAAAGAAAGAGAGGTATCTGGAGAGAATATGGATAGTGTAATAATGTATACAGTAGAATCCTCCTAACGACCTTTCCATCAAGAAATACACGGAACTAGTCACTAAGACCACACTCTCTCGACCAAATTATGAAACCACTTTAAAAATCTTTTTTCTTATGTGAGAACCTCGTTAAGACTACTAGCTTTTTATGGTCGCGTCAAGGGTTGGTGAAAATGCTCAATGCTTTACAGCTTTTAGTGGATTAGCAAAGCACCTGTCCCAAGCTAAAGGCTTTGAGACTGTCAAAGATTGTGAGATTGTAAGTCTTGTAAGCTGACCACTACAATAGAGGTCAAAAGGACTTGGGACACATTCAGCTTCAAGTAATTGTTTCATAGGACTCTGCTCCTAAAGACAACTTTTGGATCAGCTTTGAATTTATCCCTTCATCCGACGATAGGGAACTTATTAGCAACGACGACGGCGGCGGAAACGATAACTTCAAAGAAGTAGTAAGTTTAATAAGCAACACGTGCAGAATACTTTTTTGTACATTTCTTAGCCGTCACTACACGATTGTAAGGTGAAATTCCTCACGAGACGTTTTGGGGAGGACTTCAATTGACCACGACGACTTTTACTTTCTAGTTCTAAACTTGGGTTCATTCCCCCCAAGAATTCAATTTTGGGGAAATTTATCTACATTTGACAATTTAAACGAATGAAAATAATCGCGAAGAAGTTTGAAAAAACACGAAGACTTTTAAACAGCGACGTTTTGCTACCGTAGCCGTCGTCGTTTCTAGGGCTCCCTGATTTCGAGACCCAACAACAACTGATTTCCACCTATTTTGCTCAAAATTCTACATTGTTCCGGGTGGGAGGGGGGCAATTGCCGGGTTTACTATCACTGGTAAGGTCCCAACACTTTTGACCTCCATTAGAGCCACGCAGCCAAAGTGCAGGTGGTCCTGGAAGAAAAACAGGTTTCCAAAAATGAATTGGAGACTAACCTGAATAAGTCGGTGTCGCTACTTGAGGAACAGTTAAATTTGAGACAGGTTCTCTGGGTGTCATGACATCCCCATTAGGGACTGGGTAAGCTTGCGGGACAGAACCCGGTTCTGTGACATTATAGATCTGCGGTATTGTTACATTATAGGCTTGATATGCAGTCGCATTATACGATTGGTTCTCTGTAGCGTTATAGGTTTGAGGTGCCACTGAAGAAGCTGTAGAGTCTGTTTGGTTAAACACAGGAACTTGGAAAACTGGCGATGTTGTGTTGTTGACTAGTGAGGGCAAAAATTTTATTATTATTATTATGTTAATTATAAACCAGCAAGAGAGAATGATCTAAGATTAGCTCATTCTCTCTTGAAACTAGTGAATAGGCTTTTAGTAGCAAACCGTCACCTGGTATATACCACAATAGATCTTTGAAAGCAAAAGATAGTGATAATTATTACACCCTACTGACCAGACCTTGAGTCCTATTAGAACAAATCAATTCTAGTCTTTAAAGGACTCACTATTTACCATAACATGACGGAACTATATTTTCCGTCGAAAGGAGACCTTAACTATAGATTTGGATACACTCCGCCGGATGCGTCCTTTGCTAAATAATATGCGCGGCAGTGATGGTTTTTTGCAAACTTTTTGAGGAGGGCTTTTGTTTCTTTTTCAGAATGACTGGCCCGGCCGTCCCTCTTGCTAGTTCCCCTTGTGTTTCAGTTATCGATTAACGTAACTAACCATACCTGGTGCGGCGTTCGGCTGGAAGTACTCGTAAGGTGAAGATGTTGGAGCAGGATTATATCCTGAAAATAAACCAATTAAAGCATAAGCTGGAAGGCGAAGTAAATTTCAAACCAGAAGACCAAGAGGTTTATTATAACTCACCCGCTTGCTGTACAGAGTCACTAAATACAGGGATCCCACTTAGCATTCCTCCCTGTACAAGCTGCTGCAGTGGAACGAGGGTCGGAGTCTGGCCGGGAGGGAAACGAATGGTGAATGAAGCCAGCACTTCTTGATCAGTCGTCTCGCTAAAAAAACAAAAAGGGAATGACCGTAAGGGAAACTACATTACTAGTGCAAGAGCGAAAGAGAAACGTCAGCCTCTTAGTTTGTTACCTCAAGCCCGTAACTTCAGACGTGACGCTGTAGTTGTAAGGAGTGTATGCTCCTGTGATCTGTACAAGGCAAGAATGTTAAGAGCATCAGATACCACACTCTCTCTGGTGATGTTACAGCAATGTCAATTAAACAACGCACAAGCATCAACAGTGTAGAGCAAATTGTAGTTGAATGGCAAGAACGGGTTCATAGCTACCTTAAATTGCCTTCAAGTTAAAGATTCTACAAGCGCATCATTCAAAAACAAAATTACAGGGGCCTATGAGTTTTCATTCCCCTGTAAATGCTAATTACGGGTACTAGAAGGATACTATGTGAACTATGTGACTTACAGCTTGAGCTATTTCGTCTGCCAGTATCCTGAAGGTTGTGCTCGTTGTGTTCCCCATGTAGTCATACCAAGTTTCGTTTAACTTCAGTGTTCCATTCAAGGCTGTTTGAAAAGAGAGTGGATTTCAGATATGATCACCTTTGACTGAGTATGCATGGCTGTTACCATCGACGTAATCATTACAAGCACAAGGATGAGAAACCTATAAAGAGCCTTATATGTCAACCGAGCGCAACAGCACATGCACCGATACAAGTAAAAAGAAAGGAAAAATTTTGATCTTGTGCGTGTGCTAGCTTATAGAATGTTTTCACCTTGAAAGAAAGATAATTATCCTTGCGCTTGAGTTTAAAATCTCAAGGGAATTTTAATCTATAATGGAAAACAAAATAGTTCGGGCACTTGGTCGACTTCCCTCAAACCCCCCCCCCCCCATCACAAAGTTCAAAATCGCTTAAGCTTTCCCAAACTGGGCTTTTTTTTGCAACACGGCAAGTGGGCGAGGGGACTACACTGTGCATGCCAAAGAATCGGAAGATTCCCAGATTTCTTTGACCGAGGTTGTAGCCAGCACTTACATTCTCCAGGGTTCACGTAAGTCAGAGTAGTCTGAGGCGTCGCAGGTGCGGCGGCAGAAGGATAATTCTGCACTGTTTCGTTCGCGGGTGAGGCGGAAGGTAAAGGAGCTGTTTCTTGTGTTACTTCAGGAGCTTGAACAGGAGCGGCAGCAGGGACCGTAGCGTTCTGGTCAGACGGTGGAGCCATTGGACCATCTGCAAGGGAGACCGAGGTTAGGGTCAAGTTTTGTTATCTAAGATTGTAAAATGAATTTGTAACCTCATGGGTTCATCATGTTTCCCTAATCTCTGAATCATTTTGACACCATACTCTAGTTTGGACTTGTAGTAATGTTATTGACAAAGCCGACGGTACTCCAGCACCAACCGAAGCTACTGACAATGGTTATTGGGTCTCTCATGGTATTTTCTGAAACATATCGACAACGGTAGGAAACAGTTTTTTAAACAGTGATAGATGCAAGCATTCAAAGGGCTAAAATCACCAAAAATACTATAAATGACAATCAAAAACTATCTAAACTTACTTAAGTAGTCGTTGAAGACAGGTACATCCCCTAAATGACCACCGCTGATCAGTTTTTTGAGCTGCTCTTCAGGATCTGTTCCATCGGGTTTGAACCGCAGCACTACTCTCGCGTGAGGATTACCTGCGGGATCCTCGCTATAATACGGTAACAAAATAAAGACAATTTAAAAGAATGATCTTGAACAAATCAAACGGTTTTTAATGTACTCCAATCTAAAAAAGAGTATTAGTACAAGTAATCACATGATTTCGAGTGCAATTTGGTATAAATAAGCGCGAGTAAAATTTTCAAAAGCTAACAAAAGGGTAAGTGCAATTTGTAGTCTCTGAAAATTTTATAAGTGCTCATTTATTCCTAATTGCTTGAGAAAAATCGTGTGATTACTTTATAATATACATAAAAAAAATTTCCAACGAGCTTTTGTTTATTTCGTGTCGTTCGGCTAATGCTCCGCCTACATGTACTTGATTGGTTTAAAAATGACAAGCTTGACTGACATACCTGAAACGTAAACGTGTTAAAAATACCATATCTCTAAAAATAGCAAGTTTTCACTTGAGAGGAGTATCAAATCAATGACCGTCCTCGGCTTTTTCTTAAACTGACTGAATTTCTGGAGCCATTTTTGCACTACTCACGTCAAATGTCACTTGACAGTTGTGGAATGAACTGAAATTCATGAAGCTTTAGCGCTGGACGTTTTGCCCGGAAAAACTGGGCATCTGGAAAGGAAAACCTTGGGCTGCTCAAGTTGGGCGCCAGCAGCAAAGAAAGTGAACGGTTGAGCGTGCTCGGGCTGCCGATGTTTGTCTGGGAGAACTGGTTGGCATTGGAAACGCTGCTGATTCCGTGATATAGCTGCCTTTGTTTATTCTCGTCCGCTTCGTCATAATCATCTAGACACTGCAAGTTTCGGTGGCCCCTTGGTTTCACAATAGAACTTTACTTGATGCCGGCGGTCTTCAACTTTTTACCAACTGTTTTCCTGGCGCTGTGCTCTTCAAGCGACGTATCCTTGATGATTGGCTTCATCATCTGGTTGGTTTTGTTGACTCTCATTGGCTGCCGCTTGTACCAAACTTGCGAAGTTGGATCTTTCACGCAAGAGAGGTAAAGTGGACCGGTTGTGCGTAGTTCGGGAGGACGATGGCAAAGGAACTCTTTGAAAATTGCAACGGGGCACATGAAATCTTCAGTTGCAAAAATCTTTGACAGAAAGCTTTGGGGTTTTGCAGACAGTCCAGACTGGCGTGTTTTAGTCGGATGCTCGTTGAATTCAACGCTCTCCATGTTGTTTTCGTCCAAGCCAAAACGGAAATCTTCAACGGTCATACTGTAATACTCATGACGACCTATTGAGTCAGGAGTTACCAAACTGTTTGTACCAGGACTTGTGGATTCTCCTTTCCAAGCCTTTTGCTTTGCCACAGCCCATTTTCTTTAGTGTTTGTCAGACTTTGGGACTTGTTCGGCCACTTGCCTTTACATTTTTGTCGTAAAGGCGGACTGAGCTTTTCCTTCAAGAACTTACTTCGAACTGTTAAATTGTTTACAACCTTGCTGATGATGATGATGCGAAGACTGTCAGGGTCATAGTCTTGGCCGTCTTTTTTACTCACTGTTGCAAAAAAATCGTCGACGATTTTCTTGAGCGCCTCCTGTTCATAGTTTTCAATTTTTTAGTCATGGCCCTTTTGCTCTGCCCAAGATCTCCAAACTTTTAGCCAGTTTTTGCTTTGTTGAGTTTGTTTTTTGCATTTTCCTTTAAACTTTCAATTAGAATGGTGTTACTGTCTTCAACTCGATCTGCCATTTTGTTTCCAGGCAGCCAATTTGTAACTTTGCCTAACCTGTTAATCATTTTCAATTTCACGTTTTTTGCCCTATACTTAGGATAAATTGACACGTTCTCCACCAATCAGATTGCAGAAATTTTTTTATGTATATTATTATAGCAGAAATGGAAAGTCTGGAACTCAGTTTCACTTTTCTAACAATAATAGTAAAGCCCAAGAAATAATTCTCTAATATTAAATACAAACAAGAGGTTAGCACGATATAACTAAAAAACTGCGCCACAGATATGTAAAAAATCAAAGCGTACTTAAAGTTTCAGTGTGGAGTAAGTATGGTACATAACTGAAGGCTTTGAAACTAATGGTAATAAGGATCTCCAATGAAACGATAGTTTTAACATATTATGGAGAAATTAAATTCGAAGAAAGGTCTGACCAAACATGTTTAATCGCAGTGCCTTTGAGCTACTTTGCTGTTAAGGCGATGCATTAATCGATAACCGATCTTTTAAGAAAGCCAAAAAAGAATCTGATTAAAGCGTTAACCAGACAAAACTACTCAACATTTGATATAACTGTATAATTGTGAAACTTCAATTAACTAATTATGCAGTAACGTACTTGTAGCCGATGACTTTGACATCTATGAACGAGGGATCTCCTGCAAAAAGTTGTCTTAACTAAAACAGAAAATTAATTAACAGGTTTTATTATATCCATTTTGAAATCACTGGTGATCCTCGCAAGCTGATTGGCTCTCAACAGTGTGATTTATTGACGAATCACACCATTTTAGCTCTAAATCGCATCATTTCTGTTTCAAATACAAAATAAGATGTAAAAGCCTTTTTGTTTCGCTTCTCAACAAAGCGGCTACTAGTTAAGTAAAATATAGGTACTGACTGAATTCTGCGATTTCAAAATGGCTGTAATAAGGTGGTAATTGAACTTCATGTCGTGCAATTTTGGTCCGAAATCATACGCGTCATTTCAACTGCGGACTCGCGCACTACACTCAGTTCAATTACCATTACATGACAGCTAAGTCGTTACTTTAAATCAAGCACCAAATCTGAACTACGCAAACGGAGATCTTCTCTCAATAAGAAATATATATTTTTTTTCTCAAAGAGTCTGATGCTGACAGCCGAATTACTACTTTTTATTCTTGTATCACAAGAGGAATTTTGCAGATTAGTATACCTGCCCAAGTCGCTTCGGTGAATCTATCTCACGAGGCCTCATTCTTGGCACTGTTTTGAGGGTATCTTCCTCAGAAAGGCCCAACAGGTATAGCCTATTACAAAGTACTGCACGCCTATACTAAAAGATAATAGAAAGATACTCACAGTATTCTCAATGCCTGAACTCAAACTTTTTGTCTTTGGGTTGTTTATATCGCTAAGGAAGGGATGCCAGGGCTGCTGAATTTTTACATCATATGGATAATCTTTTACTAAAATGAAAACATATTAAAAAACTTGTAGTTACTGGTCGGGTGAATGCTATATTTTTGAACGAAGATAAACGTGTACTAACGTGAGAAAAGTGCCTCGCTATAGCTTAGAGACTTTTGGTCCTTTATTACTTACTTAGAGCCTCTATGTTTACTGGAATACTGGGTTTTTTTATGCCGCTGCTGCTCTGTTGATCTGCAGTTATCTGTTGCTTGTTGTCTAGGAGAAAAATTAAATGCATCCTCATCATAGTTCAACTAGACTTATTAGTGAGAGCGAGCCAAGTCCTAGACTGAAATGTCATCCGTCTCTTCGCCCCAAACCGCAACGTGCGGCTTGCTCGCGTTGCCTCTGGTTGGAGGTTGGCGTGAATAGACGACATTTCATACTAGCCAACAACCTCGTTCCCAGGTTCCCCCTCGTACCCGTAGGGACAGGTAGGAGAGAACCGTGGAACCGAGGTTGACTAGCCAAGTCCCTTGGAGACGTTTAAAAGAGCTCAATGAAAAAAAATTATAATATTGGGAACGTTTTAGATCGTAACAAAGTCGTGTTCGGCTAGACATAGACCGATCAAGGTGCAATGACCAAAGGCATAACCCTAAAGAATAATCAGTCATCTTTACTCTAACTCCTCTTTATTCTAAAAGGGTGGGGAGATAGATTACCCTACATAAAATAGTTTGTATTGGCCCTCATCATTGAGCTGCATATTACCCCGCAATAGTCTTCTGCGTTCTCGTTTAAGTCTCCTTTACTCCAGATGCTCGTTGTACACCCTATCATCATTATCATCAACATCATTATCATCCTGGTCATCCTTTTCGCGCCCAATGCCGCACAGGGCACGATACTATCAAGAAGGAATAATTACTAAGGCAAAGAATGCGTATTAATTTAACCTAGTGCTAGATAGGGCTCTGGAAACAAAACTTCAACACCCCAAAGATATGAGTTCTTCTGGGATAACAAATTCTTTTAAATTTGTCGCCAATATAAAGGAAGAAACCATGTATCTTACCTCCCAGCACAACGAAATAATCGGGGTAGACCATCATCCCCGAAATGTGTCCGCTGGAAACAATACCCCGGAAATGTTTTACTGGGTCCAGCTCACCAGGTACAAACTGAAGTTCAAGGTCTGCCAGCACACTAGAATTTGGTTCTGGGGAGTTTCTACGTAGAGATAAGTAAATGCGACCCTATTACAAACTTAAGGTTGTTTCTATAGTTCAATTGTAGTATAGATCGCTTGAAAATAGAACTGAAAAGTAACACTAAAGGTGACTATAATCATATCTATTTGTGATATTGGCAATTTACTATCTAGTGTAAACATTTACAAGAAGACTAAACTTAAAGAAACTTTACTTCAGTACTAGTTTTATTTCCCTGCTAAATTTTTCCTTGTAATATTTTTAACTCACTTTAATGCAATCACACTGGAACTTAGGTAGTTTGTGTCGCCAATAAGTTCGGTGGTTATCTAAAATTGAACAAAAAAGAAAATATATCATTGCATTTAAAAAGTGCAAAAAGTAATTTTGTTTAGTAAATTAGTGGTTCTGTTTTCTTTCCAAACGTGGATTTAGTTTGATATGAAGATGATTGATCAACGAAATAGCCAAGTGGAGATCAGCTAAAATTGATTTTGCTTTACAGCAAATTTAAAGCTTGAAAATTGGCGTTTTTCCCCAATTGTAAAGCAGATAAAGTCTAGTTGTCGGGTCGGTCAAAATATTGCTTATAACGTCTGTACGCGTTGCTTGATCAGACCAATCAGAAGTCTGTTGGCTAACTGATAATAGCTTTGAAAAAATAATAAATATCAATTCCAAAAAACGAAAACGAAAGACGAGGGATAAGACTTACCGCGTCAACGATATTCCCGTCAAGGAGCTTGTATTGAGAGCTTTGTGAGTTCGACATTTCCTCCATCCATTTATTTCTGAATTTTATTTCTACCTTAGTTGTAGAGGCTTGAATCAAAAACAACAACAAACGCCTTTAAATGCCAGTATTCAAAATATGTTTTTGCGAAAGTGCATGAAGTAGAAACGTGAATTTTAAATGATGGTAAAAAAGGAATCAGGCTTCACAAGTGCCCGTCCTCTGGCCTCAGTCATGAATGTATCCTGGGAATTAGTGATTTAAAGGATGGTTATCTTTGTTGGCCTAACGTATTCAAGTTAAAATTCATTACCATAATGTTTATTGAAAGTAAAGGATGGCAGAGCATAGGAAAATTAAAGGTATTTTATGTGCCATGCAAACAGAGGCTGCTTTTTGCTATATACTAGACGTTCGCATGCCAGTAATTTTCTAGACTAGGAGCGTTCTTTTTGTGTTTGTTCCCCTCGTGTGGCCTGACTTAGGAAAGAGGGACGAACGCTCGTGGTGTAGTATATTTCGCGAAAAAGTAGCCTCTGCTATCAGGATTTTTTTAAATACGAAGTGCATAAATTTTCACTGAGTATTGCCTTGTTTTGGCAAAGACGCATTGATTGCAACCTAAAAAGAGACTGCCACAAACTCGATTAATTCACTTACGTGGACCTGTCATTAATTCTCTTCTTCTTCTTGTTAAAATATTCTTCCTCATCAACATCTGGTAGAGGCGTTTAGAAGAATGTTCTTTAGATTTGTCATGTTCATCATGCACGGATCGACGGACGTGCGTTTTAACTTTAGATGTTCGTTCATGTCTTTTTCCTGAAAGCGAGAAAAATACGAAGACAAATTTTAACCTCTTGTTGTCGAGACATAATCTTCTTTTCGTTTACGTGAAAACGTAGATGCTTTACGTCCCACATCCTATAACCCCTTGGCGAGACAACGAGTACCCCGTCTTTTTTATATGTGAGTCTTCGAGGTAGACTACACCAGAGGGATTAGGTCCTATACGGGGAGGCTCCACCCGGAAGGGGCACCTTTTACAGGCCTCAGTTATGTGAAAGGGTAAGGATCTAACTAACTGAAGTATATAAAAAAAAAATCTGAGAAATCTGTCATTTTGGATGATGAAAGGCTTAAAAGGGCTAAAAAAAATGCATAATATCGCTGTGAGAAAGTCGGGGAATCGTTAAATACTGTGCGTTTACTCAGCGGTTAACGGGGATGTAAAGTTGTAAACTAGTAAGTATATCAAAGGGGTACCATCTGTGAATAAAAGGTATACAAAAAGGGTACCTTTTCTGTCCAAAAATGGCATATAAAAGAGTAAGGGGTTGGAACTCGGGGCGGACCTTCCCCATATAAAACTTTGTTGAGTATCCCCGCGGAGTTTACACGAATTCTGGTGAAGTTACCTCTTCAATACAATTAGACGAGAAAATGAAGTATATTTTTTGCTGCAGAATTTTTCTTAGTCCATTTGTCTATAAATCTGTACGCAGGTTTTTCACCATCAATTTCTTTAACTTAAGTCTTCAACAACTCTCGTTGATATACAGTCTTATTAAACTGTTCAGTCTGTTCACAACCGTTTATGGGATAAAAGAAATTCTAGCACATTTTACGGGTAAAGATGTAAATAAATTACCACAAATAAATCAGTTATGCATTGCAAACATATTCAACTCCGTTAATCTAGAGTCAGCGGAGGTTATTTTATTTATTCCGGGTTTAACTATTCGAATTTCTTAGATACAATGCTTAGGATTTATAATTCTGTTCAAGATTCGTTAAGCTAACTGATCGAAGCTTGTTTGTAAATACGTTTTTGTCACCGATAACGGATATACGGGGCGATAGTGGTAGAATTAGTAAACGGTAAATACGGCACTTACTTCCTGATGATTCTGCCCTCCAGATGAACAAAAGGATAAGTCCAAACGTAAAAAGTTTCATTTGGTTTAGAGTAAGCGCTGACTCTCAGCTTGGTTTAGGCTGTCATATGAAAGGAAAAATCAGTGAGTAAAAGTATAACACTCAAGGCGTCTTTCAAACACTTACGTATGTATCTATGAGGACTTTGACAAGATAAAAAGAAAATATAAGTACCTTTTTTTTACTAAGGAGAAAAGAGTAACTCAACTATTCTTTTACACTGAAAAAATAGCGAGTACCTTTGGGGTAATTTTGTTTTGTCTCAAGTCAGATGATTTTGTTAAGTTGGAGTCACTGTAGTAAGGGTTAGCCACCTTAGATACAAGGAAGCACTTTAACGTCCTTATTTCATTGAAGAAGAATAATCTCACAATTCTGTCTCCGCTGTCAGTAAGGATTTGTTGAAATAAAGATTAAAACCCTTTTAGGATATATTGGCTTCTGTCAGGCAATTTTGTCAATTTGAAATCTTCAAATTAAAATTTCACTAACTCGGACTATCAAAGTATTCTAATCTTTTTCTATTTATGTTTTAACCTTAACATTTTCATGATTGTTAGTAAGATATATGAGTTGAATAAACTTTAAGAATTTAAAAACCTTTCCCGCTCCCAACTGTGCCGGCAGGTTACAGCCCGGTTTTATGATCACGCAAAATATACTCTACAAACGTACGCGCGTTTTATTGAGAAATATCTTTCTTATTGTAAAAAGAGAGCTAAGGTAATCTTCCAGTAAGTTCATTTGTCAAAATCTTTTCAATCATTTTTCTGATGACATTATACCTGTCAACGACAATGGCAAACGTCTGCCAAACTTACAGCATCCCTTGATGCGCCTTTCGATTATAGCTAAATTCAAAACAAACGTGACTCGAGGAACCCTACTTCTACTTCAACGAGAACAAAAATCAGGAAATTCAGCCTAAAAGGAGAACATCACGCACTTACCTGGTTATGAAAGAGTCTTGGTCTATAATCAGAATACACAAACGAAAATAAAAGGAGTACCGACACCAGAATTCAGCGATGACGGGTCTCTCGTCCTGGCATCATTAGTCAGAGATGCTATCGATGATTATTTTCTCGTCGCCTTCAAATCCTCATGTTACTATGTTGTAAAATTACAAACCTCCTCCTAAAAACTCTTTTAAATGAAATAAAACTACTTAAGTTCGTGGAAAGACAGAAAAAACGCTAGGAGAACAAAACACCAAACGATCAATCCAGGGGCAAAATGAATCTTATCTCTTATTCATGGTCTAAACTAATACCTGTTTTCGGGCCAGTCACGTGACGCAAATTTCCCGCCACCAGTCGGAAGCGATGTTACACCTGTTGCGTTTGACGAAAATCAATTAGCGGGACAATCCACCTGCTAAATAACTTTCAAATTCACTGATCTCCTGTGTTTGATATTTCAAAATGGGTGGAGCTCCTTTGTTAGAGACCTGCTTTATGGGCAGCCCTCGGGATCGAAGATCAACCGAACACTGCGAATGCACGGATACGGTTGAACATTCCTAATCAGTGATAATCGACCGTCACAAAGGCAAATGAGATTTTTAAACCTTACTCGACAGAATTGCTCAATGCTTAACTGAAAACCAGAAACAGAGGCAGACCATGTCAGACGCAATATATCAAAACAAACATAATAACGCAAAATGCATCTTGACAAGTTTAAGTAGTCACACTTCATAAACTCTATAGGACTTTGTTGATCCACGATAATTAGTTAGGACTAGCAGATACATACATTCAACAGATTGTCACTTTAATGAAACTATAAGCTTTCGTGTTCGTTGGAATACTTCAAAGTATGTTACGCTTGCCTTGTTTTTTTCTGAGACAAGGAATATTAGATTACCCGCTGAAGCGTTTAAGAACAGTATGACCACATTTCGCAAAACAATGGGGAAACTTCTCACGGAAGCGTGAGCAGCCCTTGGTATAAGGAACTAACAATGATCAAGTGAGATGAGGAGAAAAATTATTTTATATTTTCATGAAAAATATTTATTCAAAGTGGTTTCTGTTGCTCTTAAGTTTTTGAGAGGTATTTTCACACTACCAAAGTCCTAAAATTAGTGGTAGTGTGTTTTTATTTTGCAGTCACTTTTTTTGAGAGAAATTTTCAATAGCGTTGTTGAAGAGAGAGAGAAAAAAAAATGAAAAGCAAACAACTAACTCTGGTGTTAACTGGTGAGTCTTTTTTGTCTTGTGAAAAGTCACTTACCAACAAAATTGTTCTATCAAATCTCGCTCTCCTCCTACAAATAATTTAACAGTGCGGATAATTCTCGTATGCCGATATAATCGCTACCCCTCCGTAGTGAGTACAGACGAAGAACGTTGATTCCGAGGTGACCAAATGACGTCACGAACTTTAAAATAGCGGCGCGAGATAAATTAAAAAAAAGATATATAGTGCAATATTCAGTCTATTCTTTTCTTGATTTAAATTGTCCTTTCCACTCTTATGGAAATTTGGATGGAAAATATTTTTTTCGAAGTTCATATTTTTGTTATCGCAGTTCAACAGAGATTTCCCTTAACAGACTGAGCTATCTCATTCTTTCTTGAAAGGGATACCTTCTTTTGTGTGTTACTCGAAGTAGAGAAAAGTGCCGACCTTGTGTAATCAAATATTTCTTTTTTATAGTGGATACATAATTTATAATGGTTATAGGACTGAAGTCAAATTCGGTCTGTAAAAATACAAGTGATACTTGTAACAAAACAAATTCCGATTAGTTTTAGCCTTTGGAGATTGCCAGCGAGTTGCATTTTCCATCAGTTTCTCTTGCTTAGACTGGTTTTTGGCCAATTAGTATGGGAATGGACAAAAATGAGCTTTGCAACATTTATTTTTAAAAAGAAATTCTCTGTAAAGAAGGCAGCTTTTTGCTTTTTCGCGCATGCGCATAAGCCAAAATTTGATCTCAAACCGATCTCCCTCAGTCCACACTGGTTTGAGCACCGTTGGTAAGTGTGCGCAGCCTTCTGTGCGGGAAGTGTCCAGTTTGATTCCCAGGTGTGACCTCAAAATCCTTGTTTCGACTTCTTTCCTTTCCGTGTAACATTTAGAAAGACAATCTTACAGCAAGGGGCACACATACACCAAGCCGACGGCCTGGCCAGTACTCCATGCATGCACACAGCCAACAGCTCCAAAATGTTTTGTGTCGCCTCGGTAGTAAAGGACCTCTGAAGACAGCTTTGCCTTTACAGAGTGTTCGACGACTATGCCATGCTAATGAGTCCCAATAAAGGCGAAACGGCCGGCTCCCACTGCCTGGATGGTATGGCTCTGCGCATGCGTGAGGAACTGGCCAGGCCATGGGTTGGTATATGTGTGACCCTTGTTGTAAGTTTGGGGGTTTGTCAGTTTAAGTACAAACATTTATCACAAAGGACTGCACAGGACAGCAAACGAATCTGCCGAAGAGCGTAGGATCTATAAAGACTTGATCAGCAAAAATAACAAGTAGAGACATTTACAATTCTGCAAGCAAAATACTGCAATGCTGATCGTACCTAACCTGCGTGCAGACGATAACTAAACTCTGATTAGTACCGTCTGCGAAGCAGCGCAGAGATCCTTGTTCTGGACCCCCAACGGACTCAACGAATTACCGGAAGTGCGTTTCGAATTTCCCTTCAACCTGATTGGCGATCACGACAACCGAAACAAAGGCCTTTTTTAACTGGCCAATCGTGGCGCGTACTCAAATCTGGGTACACAGCTGGAAATCCAGAACAAGGATTTCGGCGCTGTTTCGCAGACGGAGTTAACCAGAGTTTAATTTCGTCTGCACGCAGGCTAATCGTACCACGTGAAAATTAACTCTACATTGATCAACACGACACCGAAAGAACTCAAAACAGACCGGGACTGTAGCCATAGACAGCTGTTTCGCTATTATTGTAGCTCTTCAGTACGGTGTAACAACCAGAGAAGCTCTGATGTAAAATATCCGCGCACTCTGATTTAAGGCCTAACCCAGAACTCTCAACACCATCACGCCATCACGTGTCTTCTGGAAGGCAAGAGTCCAAGTGTCAAGTTGATGTTTCGCAGAGAAAATAAAGGATTGGCCAAAACCAGCCTCAAAAACATGGACAGAACAATGCAAAAATTACAGCATATCCGATCCATACGACATCTACGGCCCCAACGTAAAACCAGTACCCTTACCTTCACAGTTGATAAACTACCCTGGGGCCTATAACCCTTTTAAAAGCGAGACCAAAAGCTGCATTGTCTACCCCGAAGTGAGATGACAGGTACCCCAGTCACTTTCATGGGAGTAGCCCCCAGGAAAGTGGTTTCTCTATACTAAAACGTTTCTCATACTCCCCGGGTCCCCAAACAACTCACACTACGGATTTACCCCTCCCCGCAGGAACGCGTGACGAAGCCCTCTAAATAACGTGTGCTTGGGATCCCAGGAGGCTACTAGGGAGGGGGGGGGGGGTTGCTCAACGAAAACTTGGGTAGAGGTGTGCCTCCGAGGCCTTCAAAACCTGACTCTGTTTGAGACAAAGATCGTTCACTTCACCATCTTGGTTATTTCGTGACCCTGATTAATGTCGTTCCTCCAGTACAGAATTAGAATTTTTGGGAAAAAACTTGGTGGTACTACACCCGTTAAAAGGCTTTCTTCCAGAAAGACGCTATCGGCTGAATAGTGAAATAATACTCCCTGTATAGTACTCAAGACCCTGAAAATTCCCCCCAAACCTCGGAAGCTACCAGAAAAGGACGATTTGCCCAAATGCAGAATTGCCTTAGCCTGCAAAAACATCCGTTTCTCCTCGCTCTTCGCCGCTGGGGACGTTTCGTCCTCAGCGGCGAAGAGCGAGGAGAAACTGATGTTTTCGTAGGCTAGAATTACCTTTATTATGACTACCCTAGACACAGTAGTCCCATTCTACAGAAATGAGTGCTGAAAATACATGAGCCGATTGTGGGCTTATGATAGTTTGGTGGTCTTAGTCGTGTTAGTGGAGAGATTATGTATCGGAAATAAGGGTCATATGCAGGGTTATTCAAGATACACCACAGATAGCCCAAGCTCGAAATATAAGCATCGGCGACCATTGACATTGTTGCATAACATTCGAAATATAAGGATTTGTATGAAAAAAAAACCTGTTGTTTCCGTAACCTACGAAAATGAAAGGATACACTGCTATTTTTGCTTACCTACATCCCCTGAGCTGGGTTTTCCGGTTTTTTCCGGTTTCTGTTTTCGGGTCGACTTATGCAATGGCAAAATGAAAGGTTTTATGTTCCACTGGTCTCCACTGTTAGCTGCGCTGCCTTCAGATGCATAGAAAGTTACAAAGGATAAAAAATACCGCGTAGGAAACAACGAAACTGACAGATCTGAAGCAAATTAGGTAAGTTACGGTATTTTATAAATTTCAGTGTCAGTGTAAATTTCATTTTAGGTTAAAATTCGCCAGGGACGTCCTTAGAGGCTACAATAGGAGCAAGGAGAAACGGCTGTGTTCGCAGGAGTAAATGTCCTTGTTTTAGTTTCTTTTCTTATTTGTGGGGATGTAATGTTATGATAACGAGTTTTAAACAAAGAAGAATATAATTTTATACCAGAGAGTTAATTGAACCAAAACAAGTAAACTTATCTGCTGTAAATCAAAAGCATGAAACATGAATTTTGATCACCACACTGCAGCTTTCGGCTCTGCTCACCACTAGCGCGGGCCCGTTCTCTCTTTCGCCCACTACTTCCAAGCGCCTGCTACACAGGTTATGTTTATTTAAGCGTGTTAATCTGTCGTGAATATTCATGTGCCGTCCAAAACATCAAGTGTCAAGTAACAGCTGATGAAATCGTGGTTGTGATATAAAATACTGAATTATTTTTCATTTTATAGCAAGGAAATCTGTCAGCAACAAGCGAGTAACGGAGACGCAGAAGGAACTGTATAAATGGCTTTCCTGGTTCATGGGGAAAGATTTAGTAGCGAGAAAAACCCTGGGATTTTCCTTCCGAGATCGATATTAGTTGGACTGGTAAGTCTATTTGCGGCTGCAGATGTGCTTTTTCACTGTACAGAAAAACGATTCATAGGTTAGAAAACAATTAAAGGAGCTTTTATTTTATTTATTTATTTTAGCGAAAAACGCTGTGGCTATATTTTTTATATGCCTGGCAGATCCAGCGAGTGATCTAGAGGCACTGTATTTTTTTTGTTGGGCTAAACGGATATGTGTCAGGAGAATATGATTCGCTAACTGCCCTCACGCGATGTTTATATTTAAAGATTAAAGGTTCCCAAAATTTCAACCTAAACGGGCTTTTAGAGGAAGGTTCAAATACACAGAATTTGAATGGACATTAATACTCTGTGGGGAGTAAATGTTTTAAAAAAATAAGATTCATTTTTGTTCGAGTGATTGAAGACGGGCTCAAAACAACCTGCTAGTCATTTGCATTTCATGTACAAAAAACTTTGACATGTAAATAAGTGGTCAGGAGGTGAAAATTTTAATATTTATGGTAGATATTTTGACGACAACGATTGCAAAATAGAACTGAAAAAGAAGGATAATGTAATTTACAGTGAATGTAAGCTCTGACTGCAATTTTGGGCGCACTTAAGTGGCACTAAATAACGTTGATTATGCACTCATTATTGTTTTGGAACAGAACTGAACAATATTTGCTTTTTTTTAAATATTCATAATTTACCACTCTTCCTCAGTACTGCGCGGCGAACCCAAGCAAAATCAAGTGACCAATTTTTCGAACCTGCGTAGGTGGGAACCAACTATCCATGACACTGACTAGCTAAAAAACACTTTTTCGCCCGCCGCGAGTGGCTCTGAGGCAAGAAGGACGACCGCTCGTGGTGTAATTCAAAACGACGATTTTTACCGCATCACAGCATCACAACACTGTTTTGAATGGTTGCGACATTGGTTTAACTTGAAACGCTGGGTTGCACTAAAAATCGTCGCGGCGAATCGTCTCGTGTAACATTACATTTAGTCTCCTACCCAGCGGTTCTTTGTAGAAACGTTAGGGATCGATAGTATCTCGGCCGGCTTGGTTTTGTCATTTGCCGATTTCGATGTATGCCCAAATGTAATCTGTGGCGCAGGCTACAAAAGCCCTAAAGTAACCTTGACATTCATTTGCGTTCGTTTGCTTATCATTTTTATCAGGTTCATCTATGACTTAGGAAATTTTTTCTTTGTTTTTCCCTAACAAGACGATAAATGCTCTCAAAATATTAGAAAGACTGCGATAAACTATCGAAACCGTAGCATGCGAGAGGTATATTTGCGGGGCACGAGAGTGCTACCCGCGGTACATGTTTCCTATTCACACTGAAGACATTAAAGAAAACCAAACTCAGCGCTCATAACGGATTGACGTGTCTCTCTGGAACGGAGAGGGTTAGCCTACGAGCTACTGTAGCTCTCCATTTGAAGCCACACGCAATTGAAATTCTCTTAATGGACAGAGACCCACACAGGCGCTCTCACTAGAGGGTGAAAATTATTTTGGTCTTTTCCTTTGACATGCCTTGCTGTGGTTTTAAACTCGGCTGGTTACGAGCTCAGTTGGTTGAGTAACAGACGGAATGCCCAGTTTAATTCGCGGCCAGACCAATTCGCTGCCTTCACTCTGACATCTGCGATTGGTTAGAGGTTCTGGTCTTCTTGTCACATAACTGAAGTTGAAAACCCCTTGGCCCCCTCTTGTAACATAACACTCTAGTGCATGTGTACCTCTAGCAGTTACCACCCCTACTTTCTATCTTTCATGGGTTGTGGGAGGGGAGGGCACCTTGTTTGAGACCTATAATTCCTGTTAGTGCCTATCCCCTCTGAGCAGGTCAGTGCCCTGTAAAGTTTGTAAAAGTAGTAAAAATAACCGGTCCTGGGTAGCTGGAAAAACAAGTTGATGACCTGCATGACCTTTTCATGCCGGCAAACTGGGTGATATGTCTGAAAAAGCTTTGGAAGAGCGTAAAATTTCTCTGCCAAGGGAGAGTTAGGGCAATTCTATATTCTATGGCTGCTTTTTCGCAGATAGCTAGCGAAACCAGCCATGAACAGTCGAGTCCAAGTCTCCGAGAAAGGAGATTCAGAACATGAAACTACCAGATGGCGTCCTGATAGCTGCTGGTCTTGGCTGGTGTGTGCTGCTTCTGGAATATCGCTTGTTATTGCCTCGGGGATTGGTTACAGCTTTGGACTTCTGCTGCCAGTTTTGGTAGAACACTTTGACACAACTCGGCAAGCGGCAGGTAACCCCACTGGGGTACTCCGGTGTTAAAGTGACGGGGATGATCGACAGATTTTTGCCAGGGATATAGTTAAGGAAAAGCTAAGCTGGCTTGTTTTATCAGTCAAGCCGGCTTTTTCTTTCACAAGTGTACCTTTAAAACTCATCCATGTCTTTGTTTTCCAAAGAAATTTTGAACCGGTGGTAGCTCTTTTTCAGCCGTTGAAATTAGTTGGCAGCCTGCTCTTAGCAGCATCCCTGTTTGTGGGTTCAAAATTTTCGATTCCGGGATTTTTTCTGGGGTAGGAAAATTTGGCAAGTATTTTTTTGGGGAAGCCTTGATTTAAGTACGTATGTTTCTGAAGATTGGTGTGGCACCGCTTGCTGTTCGAATAGTTAAGGGGTCAAGGTTATAGAATATGGGCAAAGGATATTTTGGGGATTAATGTTTGGTCCAGGGATGTGTTTGGGTTTCCTTAGTAGCCATAGTAATTAATTATTTGGGTTTTTATCATAGGTTTTGGTTTTGCCCTCTTTCGATCATCCCCTTTACTTTAACACCGGAGTACCCCCCCGGGTAGGTAACAGCAATCATCGAAACAAAATCCAAACGAAGGTAGGAGCCATGCTGGGAAAACCCTGCAATATACCGAGCGACAAATTCTTTTAACGAACAATTATGGAGAAATATATACAACATTTTGGGATGTGATAGCAAATGCAGGTATCTTTTTTGGTATTCGCATATTTATATCATATTACCGTAATGGACGGGTTTCAATAGTTTTGTACCCGGGCTCTGTAATATGTCGATGCTGGGGCGACCCTAGACAGCTAGCTGGAGAATGTAAAGGGTTATTGAAATGAAATTTGACTGTTCCTCTAAGTGTTATTATTTATTTTATATCATTGAATTCTTCACAATGAAATTTGTACGGTCCCTGATGGACCTTGCCCGGCAAAAGCGATGAAATAGTTTTAATGGCGACACCTGATCACTTAACCACAACCGAGTCCATTAAAACGCAAGAGTCAAAAATAGGTGTTCAATTTGTAGAAAACTTTTAAGGAGATTTTTACTTTGATGCGGAGGTAAATTGAAAAAATAAAACTAGAAGAGCATATTTCACGACCTAACTTTACTGTAGATGGATTTTTAGGGCAAAAAAAATGTTGAAATTTTGCCGGCGCAGATACCTTGAGTGAATTTTTCGGAATTGAAATGTACTAAACATTTCCGGAAAAGTTTAGCCTGTGACAGAGAGCCTGTTCACAGACTAGAACATTTTATGTAGTTCTCGGAGTATTGTTTTAAAAAGCATATGTAATTCTTGCGCAAACATTAGCAAATCACATGATTGATTCCAAGGTCAATTTTGAAAACCGGAAGGGACTCTGTGGGTTTTTTTTTCTTCAAAGAAAAAAGGATTGTAAGTTCAGAGGGATGCTGCCGTGTAAAAAAAGGCGGGGCTGAATCGTCGGTGAATTGATCTTTTTAAATAAACCCTTCTAATGGATGCCAGTCTGGTTAGATTTCATATGTAATTGGATTAGCCTATCAACACTGTATTTTCCTCACGCACATCCCTGACGTACTCGCATGGGTACAAAATATCGACGTCCCATCCTGATCACCTAAGTGATGCCAACATCTACAATTTGCACATGGCATGGGAGTCTGCATAGGGAGTAAAGCTCCCGTAAATCAAAAAATTGCTATAGGCTGTGCAATTGATCCAGATCATTATGGCAGATAGTTTTCAGTAGCGGCGTTCACCGCTTTCCCCCATATTTAACAGTTTGACCTGTGAATGTCGTTGAGGTGTCTCGAATAACGGAAGTGTTGACCTTTTTGGCGCAGCCTGCATGGCAGGTGCAAAAAAGGCCTGCCAAGCAGGGTATGTTTGGTGATAAAATTGAACGATGGCGAATTTTGAACCAATTAATCATCGTCATCATCATCATCATCATCATCATCATCATCATCATCATCATCATCATCATTATCATCGTCATCATCATATCATTTATCAACACCACCTGGCATATATCTTGAACCAAGTCACAACCGAATGAAGTTCTACCGATTTCAAAAACGAATTCAAACTAGGTGGGACGTTCTATGAAGTAAAAGCGAGATTTGCTACTGAAAAACTCGAAATTAGCCTTCCACGTAAACTAGCTATTGCACTGACAGCGATCTGCAGGGCGTAAAGAGAGAGGGTGTTGACGTAAAAAACCTGGCTCACTGGTAGACTGGAGGGTTATGTGCAAATAGCGTACGATTTTTTAAAATTGGCTGAGGCCTTTCTTCCAAATTCAGCAACATTTAACATACTTTACGTCGAAGTTTTGGTATTATTTTTCCTTTTTAATCTTATTTCGATTGTTGGCTTTCTTGTTGCTCTTTTTTAAATGATAATGTTATTTTTGTTGTGTTTCAGCATGGATTGGTTCACTCAGTATGGCCTTTGGCCTTTTCATATGTCCTCTCGGTTCCTATATCAACGATCGCTTCAGCTACAGATTCACCGCCTTGCTGGGCTCATCATTTGGAATAATCGGCTTCCTTCTTGCATCAGTTTCTTCCCGACTATGGATGATGTACCCTACATTTAGCTTCATGTCTGGGTGTGGTCATCGCGCAGTCTACAACTCCTCCATGTTGGTGGTCCTGCAGTACTTTGTCAGACGCCGTTCGTTGGCTGTTGGGATCATTACGTCGGCAATAGCTGTTGGCATGCTTGGAATAACTCAATTCACCCAAGCGCTTCTGAGTGCATTTTCATGGCGAGGAACTTTAAGAGGATTTGCCCTTCTCTACGTTATTTGTGGATTGTGTTCTTTTGTCTTTGTGCCTCTTGACAAAGCATTAGAAAAAGATGCCGAAAACCTAACAACGAAGCCAAGACAAAAGGAAACGAGATGTCAACCCTTACATAAAAATGGTTTCTTTATAATTTTTTCGATTTCACTGATTATTGTTTCTTTGGGATACTACGTTCCAACTGTCCACATAGTGAGTACAGGATTTTCCCTCTTCTCCTCCTTCATTTACAAGCATTTCAACATTAATATCGTAATACTTGGCAGTTTATCCAGCTTAAGGTGCTAATTGTCTCAACGCATAATCAAGACGGCTGTAAGTGCGACTATTGCTGGTTAACGCAGACACATTTTTTAATGTTTGTTTTCATATCGCGATACTGGCGGCAGTCTATTCAGTTAGGTGAGGCACTAATTGTTTCACCTATCACAGTTGAACCTCCACACAACGGCAACCTTGGGGACAGAAGAAAGTTCCTGTTGTAGAGAGGTTTAAACAAGAGTTAAAGTATGGACTTTTCAACGCACAAAAACTGTTAAAACTGTAAAAGAATAAAAATTAGAAGTCTTGAAATATATTTCACTCTGAGCCTCTTCAGTCAATAATAAAAGACTGAAGAGGCTCGAAGAGCGAAATATATTTCAAGACTTTTAATTTTTATTCTTTTACAGTTTTTACAGTTTTTTAGCATTGAATGTGTAAAAAGACGCGATGTCTTCTTCTAGTTCGAGTTAAAGTATGGACTTTCTGCCAAAAATAGAGGCCGTTGTTGAGAGGTGGCCTCTAGTGGAGGTTCGACTGTATGCCAGTACAACAATTGGTGGTTATACAATATTATGAAATTTTTATTTTCCTTTATTTTATCTTAAATTGCTTTCATCTCACCCGGGGTTTCGAGCAGCGAAGTTTAAGAAGGGCCTCTAATATAATTTGGAATAGCTCGAGTGCCCTTTCTTTAAGAAAAAGATTTTCCATGATAATTCGCATCATTTTCTACAGCTTTAATCGTCCTTAGCCAGTTCAACTTAGTTCATAACAAGTATGCAGAGGTGCATGTTATCAAAATACACCCCTCCAGATTGTTTGATAATGTTGATAATTAGTATTCAAATTACATCCAAGGACTAATAACATTCGTTTCTAATAAACGACGAACACTGAGCTGAGCATTGCCCGGCTAAGAGGCTTTCTGGAAATAACATCATGTCTCCTCCTTCCCCAGAGCAATTAAGATGGAGTAAAGAATTTTGTTTTCTTTTTGTCTTTGTTTTCAACAGATCAAACACTGTCAACAAGAACTCCATATCTCTGGGGAAAAGTCATCTATGTTGTTCATTTATTTGGCTGTAGCATCATTCTTCAGTCGCCATATCTTCTGTACGCTGGGCGACCTCAGATGCTTCAACAGATTTCATCTCTATCAAGTGGCAATGACCATCAGTGGATTGTGTGTTATATGCCTGCCGCTTGCAAAATCATTCCACTCCATTGCTGCAATTTTCATTGTGTTTGGACTCATGGAAGGTGCTCAAATGGGTCAGTTGACTTTGCTGGTTTTGGAATGCGTTGGAAACGACAAGGTGAACCAAGCATGGGGCTACCTAATGCCCTTTTTAGGACTGAGTGTTGGTATCGGTCCTCCGCTTGCTGGTGAGTTGAAAACCTGAATCTAATTTATCGCCCAGAATCGGGCGACATGCACCCGGGATATTTTGCAGGTGCTAGCGCGAAAATCAAAATTCATTCTAGATAACAAAGGGTAGAACAAAAGAAAATGGCCTCAGACCGGCTATCAGGATGCAAATTAAGCGGGTTTGGGAGCTTTCTACGTTGGTTTCGTTTTATTTAGCATATGGCCTTTGTAGATAACTAAAGTTATAAACAAAGGGAATGAGATTTTTCGTGGTGTTATAACTGTAGTAGAACATGTATGGTTTTCTCTTGAAAATAGCCTATTTTCATGCTCTTTTTGGAAGGGGCGGGGGGGGGGGGGGGACGAGAGGAAAACAAGAATATCCCGCTTGACAGTGTTGCCTGATAGCAATTTTAATTTAAAAACAGGGGTTTGTTGTTTCTCTGTCAGGAAACATAATTTTGCTCTGTCCCCCGAGGTGGGGTGCAGTTTTCCAAAGAAAACAATGGCAAACACCGGAAAAATTTAAATGTAAAATGAAAAAGGTTAAATTGGGGTGTCGAGATGATATTTGACCATTCTTTTCTTTCCTTAAAACTCATTGGTTATTATTAAAACTTCTTCTGCAGGTTTAATGGCGGACAGGTTTGGCTCGTATACACCAACGTTTTATACCGCTGGGGCAGTTGTAATAGTTGGAGCGTCGATTACATCACTTATGATGTTTGCAAAAAAGCAACATGAAAACTATGACGTGAAGCAATCTTATGACGAAGAACATCTGTTTGTTAAAGGGCAACTTGAAAACTTTGACGCGAAGCATTCTTACGACGAAGAATTTCTGGTTACAGAAAAAGTAACTGTTCTTTGAATTAATAGACGAACCTTGCTTAAGACATTTGGCTACCGTATAGATATGCCATGCATGATTTTCTGTTTCCTTTGAGTGCCGTCCAGCTTTCTCGGATTTCAAGAGCAGCAGTTGCGACAGGAAACGAAAACAAAATTTTCTTTTTGGTTGATTGATTCCCTCTTTTGCAGGCAGAGGGCCATATTTTGCTCAATAGAATTAAAAAAAATGAGTGTTGTATTCGAGGTTGAAAAATGCTTCGGTTTCGTCTCGAAGATTTTCATTGAGTACAACTGTTTCGAATTGAAGAGAATATTGCAATTACAATCTGCTTAAAATTGAAAGTAGTGGAATGTGCATCCCACTGAAGAAAAATTGGATAGAGTATACCCTCCCTGATTTAAAGCAAAATAATGTTTGCCGGCACCTTGCTTTGTAAGCTTCAAATAATCATAGGTCAATTGCTTTAAAGGGGCTGTGTTGTGGCTCTATACTTCATATTGCCAAGTTTGCTTCCTTGTACGCTTTGGAGCTAAAAGTTAACAAAGAAATCACCTGTACATCACAGCTTCTTTTCCAACTAATATACTCCCCAAGTATATTGCATCAAACGTGACAAACAACAAAAATGAACTTTGAAATACTGTTAGGCTAACAAGTTTTCAAAAACCCACAACTTCAATCTGTTTTAATCTTCTTCAAGTTTGTCCATCTGTGGCTCCTTTTGTGTACCCGGCCTTCTTCTAATGTTTTGACGGTTCCTACTATTCGAATTTTGATAAATTCCGTGACACAGCTCCTTTAAGATTCTTTTCGATCTCTGATTGCCTTTTTGCTCAAATTTTTACGTAAGCATTTATGAACTAAACAGATACTTAAATGGTAAGACAATGATAACAATCTTTTTGGAGGCTAAGCTTTTTCTTTCGGAATTCCTATTAATTATGATATTTCTTCATTTTATCGAGTCTTTTCTTTGCTATGCAAGCCTTTTTATGATGACCTAAAGGTGAGGTGTTACCCGAGACGATTTGCAACGACGATACGGCAACAACACTGGAACAATGTTGTGCCAACTCGAAAAATTTCCTCAACTATGTGCATCGCTCTGGTGCGCTGAAAATCGTCCTTGCGTGTAGCATGGCCTTAAGGTAAGGACAAAAGGCAATGACATCTGATCCTCCAACGTGGTCCAAACTTTGTCCTTCCGAAGCCATTCGATGTTAGTTTGAGAGTTCAGGGCGCCTTAACTTACATTTACGAGCAACTGTTTCACTCTAACAGCAAAGCTCCGAGGAATTTTCTCAAAATATTGCCAAGAGCGCTTTCATAGAAAAGATCCCGGAATTCTATTAAAAGAGGTTATGGCTCTTGGCTGTTTGGGTCAGATAGTTACTGGTGACGCATCCAATACTTGGTTTTGTCTTGCTTTGTTTTTAATAACTTAAAGGGACAGGTTCACGGTCCAGCGCATGCTCATCAATTAAATTACGTTTTTCCAATCTATTATTAATTCTATCAGTTAATAATCCCACTCACATGTATCTCAGCGATCTCAGAGTGTATTTCAAAGTAGAAGTGTATTTCAGAGAAACGTGAAGTAGAATGTAGGAGTACTAAGATCGCAGAAAAATTAGTGGATTATGCCAACACTACCAACGTTGAATTTATTGTTGACCCTAGGGTTTTATTCCATTGATTAATTTACGGCTATTTCCACCTAAGTTGATCAAGTGACTGCCAGGGCAGTGTCCAGATTGGTTCTTTGACAACATTACGACATGATCATATTGCTTTCATAGGCGATACAGCATGTCCCGGCAGAAAAATGGCATTTTGATTAATGAGCATGCGCTGAGCCGTGAACCTGTCCCTTTAAATTACAAAATTCTAAATAGAGCGTTTTGAAATGACTTCACGGCGGCCATACATAAGGCACAACAACGACGGCAAGGGGAACGTTCAATAGGTTCTATGAGCAAAACAAGAATTCTGCACGTCCGTCACGTTTTTTTTTTTTAATTTCTTTGCCGTTTTTACACAACTACGACGTGAAATGAACAAATTTTGAGTTGACTTGGGAACGGCAACGGCCAAGCGATATATATTTTTACTATCTCTGATTTCGGACACAGTCCCCTCTCTTCAGTTCCAACCTAACTTCCCTCCTTTCAAGTAACTGGGTATCTTGGTTTTAGGCGAAAAAAGTTTCAAACGACGCAAAGTGTTTTTTACAGCGACGTTTTCATTGGCGTCGCTGTTGTCGGACGGTAAGGTCTCTATTGGCGTTTCAATGAAACGGCGGCCATAACAATCATGGAGGAGTTGAACTCTTTTCTTATGCAAACGCTTTCTTTTGCTCCAATAAATTACTAGTAGCATAGATTCTAGCCACGTGAGTAAAAGTTACTTTTGAGGAAAAATTGGAAGCAGGTAAAATCTTACTCAGTAATCTCCAAGGAAAATTTTAAACTTTCAGAAAAATAGTGAAATCTTTGATTGCACTGCAAAACAGACCTCTATTTCATTCTTTCTTCTAAACGAGCAGTCATTTGTATTTTTGGAGCTTATGGTCTCCTGAATATCTGTGAATATTTCAACCGTTCAAAACGACTGTGATAGGATGAAGTGTGTGACTTATTAAATTTCTGTTCCTGGTTTCTATATAAGGGACGTGCTGGGAAACTGTTGAAAAGGATTTTCCTGCTCCCATTGAAGGAATTGACCCTGACATCTTTCTTTATACAACAATATTTAGCGGTAAATTCTTTGGTTTGCAGCTCTAAATGTGCTTGATTTAGGGCGGGAAGGAGCGAAATGAAGCAATTTTTTTGCACGTTTTGACGTCCTTCTCAAACAACAGGAACCTTTGTGGGACAGTCAGACCCTTTCATCTAAAGAAATTTGCCAAAAAACCTAAAGGATCGGCCATTATTATTCATCCAAACTATTTCTCCATTTCCGCGGATTGGCTCAAGTGGCACGGCTAATTCTTTATAACCAGCTAGCACCTGACCAAATTTGGAAGATGTTTGCGATATTCAGAAGATGACGTCAAGAGTACAGGGTAATCGTCAAATAGGGACGACAACCGAAAAAAGGTACAGCAAGAAAAAATGATGAAACCGGATTTCACACGTTTCGCGAAGATCAAGCTAGGAGAAACAGTTGAACTACTGTTTGAAAACATAGCAAGAACAGCAAGACTATTTGAAGAGTGAAGACTATCTGCTACAATAAACATCCCTTTATATCCTAAACGTATTAAGAATGGTAGCTTTGCTATGCATTCTTTTATTTTTGATGCATCATAATCAAAACCTGTCTTCCCCAACGAACCTCATGGAAGTAAATAAATACATATAAGTCAGCATATTAAACAGGGCCCAGTTGTTCGAAAGTCGATTAGCTCTAACCCGGGTTAAAGTATAATCTGGGTTTCTTTTTCCTTTGTTTAAAAGAATTATCTCAGTTAATTTTCTTTGTTCTTTTTAAAGCATCCAATCATGAAATTGTAGACAAAAAACTGAATTTACTTCTTAAGCATTCATATTTGAAATCAAATTCGCTTTAACCCTGGGTTATCTTAACCCATGCAGGTTTGAACAACTCGGTCCTCGAATTAAAAAACGTAGTATGAAACGATTCTACACAACTGACACTTTTTCTGTAACCAAGAGTTCTTCTCCGATGGACAGCAACACTTCAGTCCTTTCTGGTTGTTGTTTCACAAATGCCATAAGTGATGTAATCCATGTCCCCGCTATCATCACTGCTCCCGTGGTGTAAAATGTAGGATTATAAGAACCAAGTCTGTCGGCCATAAAACCTTGAAAAGAGGAAAGAGGATTTCAGAAAATCAAAGTATGCAGGGCTAAAACCATACACTGCGTTTGCTCGTGATTGATCAATGAACTTTCCACATATAACCTCAGTGTAACGTTAGAATATGCAAATGGTTTTCTTGGTTAAATAGTATAATGTGTTAGAATATATCAATACAAGCAGAGGTGTGTCAAGGTCGCCTTTTAAGAGAACGGGCAATTTTTATTACTCTATGTATACGGCGTGAATAGTGCCCTTGAGACAATGCGTCAGCGTAACGTCTAGACAGGGCCTTTCGAAAAGACTCTGGAACAAATGATAAGTCTAAACTCACCAGCAAGAGGTGGTCCTATAGAAACAGACATGCCAATAAAACACTGCATCACACCCCAAGCCTGATTGATCTTGTGTCTTCCCACGCATTCCAAAACGAGCAAAGTCAATTGCCCTAACATGGCGCCTTCCATAAGTCCAAAGACTAGCATTATTGCCGCCAAAGAGCCAAATGATCTGGCAAGCGGAAGACACATGATGCAAAGGCCACTGATGGTCATTCCACATTGATAAAGACGAATTCTCCTGAGGCAATTTAAGTCTCCAAACTTGCAAAATAAGAAGCGGCTGAGAATCGATGCTAGAGCCAAGTAGGTAAACAGCGTTGCAGCTTTGTTTCCTGCAATATGAAGTTCTTGCTCACAGTGTTTGACCTGAAAAATTAAGGGGGAGAGGACAAGTTAGAAGAAACCTTTTATTATAACAATTCAGTCATACTCTTGTTAGGAAAGAGATAAAGAACGGAGCCTTTTAGTCTGACAGTTACCAGTTCATCTGTTTGACAAAAAGAAATATGGGCAGTCAGTCTAGTCCATCAACTGGCCAGTCATCAGCCTTGCAGCCACTCAGCGAGTTTTTTAGTTTATCTGCTTTTTAACGAGCCTTCAGTTAGGTAGTCGGCGAGTTCATTTGTGTGAGTGATTACGTCACTGAGTCAATCTTTCACTTCGTACTCTCTGTACTGGGTAAGGTCAGTCATTTAACCAGTCAGTCAAGTCAATAGTTGGATAGTCTGTCGGATAATTCAGTTATGTAGTCCGTTTGAGTCGAGAAGGCAGTGAAGAGGCACATAAATAGAAAATAATTGTCAGAAGTTAACAAAAATACACTGACTTTTAATTGTGAGATGTTCTAAGCATGCTAAAAGAAAAGTATTCGTGGCATCTTACATAAATCGCCCTTGAATTTTAAACATTCAAACCTTTATATAACCCACCTTATCTCGAGAAACTGAGAAGTGCTTCTGATTGGTTGAAAACTTGCTTCAACCCACAGATCAGAATGGACCACGACAGGAGCCCATAACCCAGAGCGAGCAACTTCCATGTGCTCTTGTCACAGCGTTTTCACGGACCAGTTTATTTTTTAGAATGGTTTTAGTGCAAATTTTTTGGCTCTTGATATCTTTTAAAAAACCAGTCAGC
The DNA here is from genome assembly GCA_964035705.1 of Porites rus. NCBI lineage: Eukaryota > Metazoa > Cnidaria > Anthozoa > Scleractinia > Poritidae > Porites > Porites rus. Next base: position 9,643,032 of record OZ037999.1, read on the forward strand.
AAAACTAACAGAAACCTACAGGCCTAAAAAATTTTCCTTTTTTGCCTTTTAATAACGTTTAGTTTTCCTTGTTCATATCGCGGGTAAAAGTGCCCTAAAATGTGACATAGGCCTATTACGAGAGTTGATCGCTCCAGATTATGGGCTCCTGACTACGAGCAGTTTCTCTTTTTTCTTAGTCCGTTGAGCGAAAAGCGCGCGAGACACGCAAATCGCCTCTGGCGGCTTCGCCGTTCAACGCTCGCGTGCACGTGCACTCCCCTCACTAAATTTCAAGAAAAAGAGAGACTGTTCGCAGTCTAGATCAGAGGCCTTACCCAGATCTGGGAATTGACCCATCATCAGTATGGAATTTCTGCACTCGATCGCTAGACGTAATTCGAGGGAAAGCCGTTGGTGGTATCACTTAATTTTGGCTGCATTTTTCTCAGGCTAGTAATCCGTTTTTTAATTCTTGCAGTCTTAAATTACAGTCCATCACATGACAACTTTGTATACAAAATTATGTCACATAGAGAATTAGTCTTCTTGGAAGCCAGAAATTTTGCTTGACTCAATCCCGAATGAATGGATGTATGGATGTAACTAATGGGTGTATGTATCGAGTACTTACTATGTGCATGATTGGAACGTAGTTAGCCAGATGATTGACAGCTACGGAAGCTAGTAAGATTAAGAACGGCCGATTTCCAAGTAGAGATAATCTCCTTGTCTGTTCCACCGGTGGCTTCATAATCATGTCCTTGCCCCAGTTATTTTCCTCTGAGGGATGGTCCAGCGGTACAAAGACAGCTGAACACAAGGCACATATAAAATACAGACCAGCAAGGCCTCTAACAGCCCATCGCCATCCAAATTCATCTAACCAAGCCTGTGTGAGTTGTGTTACTGCAAGGACACCAATTGCTGGTGACGATTGAACAATCCCAACAGCCAACGAGCGCCATTTGATGAAATACTGTAGAACTACTAAACTGCACGAATTATATGAAGTTATATGTCCGCAGCCAGACATGAATCCATACGTGAGGTACATTAACCAAAGCTTAGAAGATAAGGAAGCTAAGAGAAAACCGGACATTCCTGCCAGATTGCCCAACGCGGAAGTGAATCTGTAACTGTAGCGATCACTGAGATACGAACCAAGAGGACTGAGGAGATAACCAAATGCCAGATGTAAAGAACCAATCCATGCTGAAATACAGGCACAAGAAAGACATACACAGTGAACCTCTCTAAAACTTGCATGGACATTCTCAACCCTAGCCGTTCGCCTTCTTATTTTGGAGAGCTTAAGCAAAGCTTAATAAAAAGTTGAAAAACAGTTGCACAATCTAGCCGGTGGGTGCCTTACGCTCTGTTCATACGTCGCGATTTAGTCGTTCCGACCTTAGCCCTTGAATTAAGTTCGACAAAAGCACGGCAGAAGCACGATGTCGGAATGAAGGTTTGAATTTGGATTGGCAAAGCAATTAAGTTCGACCGGCTCTGCCGTGTTACACGACTCTGGCATGGCAGTGATTCAAACGTCGTGCTAATGCCGTGTTGAATTAAATTGATTCATAAAATTTGGAAATGTATTTATTTTGTTTTATTTACAACTGCCTTAATATCACGTTCCCCTGTTAAGCTTCTCTTGGACCCAATTACAACTGAGTTCGGCCAACAGAAACACGAAGTAAGAACTGGGCCTTAGTCAGGAACACAAACCAAAGGGGAAACAGATTGCCTCGTACCCAGGCACGTTCTAGCGGATTTGAGAGGGACTGCAGCGATTTTGGTTCCGCGCTATGTATCATGGGAAAGGCGAACTTCTCGCTTACCCTTCCCAGCGTCCTTTGCGTCAAAGCTAGACGTTCCCATGGTCCATTGCGCGATACTCCTTGATCGCTCGCGGTCGCTTTTTCAGGTTTCCAAACACTTGAGACACTAGGAACTAGGCAGGGAAACAGTAATTCTGCACTGATTAGACATGACAGGGTTTTCCGTCGTCTCATCATAGGTTTCTTTTCTGGCCTGGGCAGTAATAAGGAGTTTTAATTGCCTAGCGGCGCTACTTGTATCAAGGTGATTACCTGCATCAAAACGGGTCACTCCAAAATCTTCCATCAATGGAGATAATAACAAACCAAAGCTGCCAAAGATACCCCCATTAAGAATAGTTGTTATTCCTGAAGCGGCACACACCAGCCAGGACCAACAGCTATCAGGACGCAATAATCTGAGCTCCTGTACTTCCTCTTTCCGCTCCACACATAGCTGTGCTTTTGTGTTTTTCATAGCGCTGTCTAGCAGCGCGCTGAAAGAAAATCATTTAAAATGACCTTGGATTTACTAGGTTATTCTAAGCTGTTTTATAGTGGTAACATTTGGGACTAAAATAAGCCTCTCAAATAAGCCTTCTCCCTCTAATAAGTTCTCCCCTCCAGTTTTCCGGGGAAGAAAGTTAATAGGGCTCCTGATAAGGCCTATTAAGCCCCTCGCCCCTCCCCCCTCCCCTGATTATTCTTAACTAATAAATCAAACACGACTGTAAAACATCGAGTGGACTGATCCAGGATAACTTGTTTATTCTTCTGATCTTCTTGTACTTGAGCTTTTCCACTTTGTATTCTAATTCTTAAATAACCCACCCCCGTCTCTATTAAGCCCCCCCTCAAATGGGCCTAAAATAAAGAAGCCCCCCTCCGCGGGGGGGCTTAATAGAGGTATTCAAATTTTGACATTTGACGGGAGATTCGATGGCTGCAATACAGTAGCGTAAACCTGGGGGATGGTTGCTGTAATAGAGAAGTTGCAAGGGGGAAATTGACCTTTGTTCCTTTTTGCTCGTGTATTGATTTTTTACATGGCTTTGCAACGCTTTGCAAAATTCTTCCTCTCATGTATGAAATTGCACAATTAGTAACCTAAAGAACAAATGTAGATTTCTAGCTCATTTTTTTCGACTTAGACTTGTTAGACCTGATTCAGTTTAACGTCAGATATCTGATTTATCCGGTTTGATTAGCGTGCCCCTGAGTCACGCACGAGCTATCACTCGATAAACCACTACGACTCAGCTTGTTTTCATAAACCCTTGGGTAATTCTAACTGAAGGTATAACACTTTCAAGAGATTAGGGAAAAGAGATTTCGTAGAAATTCTCTAAATTTTTCAAAGTGCAGGATATTTAGTCTATTTGAAGCCGGGGGGGGGGGGACTCCCATACATTACCTATACGGGTATGTGCCGCCCAACGGGGTCGTGATTTTGAAGCTCCTGATTTAGAACGGGGTATCCATTTCAGAGGCGTTTTCTAGAACGGGCTATAATATTTAGAACGCACGAAAGCTCCAGTGTTGTAAGCGGCCATTTGCAATTATTCAATGACAGATTGCTTTTAAAAATACGGTTCAATACGTTAACAAGCAAACTGTGGTACTCTTGTTACACCCTGTGTTTTAGCGTGCAACGCGGGCGTATTTTGGCGCGAGCCGTGAGGGCTGACTTCGCCATCTTGGAGCGAGCGGAACGAGTCCATAATGCAGCCGAGGGAGATGGAGACGGGCTCAAAAGAAAGGGACAGGGGAGAAGAAGAAAAATTTAAGAGAATGGTTCTGTGCGTGGTGAGAGATTTTGCGTCATAATTAACCGCATTGTATCCACATGCACAGGAAACGTACTCCGGATGATTATGAAGAAGCATTTCTTTGATGTATAAGTCGAACAAATAATTATATCTTTAAAAAAAAACAGGGCTATTTCAATTTACAAACTTTCTAGAACGGAGTATAAAAAATTGGCCCATTTCTAGAACGGGGTATCAATTTTAGGGGAAATTTTTTTAGAACGGGGTGCCAATTTGGAGTCCCGGGCGGCACATACCCGCCCAAAAAATACCCAAGTGCCCCCCTCGGGATTTGAAGCCCTTTCCGGCTACCGGCCATATAGCCGGGCCATATAGCCACATATAAACATGTTGTATTTAGTTACTGCTGCTACCAAAAGTTAATACTGTGCAAAATTTTAGCGACAGCGCGAATAAAAACATTCACTCCACATTCACAGCTCGAATCTACATGTTAGTCGCAAGATTGGGAAACTTTAAAGGAGATGCCAATTGGTACAATTCATAATCTTCAATGTTGGTTCGTCTCCCGGGGTTCGTCTTGGTTCTCAGGGAACGATGCTCCAGTGGTTTTGCATTCGGAGGTTTGGAGACTTGAGACTTATGATGTTTACATGCAAAGATTCAAGACTGTAAGTAACAGTCTTATTCAGCGACTCAAGGAAACAAGTGCCGCCGATGTTCTCAATCAGGTAAATAAAGGGGCAAAAATTTACTGTGGCTCTAGATCTTGCTTTCTGTCGTCCACTCCCGTGAAGGATTGTATCTCCTTGGGAAATTTTTCATTTCAACTTCATCACAACAGTTCTTTTTATCGCTTGCTAAACATAAACTATTTTATACAAGTAAATGCTAAGGAATATCTACCCCGGAATAATATACTTACCACTGAGCACGGCGACTCAGAGGCCTCTGATGGTCTGTTCCACCATTTTGGCTATACTTTTTCGATTTCTCAAGACCTATTTGAAACCGGAGGAGCGGAAACTGGGAGGTGGTGGGGTCATGCTATGAAGGTTCGCACTCTCACGGCAGTACTATAAGCTTTCATGGTCACACTAAATGGGTCATAAGTTGCGTTGCAATAAGTTATAAGCTTTGGCTAAGTTTTTATTGTAAATAATTGAACACCGTCATATATGGTTAGATTGGCTCAGGGTCAAATTTCCCTTTTTACGGGCTTGTTCAAACTAAAATTATTATTTCGAATTCCTTTCAGTTGCTTTTCCTAGTGCAACAATTTACGAAAAATTCTCTCTAGTAATCCGGGAGTAATCCTAGGGACGGATTCTGAAAGATATATGACCTTCCGTGTGAGCTACGATTTTCACCGGTAGCAACCTCTTCCTTTCCCTATGTAGTGGCCATCCGGCCTTAGATTGTTCTTTTGATGTCACCACTTAAAAACAAAACGATAGGTCATAGGAATAACCAGCTGATAAAAAAAACCCCGCTGTACCTGTTGACATTTTAATTGCACTGTTTGCAGGAGATAATTTCCGGTCTGGATATCCTTTCAGGCATCTGACTCTCTCCTCCACAGAGGCTTCCGCTTTATTTTCATTTTTCTTTTAGCCCCTGAAGAAGGTTTGCTTTCAAACCGAAATATCGGGCAGTTTGTTTAAATATACATTTTTTTGTTTTATTCTTTTGTTTACGTCTTCATCGCCTTGCCGTAAGGATCAGTTTGCCGTTTCATATTTTTCTACGGGTTAGACAGTCTGCTATACAGCCGTTATTAGTGTCGTCACTCAACGCTCTTCCCCTTTGTGGGGAGACTACGGGTTAGATGAACCCAGAATTAATATTCTAAAAAGCACTTCCGTTACATAATCCAACAGTTGCTATTTTAGAAGCGGCACTATGTACAAAAATAGTCAAAATAGAAGCAATGGATTCAAATGGGCTAAAAAGGTCAAACTGGCTAAATTAAAATAGCCTGCGAGCAAGCTCTCCTATTTGGGCAAGCGAAGCGAGCCTCGCGAGAACGCGCGAGCGAGGGGCCGAGGAAAGGAGTACCATAACGATAGAAAACGAAAACGGGACCAATCTAACGATCAGACCCATAACGGCAAAACACCACGCAGAGCCGCCGAAGCCGCCTCCTTAGAGACAAAGATTGAAAAATCAGAGACAGCCATCACGAAACTGAGAAAACACATGAAGGACAGAACATGTCCAAAGACACTAAGATACAACGTGCGTGCAAATATCACGCCAGACGAAGAATTTAAACGAGAAATAGGCTCGATTAGAAAAACTGCCGAACAAGAGTTCATTCACTCGTTAGCGAAGTTTCACCAAAGACGCATTGATCGTCTTCAGAACAAACGAAAAAAGGTTGAGAAGGATAAGCCTCACTTCAGGAAAGCGACCAATGTTGTTCAAACTAGAGAGCATAAGACGCCATCGGCGACTAGAGAAAACAATGTAATGAAAAGCACTGATGTAATTAAGTTAGCATCAGACCTCCAAGCTAAGTTCGACAAGTTCTCACAAATGATGTCAAAGTTTACTGATATTGAGAATAAACAAAGTGAATCGTATCCCAGTGTTCTCTCTGTTTCTAACAAGGGAAAAGAGAAGGGGATAAATAGTAAAGCACTCACTGAAAGAAATCACAGGAGAAGAAAGCGGAAAAATGTCAAACACATTAAGCTATATAACGAAGCCATAGAGACACGCAAAAAACACATTAAGAACCTCTCAGACACAGAACTAACAACAGAGCAGATCAATTTACTCTCTCGGGGTTTGAAATTCATTCCAACTCCTGTCATGAAAGAAAACCAGATAAGGAGCCAACTAATTTCAGACTTTAACCAATTTGCCAGAAGGATGCGCCTCAAATACATTTATCATGGCAAAGATACTGTACCACACCCCTTCCATGTGAAGTCTAGTTGGATTCCCCCAGTTCAACGGTCAGTTGCTCTAGAATCCTATTTAGAGGAAGTCAAACTACGGCTAACAGAAGTGCCACTAAATAAACCTAAAAACAATCTGCCGCCTGGAGAGCGCCGAGCGCTCGGTGAACTTATTCAAAACAAAGAAATAATCCTTAAGAAAGCAGATAAAGGCACAACAACCGTCATAATGAAAAGAGAGAACAAAATAAATGAGGGACAAAAACAGTTGGATGATAGAAACAACTATCAACCTTTGGAAAAACCAATGGTTAAGGACACATCCCAGAGAGTTAAACACCTCATTAACACTCTACATAACGAAGGTTTCATTGACGAAATGACAGTAAAATGGTTTAACCAGACACCAGATCCGCCACGAATTCCAGTATTCTACACTCTCACAAAAATACACAAACCGACTTTAGTTGGAAGACCTATCATTTCGGGGTGCGATGGCCCCACAGAACGCCTCTCATCATTTGTAGACAAGCTACTTCAGCCAATAGCACAAATACAAGACTCGTATCTTAAAGATACGACACATTTTATAAGATTTATCGAAAACACTAGGGTGCCTAGTAACGCTTTCTTAGTCTCAATGGATGTCACCAGCCTTTACACGAATATCCCACAGGAGGAAGGAATTACTATAGTATGCAACGCATACGAAAAATTTCATGACAAAAACCCTCCTATAGCTACACACCTGCTTAAGGAAATGCTCAGTCTTATCCTTAAAGAGAACTCTTTCCATTTCAATGGGAAAGACTATCTCCAGACTCACGGAACTGCTATGGGCACGAAAATGGCAGTAGCTTTTGCCAACATTTTTATGGCAACAATAGAAAAGGAGATCTTAAAACAAAGCAGAAGGAAACCACTAACGTGGAAAAGGTTTATTGACGACATATTCTCTTTGTGGGACACAAACAAAGAAGATATAGATCTTTTCATTGAGCAAGCCAATTCTTTTCATCCTACAATCAAGTTCACTGCTGAAATATCACAAATTGAAACCACATTCTTGGACACGACAGTCTATAAGGGAGAGAGATTTGAGAAAGAAAGAATTCTCGACGTGCGCACACATTTTAAATCTACTGAAACGTTTCAGTACACTAACTTTAACAGTTGCCACCCACCAGGCGTTAAAAAAGGTTTTGTCAAAGGAGAGGCTCTTAGACTTCTAAGAACTAACTCTTCTAAAGTCATATTTGACAAGAATATTAAAAACTTTAAAACACGCCTTATCTCGAGAGGCTACCCAGAGAGTATGGTAGAAAAGATCCTCTCAGAAGTTAAATATGCAGATAGAGCGATAGCTCTGACACAAAAACAGAAAGCGCAAAAAATACTTTTACCCTTTGTCACGCAATTTCAACCGTCATTACCAGGTTTGAAAAACATACTAATGGAAAAATGGCATTTAATAGAAAACCAGCCACTACTCAGAGAGATATTCAAGGAACCTCCCTTGATCTCTTATAGAAAAGGAAAGTCGCTTAAAGACATGCTTGTTAAAGCAAAACTGTAAAGGCTTATAACAACACAACGGTCACACAGCAGGAGCCGCGCAGGTCTGTCAACCCCATTTTACCATACTCTCCTTTCCTCTGCCCCTCGCGGCTTCGCCGCTCGCTCGCGCGTTCTCGCGAGACTCGTTTCACTCGCCCAAATAGGAGAGCTTGCTCGCAGGCTAAAATTAAAATTGCCAATAAACTTTATATAATCACCTCATTATTAGTGGAAGTCTCTCATATGACCTTGGGAACGGATGTTTCGCAGAAGGCATGATTATTTGCTTAAAAATATGATGGGAGAAATACGAGTAACATGAGAATACATACGAGTAACGTGCGGGTAAAACACAGATACATACGGGTAACCTAGGGATGCATTCGGGAAACATACGGATACATACTAATGCCTTTTTATTTATTTTTTATAACAACTGGCCTTTTTTGTCTTTTTTTTCCATGTTCTTTTTCCCAAATAACGTTTGACTGGCTCATCCGGATAGGTCGGATAGCCAACTAGAAGTTCGCATGATCCGAGATATGTACCGCTCACGACAGTATCAGCTTTTTAATTTCGTAGCCTGCAAAAACATCCGTTTCTCCCCGCTCTTCGCCGCGCGAAACGTCCCCAGCGGCGAAGAGCGAGGAGAAACGGATGTTTTTGCCGGGGTTTTCGCAGGCTATTAATTTCGTTATCTGTCTCTACTGCCAAAGTATTTCGTCATTAAAGATAAATAAGTTTATGGCCGAGGTACAACATGGCGACATGTTAAACTTTTTACATGCAAACACACACATACACACACATGACTAACGCATCAAACTTTAGCGATTTTGTACATTCCAAAGCCCAGCATCCCTTATTCCAAAAGCAAGAATTTCCCTGGATTCCAGAATCCGGATCCCCTCAAAAGCCGCAATTTCTGTGGTAGTTAAGATAATCAAAGCTAATGGCTAATAGTAATGGCAAAATAATAATAATAATAATTTGTACATGTAAGCCATATAACCATGTATATATAGTATATATGTAATATAGCCTTATGTGCATAAATTATTTGTCAGAGTACGTTCAGTACTGGGCTTTGATTAAGTAATTTATTTATTGACTCTGTTTATTTTTACGCATTCAGAATTCATACTTTTATTTCTTATTCATGATTTATGTCCTGCTTCCTCAACATCTTTACACACACGACAATAACACTTAACATACTGAATGAAACAGAAGCCCTCCTTTGGGAGTATGGATTAAAAATTAATGGCTCGTCAAAAAGAGCCAAGAAATTTGCATTTTTTAATAAGATGGTCTGCTGTATGCTAGCAAGCCGAGAACTGTCAAAGCTCTTAGAGAGAAATTTCAACAGTCCTCGACGAATTTGAAAAAGCAGATCTAGCTAGAAATCGTAGCCGGACTCACTGCTTATGCTCCGGAATTAACATGATTTCGGTTTATTCTACCGATTACTGCAACAAGAACAGCAGAAAACCGGTCAGGCAGCTTGCACTGCGACCAACTTCGCCTTCACGAAGAAACAAACCTCATCCACCGCCGGTAAGTTGATTTAACTGAGATACCTTTGAGCGGAGTATGTTGATATAGGATACGTTATCATTTTTATAAGTAAGAATATACTTTACTAGTGGAGAAGGCGCTAGGGTTTGTGTTGGTTACACGAAATGCGGTGAAAAGTAAATGCATGACTACAGGCGTAACTTAAGTGCTGGCCGCCTCGCACGATACGTCATCCTTTGGCGCAGGACGTTTAGGAACGATTAAGGAATTTACGCATTCACTACTCCGTAGACAGTAGCCAAGACAGTCTTTCTTTCGCATGAAACTCCAGGGAATGGACGAAGTTTGTCTGCAAAGCATAGTAGGTAAATAGCGAAATTGGCATGGATTTTTCCCCAAAATGTCACTTGGTTTTTCGTCGGTAACTCTGTCAGGATTGGTCAGATTTTTCAAAATGAGGTATTTGTGGAAAGATCTATCCTTGCCGCCTGCCAACACTGGCTACGTTGACACGGTACTGGACGAATTTTCGACCGCCTGAAAAAATTGACCGGACACTTAGCTCACACGGAACCGTTTAACATTTTTGCTCTGTTCACACGGAACTGTCGAACCAAGTTGAATTTTAACTTCTGTCTGTGATTTTACTAGTTACCTATGCGCATGCCAGCGCGTACAAATTTTAGACGGTTATCGTGTTCACATCGTGCCGGTCAAATTTGCAGTACAAAACTTTAGACGGTCTTGGTGTTCACATTGCAACGGTTAAATTCTCGACCGAACCGGCTTAAAATTTGACCTCCATTAAGGCGTTCAATTTTTCGTACGGTTAGCTTGGTTCCGTTTGAGCGGAAACCCAAAACGCACGAATTTTCGACCGATCAAAAATTTGTCAGTATATACTACATATTGACCGAGAGTGAGGTCATTACAGGGAAATCTCAGCTCGAGGCCTTGATGTGCTGACTGAGCGATAGCAAGGTCAATACATCAAGGCCGAGGTCTGAGATTTCCCTATGATGACCGAACGGACGAGGTTAATAAGTTATTTATTTTAATTATGGACCTGAGCCTGCGATCAATTAAAACCAACAACTGGTCAGCATATAACTTATTAGAAGATACAGTCAGGTGACACTGGTCAGAGGAAACTTTGACCGCTGTCAATTAACCATAACATGGATGTCCATAAGGATAACTTTTAAGAAGATACAGTCAGGTGACACTAGTCAGCGGATACCTTTTTGACAGCTGTCAATTCACCATAACATGGATGTCCATAAGGATGTCCACTATCATGAAGTTAAACACAGATTGTATATGCCTTGGACACCTAGCTAGCAAAGCCTGGTCATTACAAGAAAACAGCCAATCAGAGCGCGCGTACCATTGTAACCATATAATAAAAACGCGTAATGGGTCCAGGAAAGAAAATACGGTAAGCATTGTTCTATATGTAACGAAAACGACCAAAGCGGCCGTCAAACTAACGAGGATTTGATTAATACTATAACCACTTACCTTGATTGTTTCTCAAACATTGCACACGTGGCTTGTTTAGGATTAAATCAGAAAGGGATTGAATCATGATTAAATAAATTAGAAAAAAAGAAGCTCTACGAATCATTTACAGCTACGCATCAGTATTTTCAGCTCGTAGAAAATTATTTATAAAAGGTACCTATCGGCTAGATCATACAACAGATACTGGAATCATTCAGCAGCTATAAGCGTTAATATCAGTATTATTTTGAATAATCTAGCCTGCGAATCGTCGCCCCTCTCTCCTCGCTGCTAGGGACGAAACCTCTCTAGAGACAAGAAGTGTGGAGAGAGGACTTTATTCTCAGGCTAGGAATAATCAGAACGCTCTGAAAATCAGTGGAGCCACTGAGCTTCGCATAAAATCTTCATTAGGATTTTCCAGACACGCAAGTGCTCCAGGAATTGAGAAAAGACTTTTCTGCTGAAGCCACTGTACTGGCAAGGGCAAGGGAACAAGCTTTGTCAAAGACAACATGGTTGGATGAATTGATTGCTGAAAAGAGCAATAAAAGCGAAACTGGGAAATCGACGCGACACGAGGATGATGGTACGTATCTTGTTACTTTTGGTACAAATGCCTGATTCGCTAATGGCAGTTGATTGATGAAGGTCTTCTACACGAAAATTAAGCCCAGGCCTCGCTCCACTCTCTGCAAAGTTGCAACGTACAGTGAGAGGTCAGAGAAACAGAAAAAAATGCCACCTGATAGGGATCTGGTAAAAAAGGAAAGGAAGGAATATTCCTTCAACTGGCACATCAATGTTTTTCAATTTCCTATTATTCCGGTTCTTTGTCAGTGGAACTTGGATTCCGGCCTCCCTCGTCAATGGGATTCCGGGGATCCTTGAGCTGAATTCTGGATTTCAAAGCCCACGGTTCCAGATTCCACCAGCAAAAAATTTCCCATATTCCGGAATCTGGATTCCTTTGCATGTATGATCTCTTGCAAACCATTGCAATATCTCTGGGTGGCCTGAACCCAAATTTCTGGCGGCCTTAAGGAGTTCAAGGCACTAATTGTTGGGCCACTGCGCCTCGTACTGTTTTCTTTGCTGTGCATTTCTATCTGAGAACACTTATCCATCAACTAAAACGTGACATGTGTTTACGTTTTATTTTTTTAGGGTACGAAAACGCGGTTAAAAATATTCTCCATTTTCACAGTAAGGACCTGCTGAACCCAGACAGTAGTTCGAAAGGTTAGTAGGTTTTCAAAATAGAGTCAGTTCATGCCTTTTTGGTTTCTTATTTTAAATTCAACTACATCACGTGAGAGACAGGGACAGGAGCCAAATTCGTCAGGCAGCGTCAGAGCTGCATCGTTTGCTCTTTGGGATTACCTAGAGATTAAAGTTTAATTTCTTCAAAGTAAATTATTCTTGGACAGATAAGCTTAATTTATGAAAATCTAATCGCTTTGAATTCAGATACTTTTGAGTCTCGCCATTAGAATAACAAGTTGGCTTTTTGTGTCTTTTTAAGGTTATATTCACGGATACAAAGTCAACATGGATGATCACTTCTTTTGAAGAGAGATAAAAAGAAAATGTTCCACCGTAGATTTCCAAGTTAAAAGCAACTCTTGTTACTGATGATATGACTAATGTGTGTAAATTATGTTTGTAAAATAAAGGTATTCACTGTTTCACTCAATGACTCCCAATGTTAGTCTGCGATCAAGCCCTGTTAGGCGACGAAATAGTCTATGACCATGATTAAAATTGATGACGTCAAATATATAGAGTTTATACCATGAAGAAGTGTCGTCTATTTTTTTTAAAATTCCGTCATACATTAGTACATTACTAAAGACTGTGATGAAAGTGCAGGGCACCTGAGGTACTTTGGAATGTAGCTAAAACGGAGTCCGCGAAAGTACTTTGCAACAGTATGATGAGTACGATCCGTCAGCGAAAAGAGTAAGGTACCACTACATCACTATTAGTAACAAATCGGAGAAATTTCATTGTTTCCCAGAGTTTATTTAGCAACTTCAACCTATTAGCGCTATTTTAATAAGAGTTGATAAACACATTTCAACTGAAAAATGGAAATATACCAAAAATATATGTTCTAAATGCAATCAAAACAATCCGCTCTGTGTTCTGTTAGAACATGTCTCTAAAAGCCAACTATGTCTTGTTTCAACCTCGTCTCCAGGGTCTCACGTCTACCTCTTCCCCTCTGCCCCTGCTCCAGGAGACAACTAGCCTTTCCCAGAGGACAGTGCACAGGAAAATGAGCAAGGAAAACCCCTCCCGGGGGGGGGGGAGGCTCCCCCCGAAATGGGTTTTTTTTTCAGGCTTTAGGTATATGAAAAGGTAGGGATATCTGTTATTTCAGACTGTAAAATTACTTAAACGCGCTACAGAAGAATGCTGTTGACGTGAAAAAGTTGAGAAAGTTTTCTGGCTTTTTGATTTATTCATATTTGAAGACAGTGCATTTACAGCAGTTAAAAGGGGTGCAAAGTTGTAAACTAGGTATGTGAAAGGGGTGCTATTTATCAATGGAAGGTATACGAAAGGAGTACTGTTTTTGGAAAAAATGGTGATAAAAGGGTAAGGTGTTGGACCTCAGTGCGGAGCCTCCCCGCGTAAAACTTTGTTAAGTACCCCCCGGGGAAAAAACAGCGAAAAGAGCCATTTTCCATTTTTACAATAACTGAACGATTCCTCGCGCGCTGATTGGTCAAAAGCTATGTTCCATCAAGAGAGGATGGGGTGGTTTGATAAGAGTCCAGACTATGGAAATGACGAGATTTTGACGTTGATTGATTGTTGTTGATTTGTTAACCATCTAAGGACCTGGAGCAGAAGACCAGGGGAGGGGAAGAGAGACCCTGGAAACAAGGTTGGTCTTGCTTACGTTTTTTATACACAAGTTGAAGCCTATGGCTCCTGTTACATGTGATACACAAGCGTATTTTAACATTCTGTTTCCATCTATTTCGTTTTTTTTTAAGTTATTTTTTTTGTGTTGTTAGAAAACATTTCTCCTCTTTCATTCGCAATTTTCGAAGTGCCCAGAATTGCATGGGGGGTGGGAAGGGGGAATGCAAGCAAAGTGCCTTATGGTCAGTTCGAAGATAGCGAATTTACTTTTCGGTGAAGCGAACTTGCTGCACTTAACTATTAAGACTTTCTCCTGTTCCTTTTACCTGACCTCCAATACTCCGCGACAAAACCTTTCTTTTGGTTGGTCAGATCCGTTCGGAACTGGATAAACATCCGATTTCCGCTTGACGTAAATACGCGGGGGGAGACTTGCGATTCCGACCCACATATTTTTTCAAGCTTTGGCGAGGTACTATTGCTTCCATCATAGATTTCCACGTAATCATACCCACAATTCCTCTCGTTTTCCACGTCAAATGATTTGAATCGAAGAAAAATCACATGACCTGATCTGGCAGTTAACAGCCAAATACAATGATGACTTGATTTGTAGTTATCGTCTCCATAACTGGGATGGGAGACGAACTGGCGTTTATGGCTTGAGGCGTGAAGTTGAGAACCGCATTCTGTAGAGACAAAATAAGGAAGATTTATCTCTTGAAACTCCAAAATCTACATGCAAATTTTCCAGAATAATCTCCATCTAATTCCGTAGAGAAGTTGTTAGAATAAAGTTAAAGTTACTTTAAACCATTTTCCATTTGGTGATCATTTCATTAATTCTCATAATCGTTTCTCTTAATAACGTACTAGTGATGTTAGGAGAAAACTGATGCTAGTCCCTCTTGGAACTTAAAGGGTTTTATGTTTTAATTTGCTTTTGACAAAGATAAATTACAAGTTTCCAGTAGGACAGGTCGCATTTTTTTTTGAGAAACTAGATCTGATACACTACCTTGGGGAGTGGCTGAGTTTGCGAATGTTCGCGCACGAGTCATCCTCGGAGACCCAGGGGCAGATAGTGGTGGCGAGGGAAAGTCAAAAAGGGCGGAAAAATAAGGCACGAAGAAAAGTAAAGAACGGCCAGAAGAGCCCCTGGGGACAATGTCTTACCAGACCAGTTCCAAACGGTCGCCGCCGTTCTGGCTTCTGATTGGTGCCAGAAAACTTGTGTTTTTCTGGCACCAATCAGAAGCCAGAACGGCGGCAACCGTTTGGAACTGGTCTGGTAAGACATTGTCCCCAGGGGCTCTTCTAGCCGTTCTTTACTTTTCTTCGTGCCATATTTTCCCACCCGTTTAGACTTTCCCTCGCCCCCACTATCTGCCCCTGGGTCTCCGAGGATGCGCACGAGTTTGTACAAAAATAGATAAAAAGTAGCAATCTTCTTTCAAAGCCGATTAGACCTAAAAATTTGACGTCCAACTTGAGCAAAGCCCTTAACTGCGACCTTACGAAGCCCTCCCTCCCTCTTATATCACCTAGTGGGTTTGACTTTCATAGTGTGAAACAAGCCACAAGAAGTCAATTTCGCAGCATGACCCATTAGAAAGTATTGTTGCTTGTTGATAATCAGTTATTTCTTTTTTTAACTATAACTTGCCCCTTAAACTCAATATTTTCGTTTTCTTACCGACAATGCAAATTTCCGTATCGACGACAAAAATCTTTAACCAGTGCAAACCCTGATTCATTTCCGGATTACCAAAAATGGTTAAATATGAATTCCCGGAAACAGAAACCCACTTCTCGTTGCCGCCATTTTGAAAGTCGCAAGAACGCTAGGGACTAGGTTAGACTTTGACCCGTGGTAATAAAATATGACAAGAGTTTCTTAAAACAGTTTGTAAAGGTTATTTTGCAAATATTATGTTGGTTTACTATTTTTTAAGTATCACCATTCTTGGGATCAGTAAAAGCCTTTAAGTCGTATGTGAAGTTGTCGACGATCGGCACCCTGACAATTTTGAAAAAAATTGTTCGGGCATTTTAAGCGGGAGGACCCAAATTGAGAAAAAAACTAATTAAAATAAATATTTGCACGAACTACCCTTTTATACTCTGTGGTATATGAAATGAAGCCGACCATAATTTAATACAATTTAAAAAAATTATAATAGAATATGAATAAAAGAATAGCTTCTCAGATGTTCAACCGCGGTTGCATGTTGGACCAATGTGGCCTAACAGGTCAAAGATGATGATGATGATGATGATAAAATTTACCTGCTTTATATTCCGCTCTAAATCCTTTAGCGTTCACTCTTTTGTCGGAGCGGAACTTGACTACCATTTTGTGAGTTCGTGATATCAGTGTCTTAGGACGCTGCTTCCCACAAAATCTTCCAAGACTATTGCTCTGTTTCCCAGAGCCAGAGAACACCTCAACGTAGTCAAATGGACATTTGTTTTGTTTGCGTTCTTCAATATCTATTTCCTGTAAAATAAACATTGAATCAGTCGACTGATTTCTTGAAAAAAAATTTCTGACTAATTTAAATTTTGTCGTATCTATATCCATCTATACTACCAAGGAAATGTGTCGGAACAAAAGGGTGTAATTTTAATTGAGCACTATCCGGTTCTCTAGATCTCTGGATTGAGGCTCGTTTATGGTTATTTTTTCTCGCACCAGTTGTCTTAGTTATAAGCTCTTGCGCGAGCACAAGGCTACAGCCAAGCTGTCCAGAAGAACTTTTTATGGGAAGGTGTAGCTGACGGAAGGGATTTCTTTCCTGACCTTGTTACTTAGTAAGATTCTTCAAACTACAACTTGAGCTGTAACCTTAGTGTAGCTTTACAACTTAGTTCGAAGTGGAAGAGAGGAAACAAATAACAAAGGTAACTTTCCCTCAGTTTTAGAGCAGATAAAACTAATCCAGTGTTTATGTTACACAACTAAACTACACAAAGTACATCTCGTGGTTAAAGCTCAGTATTTTAGTTTTATAAAGGTAGTTGTTTCAAAACGTAATTCTTATCTACCTAGTTCTTAAAGTGACGACCTGTATTTATCTCATGGTAAGTATGGTCAAGGTTACTAAAATAATGTACAATGTAAAATAAACATGCCGACCAAGCACAATCTCAAGAGTGTCTAGAAAAAAAAAACTAAACAGCTTAAATTTCACAACAACAAAAAAGTTAATTTAATTCTCAAAAACACCTTTGCTTAAGGGACCGGTCCTTATTTATCGCCTGGGAGGAGAGGGGGGTGGGGGGTGGGTGGAGGATTTGGGGCTAAACAAGGTGAAATTTAGCCGATTGCCCCCTTTGAAGGTTACTTCAGTGAAGTGATCGCCCCTGATGACATTTGATGACTTTCACGACCCCCCCCCCCCTTTGCCTTCATTTTCCAAGCAAATTTGAGTGATCTCAGTTACGACTGATCCCCCCTTTTGTTCTCCTAAAAACGAAGTGATCCCCCCTAAAATCCTCCGCCCCCCCCGACCCCAGGCAATAAATAATGACCGCTCACTAAGCTCTCTTTTATCTCATTGGCAACACTCTACAGGATATAAAAGTTGGGGTGACAAAAAATCTCGCCATAACGTGGTTTAGTTGTGAAAGGCAGGGCTCGCCCCGTGTGAGGAATTACAAGACAGTCTAGGATTCTGAATTTCAGAACTGGATTTCAGTCTTTGTCAGGAGAACTTGGATTCAGGATTCCGGATTCTTTGACCTCTATTCCGGATTCCGGATTCAGGATTCCAAAGCCCAGGATTCCAAAAATTTCACGGATTCCAGAATCCGGACTCCCTGGGTTAACAAAGATTTTCATGCCTTTGATATTCCTCATTTTTTTCCTTTTTTTTTTTTTCGTAGAGGATAAGACTGCGATCAGGTGTCTCCTGTTTCCTTTCATGAGGCTCAGTAGTATCGGATTTGACTCCTGCGTAGGAGATAAGCTACAGAAACAAATTTGATAAATCTACGAAGAAGTTTACTGCATCTTACCTTAAAAGTAAGCTCTAGGTGATTTCCTGCAGGAGCCACAATCTTCCATGTGCAATCTCTGTTTGACCGGTAAGTTCCTGGATAATTCGGTGAGGTGATCTCCCCTGATAGAGCATTCAGAGTACCTCCACAGTGATTCACTGTAATCGGAAATAAACACATTATATTAAGCCCCTGTCTTGTCACATGTAGCAGGGTTGATACCGTGCCTTATTTCAAATCGAGTGGGATTTGGTACTAGACCATGTATTTCGGGATTATTAACTCATGATCGTCATATTGAGAAAGAACGCACCGAGCATTATAAAATCTTCAAGTTTGATGTTTTTGGGTAAATATTAAACGAGATACAGCCATTCCAAATCTCCACGCACCCTTCTGACTATGATTTATTATCATAATAAATGGACTTGTACCACTCCCCCTCGGTTTAAAACCATGTAATGGAGGCAGATTGCGGCTGAATGTGGCCAAACTCAGTCACTAAACGCCTTTTGGATTTTATTAGGTGTCACTGACAAAGAGGAAAGAGGACCATGAAAACTCCAGGTTGCTATTGCTCATCCACGGCACGTATATAGCCAGCTTCGTTTGGACTTCCACAGAGAATGAGTCGTGGACACGGGTTTCATCTCTGCCGAACCACTCATTAGGCTAGTTTACATAACTGGTAAGAATCATATCTGCATTAAGTTGATTGCGACATTAGGGAAAGGACGGGGGGTAGAGCTCTTTTCATCCTTCTGTGGGAGGGCGCGCGCAAGCAACCGTCAAATCCGGTGCAGACCAAATTAACTAAAAAGATGCTTTTACCTTCTTTGCAACTGTGTTTATCATTTTGTAGCACGAACCCTTCTCTACAAGAACAGATATAGCTGCCGACAGTATTGACACATTTTTCCTGACATCCGCCATTACTATTCTGGCATTCATCCTCATCTACCAAAACCAATGTAGTGTTCAATTGTAAGGAATTAACACTTGTTAATAAAGTCATCCAAGTTAAGTAACAGAGTTTAAAACTAGTATAGAAAATACATTGACTTTTCAAATGCCACTATAAAAAGTTGCTATGTGGAATGGGCTTGAGCAGGCTCTAGTGGTTGATTTTCGTGCCCGTGTCAAAGCCGTTCACATAAACCTTGACCCTCACTACTCTATTAGGGAGTTTACGAATCGACGACGGTGAAGGCAACGAGAACGGCAAAAAACAAAAGGTTTAAATTAGCAAGCAAACAAAAAAACAAACAACAACAACAACAACATTTGTGCACGTGCGTCACGCTTTTTTGTACATTTCTTTGCTGTCATTACACGACTACGATGTGAAACGTCCTAGGCTACGTCAACGTTCCAATGGCACCGGATGAATTTTCGACCGGCTGAAAAATTTGACTGAACTCTTCTTTCGCACTGAACTGACGACTGAACCAGGTTGAATTTTTGTCATTGGTTTGACCATCTACCCATGCGCAGAGCGCTTCTTTAGCGGATTAAAAGTGGCGTCCTCCAGCTGATTTTCCCCGCATCCATGCAACCATGCCTTTGCCTTACAAAAAATGAAATATTTGACTAGACACTTCGTTCGCATGGAACTGACGAACAAGGTTGAACTTTTGTCATTAGTTTTACCATCTACCCATGCGCAGAGCATTTCTTTAGCAGATTGAAAATGGCGTCCTGCAGCTGATTTTCCTCGCATCCATGCAACCATGCCATTGCCTTAAAACAATTTAGACAGTTTTGGTGTTTACGCCAGGCCGGTCAAATTTTCGACCAGCTAAAAACTTGACCCCGATTTTGGCGCGCAAATTTTTGAACGGCTAGGCGTCTTCATTTTCGTATAGTTAAGGTGGTTCCGTTTGAACAGAACACCAAAACGCAATAATTTTCAACCGGTTTAAAATTCGTCCTGTGCCGCGACAACGATTTTCTTTTTTCTTTTTCTGGGTCTGGATGCAGTCTGTACAGTCTTTTAGAATTCAACATCAGAAACATTTCCCATCATTTGACAAATTGATCGAGACTGAATAAAAGCGATGAAGTTTGAAACAGGGCAAGTGCCTTTTTTGTGCGACGTTTTTTGCCTCTGCTGTCATCATTGCTTAAGCCCATGTTTGCAGCGCGCAGGGTAATTTGGAGTCAGGAGACCAAAGTACTGCTTAGTAAATCCTGCCTCTGTTCCCTATAAAGAAGCATTATAAGCATGCGGCGTCTCGAGAGATCCGAAGGGCTATCTACCCTACAACTCGTGGCCGTGCGCTAACAAGCTTGGTGCCCTTTGCATTTACAAATTTAAATATTTATTGATAAATACCTGCTTTTAAATGAATAAGATGAACACACCTCTTTTTCTGTTTTGCAACTTAACATCACTTTTGTTCAAAAGTGTCTACAGGCTAATGATGCATTTATTGTAAAAATCTTTATTTAAAAAAAAGGTAGCAGACAAAGGTGCTTGTTTGAAGAAACTTGTCTTCAAGTGGAATAGTTTCTCTAAGAATTTAATTTAGGCTAGTCTGGTTAACTCTTTTCAAAGTTTCTTGATGTTTCGGATGGTTGCAATCACCCAATGACGTAATACAACGGATTGAAAAGACGCTGAACACTAACCACACCGACAAAACAATAACAAACCAACAAAAGACTCCGCAACACCGTAGTAAGGGCCTGTTTACATGGAGGTGGGGGACCCCAGGTAGGTGAGGTAACCCGCCTGTCCATATAAACTCTAATTTTAGTGTGATCACGTTTACATGTTAGGTGGGGTGACCCGCCACATGTGACCTCACCTACCTGGGGTCCCCCATCTCCATGTAAACAGGCCCTTAGTAGAGGAGATTGGTTAGGAACGCCGGCAAACATCAAAGTTGAAAACAACGGTGCTGTAGTTTATGTTGGAAGCTCCCTGACCGTGCACAATCCTTTGTTAATTTTATTCAAAAATTCTGACTGAATATATTAATGCGATGTTTCTATTGGTCAGTAAGCTCAAAATGATAGGAATGCTAAGGTTGTGCACGGTCAGGTCCAAAAAAGCTAACAAAAACATACAACAAAGGAGTCTAACGGGTTTTACAACCATTCCACTTTAAAAACTATCACAACACCAAGAAACACCCACTCTGTCCCATATCAAAGAATCGTCACATTTCTTCGACAAGGGAAAGGCAGGCTTGTTGATATTCACACTGCCCAGAATATCACAGGCATGCGAGGGTGCCTAGTTCCATTATCCATTGTGATTTTCATTATTAGTTACCTGCGTAATACTCAGCAACAAATCCCGCTCTTGACTGGGTGTGGTCAGATCGAAATTCCACCCACATAAGATTGGACGATGATGTTACAGTCTGGGGAATTTTTCCACCGCAAAACTTGCCAAGAACTTGATCGTCTTTATCTATTATTTCGACGTAATCGTAACGGCATACCTAACAGAAAACAAAATGAAACGGAAACAATACCATCACTTGATGAAGACCAGTAGTATGTCGACGAAACTTCGCGATCAATACCCAAGACATTATTGTGAGACAAACGATAAACGCCCTATCATACAGCCCTAAGCCCTATCATACTACATTACTGATGGTAATTGGACTGAGTGGATTGCAATTTGGTCTGAAAACACAATTTATAATTTCAGAAAAAAAGGAAAAGACACGAAGTTCAATTACCCCCTTTATTACACAATTTTGAATTCACAAAATTCAGTCAGTACCAATACAGTAAAAACCCGCATATAAGAACCTAGTGAATTAAGAACCTACAGGCTGAAAGGTACGACGAAGAAAATTGAAAACCGTTTCATCTGAAAGCGAGATATATACCATACGTGAGACCACCTGTCGTAAGCGACTGACTAACTCCGATAAGCGACGCCAACAGATTGAAGACACCTATCCAAAACAGCAAAAGGTTTCCCGGCCTAAACCTTCCAGTTGGAGCCTCCCGTAAACGATAAACCCATGTTAAGGGACAGCGTCTGCTTTTTGGGTCGACGGTTTTAGAATGTACCATCGTCTTTAGCCTTTTGTAAGCGTGGTCTGAACTCCACATGTCCGCTTCAAGTACCACAAAACGCTACTTAAATCACAGGAAGAACATGTACGCGTATCGCATTTTGGTAAGAAAACAACTCAATTTAAGTTCACTAGTACCACGAGTTTATAAAAAATAATAATAATTAAAAAAAACAACTCAACAATTTATAATTTGACATTTTCCCCTTAAGCTCACCCCATATCCATTTCCTTCCAACTGGAAGTGATTAAATTTTAGCGAAATTCTTTGTCCGTCGGGTACAGTTATCTTCCAAAGGCAGCGTTTGTTTCTGGGATAGACATCCGGGTAACTTGGTGACGTAATGTTGCCCCTTGGAGCTGTTAATGTTCCACCGCATGCAGCTGGATTAACAATGATAAAACAAGCACGGACGAATAAAAAATACAGTTTTTTCTTACTTACAAGGAAGACAAGGGTGTAACGGAGTAAGCTTTTAATTTTACTTACTTAAACTTCATCTTTTACTTAACACAGATTATCTAAGCTGTGTTTGAATATATATACTCCTCTCCTCTCTCCTCTATAAAACACTCTCGCTCTCATTCTTACTTTGACATTTTTTTTAGATAGATTTTTTGATAGACACGGTAGCCCGGGGAGTCTTACAACAACATCACCTAAACCCCTCTTGGGATGACAAAACCTTAGTTTTTGAGATTGAGAAGGTTCTAGGTCTTAGTAGATCTAAGGATTTTTGGGTACGTATTTGGTTTTTGAGAACCGACGAGGAATCAGGTACACGAAGAGCCACTGTGTGGATGTTCTACCTCGAAAATCGTTATCATTACTATTATCATTATTATTTGTTATCATTATTGCTATTATTATTATTATTATTATTATTATGTGCATGTCTGACACCTATAGGTGGCCTTATTCCCCGAAGCATCAAGCTATCTCCTATAGCCTTAAGTGTCTAGGGTCCTTCTTAGGATCGTAGCTATTCCCGACAAACAAGCTTTCTGGAGCAATGCAATGATCCCAGGTGTTTCCAGCATGGTTATCCACATCCTTAGGTGTTTACTTATAATCCCAAGAGCTCCAGTTACGATAGGGATGACAGAAACACTTCTGCACTTCCAGATCATTATCATTATCATCATTATTATTAAGCTTCATTTTTTTTTGGTATTTCACTTTCGTGCTACTCCAACCCTGCGTTCTTTTAATGTTGTAAATAATTGAATAAGTATATGTTATTTTTCAATGTGGGTTACTCTCTCTCTCTCTCTTTCTCTCTCTGTCTCACCTTCACAGTCTTTGTTGTTCGATCTGAGTTCATAACCAGGCTTACATGCACAGCGGTATCCACCAAGGGTATCCTCGCAAATTTGCTGACATCCGCCATTATTTTTTCTGCATTCATTAATCTCTAAAAGATGAAATAGACACCTGGTGTGAGAAGCGAGATGATAGTGATAGAAGCACTGGCCTGAAAAATCTTCATTTTTCCACGACACTGTTCATAACACAAGCTTAAAGGGGCCGAGCAAACGATTGGAATAAGTAAACCAAAACTGAATGAACAAAACAAAGTTAAGCATGAGGCAGGAGGCAAAATGTAGCGAGAGTTGGCCAACGCTTAAACTAGGGGAATGCCGAGAAATACCTTATTTTAGTGATTAGAGCGGAAAGTAGTCCGAGAACTCCCGATTGTCCAGCGCTCTGTTCACTCATATACGCTTGCTCCTTTTCTTTAGAATACTAGAGTACTATCTTGTCAACAACAAAGAAATAGTTTCTTTGTTGATGCCAGATAGGCCTTCTTGCTCGATATCTTCCCGGTCCTTAAATTGTATTGGTTTAACGTAAAGTTCAAACAGAAACAAACCAACAAACCAAACAGACAAAAAAAAAAAAACGAAAATTGCCTCAGGTAAAGTAGACCAAGACATTCTTGGATTCTGGATTCCAGGTACAGGATTATAGTTTCCTTATCAGTGGAGCTTAAATTCCGGATTCCAATCGTTAGCGGAGTCCGGATTCCTTGAGCTGAATTACTGATTCCAAAGTCCAGGAGTCCGGATTAATCCAGGAGTGCTTACCATTTGACATAAAATTTCGGAAATTCCGGATGGAAGGTAAATGGTAAGGTCACTTTTCGGAAATTCCATCCGAAAATTGAGGAGTTCGTTTTGAGGTAGTCCGTTCATTCCGGTTGGTACGAACCAAACGGAATGTTTCTTACCATTTACCATTTTTCGGTTCCTTTTCGGTTTTAGACTCGCGCTACACAAATTCGCCCCTTTTTTGGATTCAAACCGTAACGGATGTGGCAATTCTGCGGTAAACTAGTAAATCGCTTACCATTATGCTTTCGAGACCCCAACCGGATTTTTCTGTCAATGGTAAGCACCCTAGATTACTTTATATGGGGCGACAAAAAGCAGTACCTGAGAAAAATTCCAAATAAAATCCAGGTTTCATGACAGTTCCATCAGTGGCGAATTGAATAGTTAGTTGACTAGAGTTACTCTTTAGCTCGTTGGGAAGAGATTTTCCGCAAAATCTTCCTAAGACTGGAGATGATACGTCAGGTCCATCGTAGATTTGGAGGTAATCATACAGGCATTTACGGTGGCTTTCGATATCAAACGCATTGAAGCGTATGCCTACCCTAAAATGCTAAAGAAAAAAAATAGAGAATACTGTGTGACTATTTTGTATTGTCTCGTCTCTCATTACCATTGAAGTCGATACTACCAAGAGGAAATTTCGGACCAAAATGACCCCTGATTTACACGTCACCTGGCTTCGCATCCTTCCGAATTGTATGATCATGGCTAGCGAAGACTAGCTGCCCATAACCGGAACATCAAGGGGGGTGGGCCGGCCCCCCCCGGAGGCCTCTCCACTGACATTTTCAATAGAGATTTCATTAATTATATATATATATATATTTGGTCTAAATCCCCCATTATTACTCATTACATACCTGTGGCAGGGAAATTGTCCAAGTGCATTTCGTGTTTGGCGGATACCACTCAGGGTAGTAAGGTGATTGAATGGTACCCTGGCGACCGGATATTGGCCCGCCACAAACCGCTGCAAAAAGTCAGAATAATTTCCAGAGGTTAGGCCTCAGTCTCCTTTCTTTTCTTAAATATTACAAGGGTCTAGACTATTACGTCTATAAAATGGGCCTAGAGGTTGAGAGTTTTTTTTCAATGAAAAAACAGGAGCAAACTATCGTAGAGAGCAACAATCTAGTAGAGAGCTCATAGAGTATTTACGTGACTGCGCGATGCAGTTAATATTGTGTGTTCACTTAACATAATGTGACTGCGCGATGCGGTAGTTATGTCAGCCCACAACTGACTTGCTCACCACTTAGTTCTCAGTAGTTCAGTGGTTAGAGCATCCGACTGGAGTCCGGAAGGTCGTGGGCTAAATTCCAATCTAGAACTCAATTTTTTTCTGTGTTCTTCTCTCCACACATATCATTTCATTTATCATTTCATCAGAAATTCCAAAAAGAAAAAGCGGTGGGCTTTGTTCATAACGCAAATAAATCCCAACAGAACAACTGAAAAATTTCTTGCTGCCTAGCCGTTTTGGTTCGAAAATCGCCAAATTCGCCGATCTGCATTCATTGTACTAAAAAAAGAAGTCTTAGCGAAAGTTAACTAAGCCCAGTTTTCGTTTTCCTTCCTTAATTGGCGAATTGCCTGTGATTCTTACATGACGTACCTTTATAACTTGCTTTGAAACCTTGCCTAGTCTCAGCATCACCAGAAGAATATCTTATCCACAATCTACTTCCTGTAGACATTAAAGGAGGTGGATCTTTTTTCCCACAGAACTTGCCAATCAGAGGTGCCGTTCTTGAATGACCGTCTCTTACCTCCACGTATTCATCTTTGCATTTAGCAGATCGCTTGAGACCAAATGTGGTAAAATTCAGAGATATACGCTGGCCTGGTGTCACAGAAATACGCCAATCGCAGAATTTATACTTTCCACTGTTAGGAAAACCAGGCGATGTAAATGTACCAGAGTGCTCATGGAGTGTTCTTCCACATTCTGAAGATAAAAGTAATAAATATGCGTGATAAGTGACACTAGCCAGCAAAAGATATGGTATGATAATTGACCTCATTGGCTCTAAAAGCTTATTGCTCTTTGTAGATCACGTGACTTTCTTGGCTGGAAGATTTCTGTCGATAAAGACAATTGAAATTGAATATGACCTTTTGTGGCACTTAAATGTCTGTCTAAGAAAAGTATTTGCCTTATTAGGAGTCAAAGAAAAGGGTGTGGCCCATTTACCCAATTTACTCTATTTATCCCCCGCCGAGCCTCACGAGGTTCTTCGATACATGTATTTTTTGTTTATTGTTCTTTTTAGGGAGGTGATATTCCTTGGACTTTCCGTCTTGAATTAGCAGAAGAGGTATCCGTTTTGAGATTAAACTTTTCTCCCTTGATTACCGTCACGTGATTCAAATTGAGGCTACTATGAAACGAAGTCAATAAGGTTTATTCCGGAATTGATGTAACAATAAATTACAATTAAACAGCAAAACATACAGCTTTGGAACAGTATTGAATAACTGTGTCTCTATGTGACAGTGGTTTAACCCTTTAAGACTTAAGAGTGATCAGCATCAAATTTCTCCTTGTAATATAAACGCTTTCTAAAACAGAGTGGTCATGAGAATTACGGACAAGATCACACAAGATAAATCTGCTTGATTTTTTTTCAACTTCTCCCCACTACTTCTGCCGGAAATGAATAGAGGCAACAAAGGAGAATTCTCATTTTGATCTTAGGGTCTAAAGGGTTAAGGCGAGACTTTTGAGAACATTTTCCTACCTGTACAGCGGTACATCTTAGATATCTGTCTAATGTCGCCTGCACTAAGACGCTCTCTTTGTCCAATGTCAGGAATAAATGATGTTCTTGGATCTCTTTTGGGTAAAATAGTGACTTTATTGACTTCTTTTGCAAACGTACTCTTCCCGTAGTGCATGATGGATCCATAATCATAAGGCTCGTTACGCGAGTTGATTTCTGTTGAACTCAGTTGAAGGAAGTTGTGTTCCTCGCCTAATAAGCAAACAAGGAAATTAAAGATCTTTTGAAAAATTCAGGCAGAAACAAGCTGACTTGTAAGAATCATTTGCCGCAAACAATATTTAGCAACAGATTTAGCAACACAACGAGAACGTCAGATGGCGACGGGAAAGCGCGCGGAAAGGACTGAACGCGACTTCCGGTGCCCAAGTTGCTGCTCTGCTATTGGTC
This sequence comes from Porites rus, assembly GCA_964035705.1. Taxonomy (NCBI): domain Eukaryota; kingdom Metazoa; phylum Cnidaria; class Anthozoa; order Scleractinia; family Poritidae; genus Porites; species Porites rus. The sequence goes on from OZ037999.1 coordinate 9,670,300, forward strand.
AAGCCAGTTGTCTGATTTGCGCGCGCCGTCGTCAACAGACGTTCTCGTTCTGTTGCTAAATCAGCTCAATAGCACTGAAGGACACGTCAATGTAAATTTTAAAGTGGTAACCTAAGCAACATATTTGGTATCCGATTGAGCCAGTGTTTGCAATTACAATACTTCTTATCTAAAATCTTCTCCAAAAGAGGGTGTACGATCTCAATTTGTTTCTCGATTTGGTTTGATAAACTCTTTTGTTTCCCAAGGGATGCAGTACTTTGTAGCTGTATATATTTGGAAGAAGTATTCATAGTAAGTGTTTCTAACAGTAGATAATTTACGAGACAATAGAGAGGAGAAGTCGTTACGTCACGTTACCATGGTGGCAAAATTTCTGGATGACAACAACCCGCAGACGTCACTTTAAAAGAGATTTCGCACTGTTTCAAACTTCATCGATCTTATTCATTTTAATTCAATCTGTCAAATGTTGGTGAAATGTTCTGGGATTGAATACGAAAGGACCGTATCTAAGTTTAGAAAAAAAAGAGGAAAATTTTCTTGTTGTATTTACCTACTCCATACCGCGGGCGCGTAAAAATTAGGAAGTTTCATGTCGAAGTCGTGCAACGACGGCTAAGAAATGTACAAAAAAGCTTGATGCACGTGAAAAGTTGTTATCTTGTTAATATACATGTAAACCTAATGCTTATCTGCCGTTCTCGTTGCCGTCGCCGTCGCCGTCGTCGTTGCTTAAGCTCCCTATTGTGTGTATTGTTGTGAAATTTTCTAGCATGGTAATGGGACATAACGACTTCTTCTCTCTTGATGCTTTTGACATGAACCCTGGCTCGGTATTTTGCCTGGAGAGCTCGTTTTCAGCCGATTGGTAATCGTCTTTTTGTAAAATATAACGTGGCAATAAAGCAAGCAAAGTCGTCTGAAGAATTTTCAGGTTTGGCTAACAGTTGCCTAGTAAATCAATGCATATAGCGTGGAAAAGAAAAACACAAGAACATGGAAATCCATAGCACGTTTTTGTGTCTCAAAAATAACTCTGAAAACAGCATTCTAGTGGCTTGATATACAACAAAGAAAAATCAAAGTTAGTTTCGAAGAGGATCAAAGTGACCAACAAAGAGATCACCTTTCTTAATATTGTCCCTGATAATAGTGACATATTGTCCTCTGTCAGGTCGCGTATGCTCGTGCCAGAAGCCAACTGTGTGACCAATCTCATGAATTACGATTCCAAACTTGTCACAGTTCTTCCCTATGGAAATTCCCTGACGTCCATTTCCCTTCCGTCCAACATACGAGCAACACCTGTTTACGAAATAAATTGATGGTGTTTGCAATATATTCTCACGCGGAACACCCGCTCACAAAGCTAAATGAGTCTAAGTGCATAAGATATGGGAGAATCGGCCCGAGGCTTTGCGAGTCTGTAGACCAGAAGAGAATATGAGGTATGCCCTATTGCAGCGGTGAGGAGGGTGCGGCGAGAACTGCTTTCGAGGGTGCCGAGACCTAAACTTTACCAGAACTGGCTGAATAATCAAGCTGAGGCTGCCCTTTAAAGGAGGAACATGATCTGTGGGTGTGGCCTTGCATTCTCCCGGGCCACGCTGAGAATGGTAGGAAGTACAATGATGCTTATTTAGGCTTTTGTGCGTGTTTCTCCCCCAGTGAGAATAATATATGACTTTTACCATGTCAGGAAATTGAAGAAATTGGGTGGACATTGATCAAATTCAATGCATAAATGATCTTAAAGAATTATACTGGAAACTACAGCTTATACATCTTCGTAAGAGGTTTCACTAGGGGGGCTTATAACCGGAATGGAAAAAGCGCTTTGAAACAAACTGTAGCAGCGATGATCAAAATGCGTTTTGCATTTACTTGTTTTTTGATTAAGCTTCAAAACGTCATAATAAGCGGGGCTTCAATTAATAGGAGGGGGCTTATAATCGGATGTATTTTTTGGTTTACAAGTAGATTAGCCTGAGTACAGACCCCCCCTCCCCTTAGGAAAAAATCGGAGAAGGGGTTTTTCCTGAGGGGAGGGGGGAAGGGTGTCTGTACACAGGCTACAGGTAGATGGGCTATAACTTGGAGGGCTTATAAGTTGGGAGGGGAGGGGCAGGGGCGCTGTTAAGCTTCAGTTTACGGTTTTCAATCTGTATTGCACTTTCCAAGACTGTATACTCTGACTATCCCATTACTCACCCGCAGCGACCTTTGTGAAAAAAGACATAGTCCTTCTCTGTTGTTCGTTCAATAAATGATAAACATGTAAAGTTTTCCCAGTGGCGCATTGCCTGAATAAGAGTGGCTTTCTGGTCACCTGAAAAGTAAAAATACTTATCACTTAACGTTTTTGAGAAAAATTAGAGTCTCAACGTTACCCTCGGCTCCTCCTCGGGAAACATCGACATTCGAGAGAAACAAAATTAACTGTTTCTCGAGGGACCTAGACTAAGAGCAGCCTCTCTTTTTTCTTGGTCCGTCGACCAAAACGCCCGAGACATAAAAATGACCACGCGCGTGACTGAAGGGGCGAGACGGGAGAGGCAGAAAAAAAGAGATGCTCTATTTTTTCTTCTCGGGCTGCCGCCCGCGTTTCTCGCGTCTCGCGGCTTCACCGCTAAACGCTCGCGCGCGTGCACTCCTTATACTAAATCTGAGAAAAAGAGAGGCTGCTCGCAGTCTACGAGGGACCAGTCTTCAAGTGTTTTGTTATATATATAGTTCGAAATTTTTAAGCTGGAAATTCGTTACTGAAACCTCGCTGTAACGGCGGTCACCGGGCAACATTCGCGATATCCTCTGACGTCATGGATTTTGAAATGTTGCCCCGCTCGGAGATTTAGGCTGAAACAGATTCATTGATAGATGTCATGTGACCTCGAAGTAACCAATGAGAGTGTGCGTTCTTCGAAAAAAAACATATGTACAAACACAAACCCTTGTGTACAATGCTTCTTTCTCCTTTTTATTAGGAAGTAATTTCACTCACGTTTTGTGCAAATTCTGATAATTTCCTGAGTCTTTTTCACTCGTCACCATTTGATTAAACATACAAATTACAGACATACGTGGGGTGAGTTTCAATCATGTGCTCTCATTTGCACGCGCGACCCAGGAAAGTTCTTAAACATGCTTTTATTAGCTACGCGGAAAAATACAAAGCTTTTAGAATTGCAAGGTCAATGTGAGCTTGATCACGCCGTTATAAAAACAAAGGTTGAAACAAAAAAAAATTTGGAAAATAATAATTCAATGTAGGGAGAGCGAATTCCAGGTAGAAAATAACCTATATGCCAAGTTTTTGTGCTTCCGATCTTTCCTGTGATGCCATTTAGTTTGGCCATGCAAGTGTTGAACGTATAGTTTATCAGTGGAATTCCGTGCCACTAAAACGAAGTCAAAGCTGACCTTAGCTTCAGCTCAGTCCCCGAAACAAGTTATGAGTGGAGTTATCTGCCAAGGGATCGCTGCAACAATGTTATTTTGATAAAAGCTGTAGGTTATACAAAAAAACGATTTTCCTCACTGGATTCCACGAGAAAGGAATGAATGTATTTTGTCTACGAACAAAATACCATTGCGGAAATTGAAAGTTAAACACATCAAAAGCCCAGCAAATGATATCCTTTGTGAAAGCTATACGTCATCACGGATAATTGATCTTCGTGAAAGAATTTGACGAGGCTAAAATAAAATGCCGCCAAATTCTTCTCAATCATTGACGATAGCTTGTCGGTAAGCGCAGATTACAAACAAATTAGAAGGATAAGCTTAACTGGATTTAAAGCAGCCTTAAAATACCAATTACATAACCGACGAGCTCAAGGGAAAATAAAAGGAAAACTGTTAAGAATATCCGAACTGATACCAGTCTTAAATATCTCGAAAATACCTGAGTTCCTACCGGGATAACGTTCGTTATAACGTGAAAACGTTATTACTAGTCTCCATGGATCACAGCAAAAGAAAAAAACCTACTAGTTATTTTTCTCTTTTCCCTCCTCTCGCATGTTTCAGCGCTTCGATCACGCGCCCCAAACCAGTCTTAAGGCCCCAGAAACGCCCTTGTACAGGCTAAGTTATTGCAGGCTCCAGTCCCATACATGTTAGCATTATTGAAGTCGAACAATACTGGAGTATACTGGAGTTTCATTTTATAGGGTTTTGACGGCATTTTGTTACAAAACTCTTTACCAGTACAGCCTCTTCTGACTCAGGAAACTGCGCATGTCGGGTTCAAACGCCGAGCCAGTTATGGGCCACTGGCCTAACAGATGAATTAGGTATACGTGTAGTAAGTTCTGGATTCCTGCATAGTCATAATGAATTATATATATGTTATGATGCAAGGTTGGCCCTCTACACGTTATTTAATTTAGTTAGTCTCCATAATGAAACAATTTGAATTGCGTTTATTACAAACGCCAATTTGTACCACGTGACCGTTTACCCATCGCGCGTTTACTGTTCATTATCTCTTTGCGAAAAAAAATAGTAGTTTCATGCCAGTTTCACCATAATAATCGGTCTGTACAGTCTTTATCTGTTCATTTCCTCAAATCTTTAAATCTCAAATCTTAAATCTTTATTTTAACACCGTAAAAAAAATCATCAGGTTTTTTTTGTTACAATATAAAATACAACCACATAACAATATTTAATAACAATAAATAGTTATCTATCTGTTTTCAATAATCATCAAATTGAATTTGACGAGTGCCGTTTGCCGTAAACATGATTCCGTTAACCTTTCTATTATTGTCAACCACGCATCTCTTAAAAAAGGGACACTAACTTTGTTGTTACAGAGTTAGGTGGCGGGATTTATCGCGCGTTTTCCATAGACTGACTTCATTCCATTGTTGTTGTTGTATAGCCGCAATAATAATGGAGCTACACGCGCGGCTTCGTCGCCAACGGTTCTGCTGGAAGAATGTTAAGTGTTGATTTAAGATGTTTTAAATACTGTAAGCGGATTCTGAGAGAGCTCGGTTAAAATGATCAGACGATGTCGAGACGATATATACCTTTGAAATACCGTTACATTGCAGACGGCATTAAAGTTGATGAAAAGGAGCTCGAGTTTATAGGCTTGAATATTGGATTAAGTACTTTGAAATACTAATCCAAAAATCCAACTTAAAGCAGTTTTAAGGAAAACAACACCTTTTTATAGCATTTCGGCTATAAAAGAATTAATTCAAAATAGATGACTTTCATCTTTGAGATATTCTTGCTTCTTTTGTTTAAGTAACCCCGGGGAAGTAACCTAAGGAATCAAGACTCTGTTTGGCGCGATATCTTCTTAATTAACCGTGACTTAGGCCCGATTCAGACGCCGAACTTTTCATGAGCCGAACCTAACACGTTGAATTAAGTTCATGAAAAGTTCGGCGTCTGAATCAATTAGGAATGCCTGTTTCAATTTGGAACTGCTCAGCCGTTCTTTTCGTTCTTTTCGAATTTCGCCTTGGCAGCGACTTTGGAACGGCTTTGATTCAGACGCCGAACTTTTCATGTACCGAACCTAATGCATAAATTATTATAACCTATTTTGTAAGCAGTTTGATCGAAATGAGCATTTTCCGCATTTTAACTTGGTTCAGTTCAGCCGGTCTAAATAATTTGGGTCGGCCTTAATTCGAATTAAGTTCGGCTCATGAAAAGTTCGGCGTCTGAACCGGGCCTTAACTTAACAAATAAAGTTAAAGGGTGTCAGAGTTCACTGTACAGTAAAACAACGAATTCTACCTAGAGGGTTTTTTTTGGCCTTGATCAGTCTTTATAGCTCCAGCTTAGAAAACTGGCAAGGGTCTGGCAAGGCCGGATCGCTATTTTCCAGCAATAGCTTAAAGGAGCTGTTTCACGAATTTATCAAAATTATGATTTACAAAAAGAGAAACCAATAAGAACTGTCACCAAATTGAGTGAAACATAAAAAATACTGAAAATCTTAGAAGAATTTAAAAACACAAAAAGAGACACGGATGAACAAATTTGAAGAAGATTGAAATGGATTGCAATTGTGGTTTTTGAGAACGTGTTAGCCTAACAGTTTTTCAAGGTTCAATTTTGTTGTTTGAAAAGTTTAAAATAATGCCTTGGAAGACATATTTGCTTGACACGAAGCTGTGGTTTTGTAATTCACAAGCAATTTCTCAAGTTTCATAGCGAATAAGGACAGGTCATTGGCCAAATGAACTAATGTAACTAACCGTGATCACAGCCCCTTTGAAAAGATATAGGTTGGTCAGTTCAGGATTTTTCCTGGGAGAAGATGCCCCACCAAGGAATGGCGTAACCGACTGGTGACGTAAACAAATTTTAAAAGCGACTACGAAGAAGGAGGCTTTTGACTAGGCAATAAAATAACGTGAACTGTTGAGAATACATATCAACATATCAACTATGTATCAACTTCGTCTCATTTTTTACTTCAACACCAATAAACCACAAAGATTTTTTTTTGCAGAATAACAGTTGCATAAGAAAGCCACAGGTCAGCATACGTACATACATACATACATGTTTTATTTATTTGGAGTCTTATACAATAAAAAGTATATCAACTATTTCCAAATTACAAACATCTTAGAGGTGGGGGGGGGGGGGGGGCTGCGCACCCCCTGAATCCTCCCCTAAGATCCGCCCGCCCGCTGTATTTAGTCAAATCTATAATCAGTAATTTTAATCCCAAGCAAACCGGCTAATCAGTCTAGCCTTGAATATTTGGGATTTAAATCGTATTTAAATAAACAGTCTTTTAGATACATGTACATAGGAAATTCCTCTTAGGATTAGTTTTATTTGTTTTAATACTTGACTTGTTGTTAAATAGATAATCAGGAAATTATTGAAGGAGAAAAGCCGAAGTTAACGCTACCTTAGATAATGAGTACGGTTTATTTCATCCGATGTTTCGAGAACGGACCTCTGGAGCCAATCTTAATTAATATCAGTGATAAAGAATAAATTGATATGGTCAAAAGGCTACTGCAACATCATAAGTAAACTCCTTAAAATAAATCGCTTTTCGTTGCAGACATACATAGAAAGAAATAATTGCTTGTTCAGCTTGAAGTTTCATTGTTATTTTCTTCTTCCATTTTTTTCCTTGCAGTCGGGCTAGAGTTGATTTTTACATGTGAAAGAAAAGTGCCCCAGGAAATGCCACGAACGCGTTGTTACAATGACCTTGGCCCTCAAATGTGAGGACGAATTAGAAGGTTCAATGCTTGTAGATTGCTGTGCAGCCAAGAGAAATTTTATTCTTTTCGTCGCTTATTTTGTAACTTAAGTTTCTGCGATGAGGTCAGGACCACAAGAGAAAAACGTATGTCTTTATTAAACGATGCCTAGGAGACTGTTAGGAGTAAGAAGATGATATGGCAACAGCAACGCCTAAAAGGCCAATGAGAGGGTACAAGTGAGATCTCGAACCTTCGTTATATACAGTATTGCCAAATTTTTTAAAAAATGTTTACTACAGCTGCCATTTTTACTTTTGAACATCTAAATTGTCTGCAATTTAATATGAGTTAAGCAAGTGTTAAACAGCACAATTCTTTTTTTCAATTTGGCCGATCCTAATAAGACATTGTTTATTATGACCGCTGTTAAGAAGGCATATTTATAGAGCAGGCTGGAAAAGGAATCAAGTTGTTTTAGTAGCCCAGCATGCTACACTAACCCACTTATAATTACACTTTGGAGGTCCAGTTACTAGGTCTAAGTCACGGTATTTTTGAGTACTCAGTATCTCTCATCGTATTTAATTAAGGAAACTTTTAAAATGAATTTCGTCAAACAAAGAATAAGGAACTATAATGGTTTAGCAGGGGCATAGCCCGCCTTTTCGCCAGAGGTGGGGTGAAGTTAACCTTGTCCGAAATTAGTCAGTAGTCAATTATACAGCAAGTAAGTAGACCTGCGGAAGTCACTTGTACAGGAGAAATTTCTTCACGTTTCCGTCGGAAGCGAGCAAACGGCGTCTCGTCTCTTCACTGCTTTAAGTCATTAGCTTTAAAGTAGTCTAAAACGGTTTTTAGCAGACCACCACTCGATGAAAAGGTCGGCCAAAAAATTTAACGGACAATTAGTTTGCAACTAACCTATAAGATTGTAGGATTAGGGAGGGCGTTCGAAAAATCTCGATCAGAGGCTTTCTATGTCTTTCTTGGCAAGTCATACCGTTCACCCTCCAAAATATGTGGAAATGCCAGGCATTCAAGTGTTCCCAGATTCGTCCCTTCATTTAACGTTTTCAGGCCATAAATCTCACCGAAGTCTGTTTTAGGAGTTCGTTCTCTATCGATAGAAATAACAGAGTAATAAAGTCTTCTTCAGGCGACTAGCTTGAGTGTTAAAGCAGCACCGAATTGAACCAATTAAAGCAGAACTTTACGATAAAAAGGGGCAGGGTTAATGAACGGCCTTGCGAGCCTTTGCCATAACGTTTACGGAAGAAGACTGACACACTGCATGCAAGGAATTCCCAACCAAATTGGCGCGAAACAAAACCAAAGGTACTGTAAATTACACCAAAGTGACGCAGTTTCGACTATTCACCCAGTGCTTATAATTTTTGTTTCCATGATGAATTTCAGTTCTTTAGGCGTATTGGCCCGGCTCGGGCGTGCTGTCAAGCACAGAAGAATATGGCGGCCGTTAGACATATGAAACTGACAACAATGTAATCAAAAGACTACAAATGAAAATGCTGTATGTATACTAGGATTCTACACGGGTTCTTATCATTCAAAAAGAATGACGAATAGGAAACGAGGCCGACAATTAGGTTAATGAATGTAAAGAAGATCATCACAGTTAGAGACCCAACTTTATATTATATGCTGTTGCAAAAATAAACTTTAGCTTGCTGGGCCTTTTCGAATCCTGACCTCGCGCTGTGATACCGGTGCAGCGTTCTAACCAACTGAGCTAGCAAGCTAACTGGGATATGGTCATTATATTGGTTCGTAATATACCCGGGAAATGAAATAACGAATATATGAATTTCACATTTGGCAAGACATCGACTGGGCCTAGGGCTGCAGCCATAGACAGCTGTTTCGTTCAAGGAAAGAGCAGAAGGAGGAGGTAAAGAAGAAAAAGAAGTAAAATAAGAAGAAGAAGAAGAAGAAGAAGAGGAAGAAGAATAAGAAGAATAAGAAGAATAAGAAGAAGAAGAAGAAGAAGAAGAAGAAGAAGAAGAAGAAGAAGAAGAAGAAGAAGAAGAAGAAGAAGAAGAAGAAGAAAAAGAAGAAGAAAAAGAAGAAGAAGAAGAAAAAGAAGAAGACAGAGAATGAAGAACGGCCACCCCCAAGAAAGGGAAGAGGACATTGGACTATGAATAATTGCATAACTTAAAGGCAGCTCAATAAAGACCTGAATAAGACGCTTATCAGTCTAAAATCCGATGAAGTTCAGATTACTATGTTTATCCCTACGAAAAGAAACAAAAATGCTGTTTTTATTGTAAACATTTGGCCTCATTCGTGATTTCAGCTTCGCGATGTTGTATTGAACGCCTATGATATCAATATCCAATGAACTGGAAGCAGCAAGTGCGGATACCCCTCTTTTATCGGGTCAGCATTTTCCTAAAAAACAGCGGACCATTTGTTTTTTTTCTCTTCCTCAAAAAAAAAACCGGATTTCAAATAAGCACAACTGCGAGCAATATTTCCTTTTTACCGAGTTTGGTGTTCCGTCTTCTTTTAAGTTTAGGTGAACCAAGGTCAATCCATTTTTGTAACCATAAATATTTATAACTCTTATATGCACGCGACACAGTGATCAATAGCCAATAAAATTTGTTTAGATCAATTTAAAAGAAATTACCAAATTTAAAAATTCTTTCACGGAAAACTTTCTAAATTCCTCCTTTTAAAAGCCTTCCAGGAAATGGAGAAAAATGAAGTGTTGATGAAGGTGTCAAACCTAATTAAAAAGCCTAAAAAAAAGTACGTGAGGGCTAAGTCAAAATTGTTTCGGGTTTCACTTTTACCACTTCCTTGCTAAAACCTTTTAACGAACTATTTCACAAAATATTTTTTGAGTTTCTGATATCTCGTGTTCAGCGCGAGTATTGAGAGAATATTGAGGGGTCCGGAACATCGCAATACCGAAGAGAAAAATAGGCAATTACCGTAAGTGCAACTCCGACAAAATCGACCCAACGAAAAAATACCACATCCTGCACGTTTGAAAATGTTCAATGTCGCAATATCACCCTTAGGGCGCTTCCTTAAGTCTGAAGTGGTGGACCAAACCGGTCAGTTTGAAAATAAAGTAAGCTGGAGAGACTTCACTAAAACTCCATTACTCCCGTGCATATTATTTAGAAACAGATGGCTGGACAGTTATAATTAGTAGTGGAATTCTCTTGACGAATTCCCCCCCGCTCCCCCCTCCAGCATACGAAAGGACAAATCCAGCTGAGCCAATGAACGTCGAGTAACAGGAAGAAACTAAAGGAAATGGTTAAAATTATGTTTGGAACCTTCAGTTAATGGGCATCGAATTCTGTTTTCTTTGGTGTTTCTGTGTTGGATTTTAAGGGTAAAGGTGGGAAAAATGACACATCCAAATAGACCTTCACACTAAATGACTGAAATCAACGACATTTGTTGTTTACGTTCTAGTTACAGGGCTTCACCTCTGTAATAGTTGATTAGGTAGAGTACTCAATTAAAATAAACAAAAAAGATTTGCGTGTTTAATCCGGCATGACAATGACAACCCTTGAAATGACCAAGAAGCGTGAAAATGCTTTTAAAATATGAGTACATGTTCCATAAAACGTGCCATGTAATCGATATACTACTCTGTTATCAAAGTTAAACTATTAATTATGTTTTCAGCAAAACAAAAATTTCCATCTGCTATCTGATCGACACAAGGAATTTGATAACGGAAGAATTTTTTCAGCACTGCTGAAAACCGTTTACCCAGGTTTGTTTTTAAGTTATCCTCCAGTGCGTCGGCACGATCATGCGCTCGTTGATATATATTTGATAGTGAAAAGCTGTAAATGTCGCGAAGGTGATGAGAGCGCATTTTTTAATGATAATAAAATTACGATCAACTGATTTCTGTTGATCTGTGTGAAGAAATGCAGGCTTCAAGTTTCGATTGCTTACAAGAAAAAAAATGAAACAAACATTGAACCATGCAAGTTGATGATAACTGAGGTCCGTAGATAATAATATCAGACAGCCAGTATGAAAATCGAAATTCACTTGGAAAATAAGCTTACTTGTCAATGGGATTTTGCTTCTGTAACATTATTTGGACAGAAAGGTTAAAAACAACAGGACAATAAATTTTACTACACTAACCTGTATAGGATTGGTCGATTGTAAACGGGATCACTCCGTCTCGCCATAGCCTCTTATTGTAAGCAGTTGCGGCCCTTTTCGGTCTGTGGCGAAGTAGCTCATCGGCTGATACTGCTATATCTCCTTGGACAATGCCGTCTTTAGAAGGAATGACGATGGAGTATTAACGACCCGTATCATTACAAAGAGGGAGATAACATCTTTTCAATGAGATTAATCTGCTTCGAACAGAGCTGGCTTTGCAAGGAAACGGTCTATTACAATTAATAGGGTAGTGTCAAGACCGTGTAGAACACAAAATAGTCTTAAAACCATTATGCAATTATTGTTCATAATTTGTCAGACATTTTCCAGATATTTTTTCTGCGAACTTCTATAACGATCAATTACCAAATTGCTCCTGTGAATTACTAAGGATTTGCCACAGGCTCGCAAACGAAGGGGGTTAAATTAATGGTGTACGAAGACAAAATATGCCGTGGTTGGAGGTAATTAAGATTGGAAAACTTACCCGCCTTGCAAGGGTCGTAGTCATCATCGCCAGCGTGAACCACGCAGAGATAAAATGCAAAGAAAAACGTCAAAGAAAACAACATGCGAGGCATATTGTTAGTCTGAAATAGCATTTTCCAGAGATGAAAATTTGGGTTAAGTTCCAAGGCTTGCCGTATCTCTACAACTTGAAGTCGAATTCCTCAAATTATTGCAGGCAGAGGAATCGACTTTTGCTTTAGGCTTCTTCTTTCAATGACCGGATTCTCTCAACACCCTCTGTATCTTCAGACAATTGCCTATGGATAGGATTCAACGAAACTTCAACTGATGATGCATTTAATGGGATAGGCCCTTTTTAAAGTGTCTTGGGCGTTCAAGACTGATTTTTTTGACAATCCCCTTTTTACGTCGCCTGTAATGAGAATATCCGACTGATGTTTTTTTTGTTCACGTGAAGACAGTCGAAATATTGTGCGGCTTAGGTGCGAAAAGTTATCGCATTCCTCAACTAATCAACTAAGCTACTCGTTTTTAATTGATTAAATGACAAATGATAGAAGACTGTTTCATGCCTTAACACCCACTTCTCCTGAAACCCAACACCCAATTAAAACGCTGCGTTAAAAATAACTTCAATCTGGATTCGTGCCTATCTCCAAGTCACACTGCGTCTTTGACGCACTCGCGTGGAATGCATGTATATCCCTGTATATGTTCCAATCACTCCGCTCTATTCCTATTAAACAAAGCGCTAGGTCCGCAAAGGAAATAGCGAAATCTTTGAACGATCAATGCTGTCGACACTCTCCACACGAAATAACGCAAGTATACGAGGTTATTAAACACCGGATGTCATTTAGCACTTCCTTTTTCAGCGTTTGCTTAATGGCATCATGCCTTTTTTAAAGTTTGACGAACCCTGATTTGAGGCCAACTTCTTAGAAACTGACAAGATTTCCTGCATCCTCACGCTGTTCAATAAACATCTTCTTAAGCGGTCATCCACCACAAAAGCCACTAAAGTGCGGTTCTGGCAATGATCTGTATTTTTCCCTCTATCTTAGTTATTTACCCCAAATATTGTTTTTGACAAAATACTAGCTGTAACCGGCAGAATTCTGTTGCTCATCGGAAAGATGGCTGACATCTGTCAATCAGGGCAACAGAGACACTGACTGGAGCGGAATTTTAGTGAGGAGATCAGAAACTGATCCAAAGAAAGCCTGCGCCAACACCACTGGGAAGCTGATGCTCAAATTAGAAAATTTTGTCCTAGAAGTAATTGGCAATTTATCTGAAAGAGCGACGTTTTAAACTTCTACCAGTTAGAGACTCATTTCAAAGAAGCGGACTACGTAGAACTGCTCGAGTCACTGGGCTTAGAACCGTCTGCCATGATCATGAAGTCTAACGTTTAGTCTCGGGCTAATGTCCAGTAAGCGGACACTTCGGAATCAGGCCTACCTGTGGGCTCATAAATATGGAAGTGTCCTCTCATGGAAGCAACTGCAGGAAGTAAAGGATGAAAAAATAATCGATATTATTGACGTATATCAGGAGAGAATTACTTCCGTACTAATTACAATTTGTCTATCACTTATTAACAATACTTTTTCGCTTCACTGATATTCACATAAAATCAAAGAAATATACTTTTTTTGTAGAAGATTTGCATGTTGTCTCTTCGTGTTTTGGCTCCTGTGGACACTGAAAAGGGTCAGTGTCCAATTGTGACTGGTTTACGCTTTTAGAACAGTTAGAAGGGCTTAAAAGGGGTTAAAGGGAGTACTGATGACCCGTGTGTTTGCGTGTGGCCTGCAGTAAAAAAAAATTGGAAGCTTCATATAGTATAATTCTGAAGGACAGATGCTACCTTGTGTGAGAGCTGTCAAGTAGGATTTATTTCAATGGTTACTCCACAGGATTCGTCGACAGATTCACCCAGAACAACACATAACACAAAAATAAATTGTGGTAGATGAAAGTGCAGCCTACGGGAAAGATGTTTAGGAATTTGGGGCGCGAGATAAGTGATGCGCGCGAAAATGAACACACACGTGAGGAGAAAGGTACCAATAGGATTCGAGCTAAATGAAAGTGAATAGTCACACCATAGGGTGTCGTCAACAGAATCAAAAGTCTGGAAAACTCTACAGCTCGTGCCTGTTCGTTTGCCTTTGTACCCACACGTGTACGCCTATTGAGGCGGCCTGTGTCTATTAACGTAACATGCAACCAAAATTTTATGTCTTACCATTCTTTTCTTGGCCTAAAATTCCTCAAAAACGTGAAAATGCCTTGGTGTAACAGCTCACGCAAGCTAGATTCCCTGAAGATTATGAATATCTAACAGGGCCGGAAGAATAAGGAAGAATAAGGAACTTATTTACTTACTTTTTTTATTATCAAGAGCTCTTGTGCGCATGACTGTCAGGTAGGCTTTATTAAACACAATAAAAAAGCTTCTGATTGGTCCATTCAAGTTCAAGCATTAGGCGGAAACTAATGTCGCGCATAACGTGAGTGTGCGTAGGCCATTAAATTTGATGAATCGGTGAAACACTTTCTTCTTCTTTTTTCTAATAGTGACTGTCATGACTACTAAGGCCGCCAAACCACCAGGTTTTTTTTCTTTTAATCTAAAAAGCTTAAAAATAATCTGACTAAATTTGGACTTAAACTGGTAAGCCGGACGTCATCATTAACTTCAGCGTGACATCGACGGATAAAGTTCAATTTTTCCCCAAGTAAACACCAGACTCTATAGGGCGAAAGAGAGTTTCTTGAATAACGTTCCCACAGACTATTTTTACGAGGGTTGCTAATTAAAGACAATGGTAAAGATACGTATTACATTTGCGTGAAAGTTGCTAAAAAACATTGTGATATGGATGTTGTCCCAGTTTGGCACGCAGCAAAAAAAAAAGGTTTGAAAGGTAGGCTTCGAATTTGTCTTAGGTCACACATTAGGAACCGAAGTGTTAAATACCATCTATTTTATAAATAGCATTTTGCTTACCTATTGACACGGCACTATATGGATTCCCTGACATTCCCATCTTCAATTATGTAACCTTCATATTATTTTTGATGTAATGCCATCATACTTAATACTTTCTATTTTGTTAATCTTTGCAGTGAATAAGCTACCTTAGGGTAAGAGGTTTGCTACTCAGGCAGTCAAAGGCTAACCTGCGGTCTGAGGATACCTATAAAAAGAACCAGTCTTTTTCCCAGATTCCCAGGGGCTTTTTCCTTAGAAACTAGTTTCTAAGTGTGGTGGAACAGTAAGTGGGGCAATGTCACAGTGAGAGTACAGTTTGGTGGACAGTGGAATAGTGGCACAGAGTCACAGTGAGAGTACAGTTTCACAGCGATAGCGAAGAGTGGTGGAACAGTGGAACAGTGGCACAGTGTCACAGCGATAGTAAAATGTGGTGGAACAGTCGAACAATAGCACAGAGGCACAGTGATTGTATAAAGTGTTGGAACAGTGGAACGCTGGCAAAGCGTCACAGGGGTGAAAAAGTGGTGGAACAGTGGGAAAGTGGTACAGTGCCACAAGAATAACAAGAAGTGGTGGAACAGTGGAACAGTGTCACAACGATAGTAAAGTGTAATGGAACTGTGGAACAGTGGCACAGAGTCACAGCGATAGTATAGTGTGGTGGACTAGTGGTACAGTGGCACAGGGATAGTAAAGAGTGGTGGAACAGTGGAACGGTGGCACAGTGTCACAGGGATAGCAAAAAGTGGTGGAACAGTGGAACAGTGGCACAGTGTGACAAGTACAGCAAAGTGGAACAGTGGCACACTGCCACCGTGACAGTAAAGAGTGGTGGAACAGTGGACAGTGGCACAGTGTCACAGTGATAGTAAAGAGTGTTGAAATAGTGGAACAGTGGCACAGTATCACAGGACAGTAAAGGGTGGTAGAATAGTGGAACAGTGGCACAGTTTCACAGTGATAGTAAAGTATGGTGAAACAGTGGAACATTAGCACAGTGTCACAGCCACAGTAAAAAGTGGCGGAATTGTGGGACAGTGGCTCAGTTTTACGAGGGGAGTTAAGAGTGGTGGAACAGTGGAACAGTGGCACAGTGTCAAAACGATAGTAAAATATAATGGAACAGTGGAACAGCGGCACAAAGTCACAATGATAGTATAGTGTGGTGGAACAGTGGAACAGTGGCACAGTGTCTCAGGGATAATAAAGAGTGGTGGAACAGTGAAACGATGGTTTTAGTTTGTGGCTGTTTTGGGAAAGTCGAATTTTGTTCCCGGATGCTAAATAAGTCCTGCAAGTACAAGGGGGAAAGCCCTTCATTTGATTGTTTAAAATATTAACATGGCCTTAAGCTACCTTCGAAGAGTGGAGGGATTTTCCCAGTGGGTTCTGTTAAGGAGAAAGCTGGCTTTCGTATTGTAACTTGACCCGGTTATGACTCCTGAAGCCCTATATTGGAGTTCCAGCTCATCATTCAAGGTAACGCTGAGTCCATCTCAAAAGGCATAGTAGTCAAAGTGGGCTAAAATGAACTCTTGTTAGATTTGGACAAGAGCCATTATGGCTCTTCATTTGGAGAGCTGTTCTTTCTTTGACCATGAAAGGTGTTCGTCAATTAACAAGCCCAGAGATTTGGCTGCATCAACTATTTGGATCGATTTACCGTCGATCACCATATTAATATGATTATTCGTAAGAGCATACCCGTTGATTTGACCCAATTACCATTGTTACGCCGCAAAATGTAATAATCGCCGCAAAATGTAATATTAACGCAAAATGTAATAAGAATCGCCGCAAAATGTAATACTAACGCAAAATGTAATAACATTGACGCAAAATGTAATAAAATTTTCAACGCAAAATGTAATAATCTTTCAACGCAAATTGTAATAACTTTTCTAACGCATAATGTAATAACGCAAAATGTAATAATTTCCGAATGACGTGCATGCTATTTCAAAATCGGTATTGTTGCTCAGTCATCGGTAGTAGCGAATTCACATCTTCAATTAAATTATAAGCTATTATTATTATTGATATTAATATTAATATTAATATTATTAATAATATTAATATTACTATTAATATTAATTATTATTATTATTATTATTGCTAATATTACAATGAAACAGTTGAAATGAGGAGATGTAATCATCTTTAGGGAACCGAATGGGACGTTTGTTTCCGCTGATTTGAACGTAATACAGGTCCCAATAAGGTGCCCACCTAGCCGTCCTAAGCCAACATTCCGCCCTAAGTGAGAAATAAGTGTCAATGCTAGCTTAGGGGAGGCTTATGTAGACAGTTTCCCATAATTATCCAAAAATTCTAACCCAAACCAAATTACCCATACACCCTCCCCCCTCAAGTGGTCAAAAAAGGTCGGCCCTAAAAAGACGAAATTGCGCACTCTTTATGGATCTCCTAGTTCAAGATTTGGCGCCGTCAACTCTAAGCCAATGGCGATTGCGTTGCTGAGCAAATTCAAGGTTTCGTTTAGCGTCGAATGCGTTTCCTGATATTGAGTCGGTCGGTCGGATTGAAAAAAAAAAACCTAAAAACAAAATCACAAGAAGTCTCGGAATAGGAGGCCCTGGTACCCAAGGACGACGTTAAAAGTTAACATTCACATATTTGGATTAACAAAATACACAATATACTGTAAAAAATGTTTATGTCTTTGTTCCTGTTTTTCTCTATGCTGTTACTATGCTCATTTTTCAGATTAATAGAACTATTTCAAGTGAAAAATGGTTTAACTAGGTCGTTACTTTTTTTGTGAAAATGCCAAAACTTTGGGTCGGTCGGACGACGCTACACGGAGAAAAAAAAGAGGATGGCCTGTCTTCTAATCACAACTGCCTTGCCAGGCAAATTCAATGTTTTTGTGCATCAGATTAGCTCTACTGCAATCAAAAATGCGTTACTGGGCTAACTAAAAAAATTTTGCGCTATCTGTTCTGGGCAAACGACAACTGCCTTACAAGGCAAACTGATTTGACTTTGCAAAGCTTAGAAACTTCAACATAAAAGAAACTTGGACCTAAAAAACAGCATTAAGAACAATTCAGCCTCTATTAAATGAGAACTTAAGAGTAAGCTACAGCCAAAGTTGTCTGGTTCTCATGAAAAAAAGTGTGACAGATATCTTATATTTTAAATGCATTTGAATTACGCTTTGAAAGTTGATTCTATTACTTGTTTTCGACAACAGCTATTTTATTTGACTGAATTAAATTCAACACCTGAAATTAAACCAAGTCTCTCAGTTGCTACAGTTGTGGTACAGTACAGCAAGCTCTTGCAGCCATTTTTGTCTCGTCACACAATGCTCCTCCTCCTTTGTCAGGGAAGAGTGTTGCGTGACGAGACAAAACACGGCCGCGATCGAGAGAGACTAGCTCAGCACGGAAGTAACACGACGTTTCAACCGTTATTTCATTAATAGTGATAAGACGAAGAAGAAGAAGAAGCAGAAGAAAATAAATATTATTACTATTATTAATATCAATATTGATAATAATAATAATAATAATAATAATAATAATAATAATAGTAATAATAATAATAATAATAATTCACATGAAGATCTGGATCAGCTACTGATTACTGAGCCACAATACCGATTTTGAAATAGCATGCACGTCAGTATTTCGGAAATTATTACATTTTGCGTTATTACATTATGCGTTAGAAAAGTTATTACAATTTGCGTTGAAAGATTATTACATTTTGCGTTGAAAATTTTATTACATTTTGCGTCAATGTTATTACATTTTGCGTTAGTATTACATTTTGCGGCGATTCTTATTACATTTTGCGTTAATATTACATTTTGCGGCGATTATTACATTTTGCGGCGTAACAACCATAAATTCAGTTTTGGCAACCTAATTAAGGTTTAGTCTGTTGGATATAAGCCAGCGATTAAGGTTTCGTAACTCAAAATTTACGACATTTTCGAGGTCGGTCATTATACCTGCAGCGAGAATTTATATGAGTCACCGCCGGCGAACATTCCCAGTTAGGGTAAACTGAGTCAATTATGCCTCATTAATATAGACTAGGAATAAAAGTGGTCCAAGATTGCTTCCCTGTGGTACTCCACAGGAAACTGGGGTTTGACAAAAGTCCATTTATGTAATTTGTTCAAATTTGGCTGCACGCAGCATTACCTGTGCTGAAATTACAGCCAAATCCCGTTGTTGCAGGTCTGGTGTCCTTTATAGAAAGAGTACGTAAATGTTTCAGGTAAATGTATGACTAAATTTAATTTTGCCAGCGATTAAGCTGCTGTCCTTATTATTGCATGGGGTATCGCAATAGCAAGGTGAGTGACCTCAAGGCGAAGTCTAGAGTTAACTAAATAGAAAATCATGCCAGAACTGCAGGACGAACAGTTAAATCAGGTAAAAGGTCATCGCATTCAGTTATAGATGCATCTTTTGTAGTTACGAGCCGGGAAAAAATCAGCAGGTCAGTTTGTGGATGGCTCGCGTAAATCTTGGAACGCATTTTGACCGCTCGTAAACTGTGGGATTTTAATTTTTATCGGGGGCTAGCTCCGGTCCATTTGGGTGGACTCGTGATCGGGAAGTACAGCCTTTGTGCTGTGGGGTTTTATAGCGAAGCAATGCGAATTTCTAGGGGAAAATCGCTCCGGCGCTGGAGCCGTTCAAAAAATTGATTTCACCCCTGTTCTAATAAGAGGCATAGTAGATCTGGAGTAGACGTACGGCGACCTCAAAATCCTACCACTTGTAAGACAAAGAACGACAATTTGTCATAAGCACGGTGTTACAACTTTTATTTAGCATTGATTCATGCACATATTTAGCATGCACATATATATCTCTACGGAAATCCAGATTCGCTAGTTACAGCAAAATAATTCATGAAATTTTCGCAAATTCCGGAGATAATACTGGGCTGGCTTACTTCCCTCGAAGTCTCGGCGATTTTCGTGTTCTACTATTGTGAAGTTAAATGTTTTGAAATTTAGAGTAATATAAATTTACCCTGATGTCTAAATTTGTATGACAACCAATAGTTTCTCTTTCGTAAGGGGGAGATAAATATTACCGCGAACGGTAAAGATATCATTTTATCGAAACCCGTAACGGTCTGTTGGTCTCAGTTTTTACGCTGTTCTGACTGTTTCCGGGGTGTAAAAGATCCACTGCGGAATCTTAGGCTAAGTCAGGTAACATGACGGTGGAGCTTCGGCAGCTAACATCGCGCATGCGAGCTTGCGCTTAAGGTGGCAAAGGTTAAGATCAGATTTTTTTCCTCATTAAATATTCGACTCCGACCTATTTTGATAATTGCTGGAATCCTCTATAAAAATATTTTCCTTGGAGGTGAGTAGAGTACGATTGATGTTAATTTTCGTTTCAAGTGTCAAAATTTCGTGATTTTAATTTACCCTAGTGTGTTATTTGTTCTTGCCAAGCTAATGTTCGTGTGCTGTTATTTAACGCTGGGACTAGTTACTCCTCCTACTTGTTTCTGCTTCAGTTGTCCTTTTCAAAGAGAGGGAATTTTTATTCGAAGTCTAATTTCATTAACGCACGTAACATTGTGTAGCTAAAGGGTTTCAGTTTAAACAATAAGCTAGAATATCACCAAATAGCCGACAAAATTATCTTTCTCGTTGCTTCGGGGTACTTGAAGTTCAATTAATGACCTCTTGAAATCTCGATCTAAAAACTCGGCTTATATAGCGTACAGTGCACATGTTAATTCACGAATTTGGACCGACAAAATGCGTGAATTGATCTCTTTGGGTGACTTTCTCCGGGAAATCAACTATGTATGTGAAATAAAAGTTTGTCATTGTTGAAACTTTGTCCGAAGTTGTTTGCCTAGCAGGTACCATTGATCAGTCGCTGGTACCATGACTCACTGAATATCCTAGACATCTTTGCAAAGAGTGTTGTGCTTTATATGTATCTATTCCTTTGAACTGAGAAAAGCGTTTTTAAACAGATGTTAAAACAGAAATAAGGCTCAAAATGACGAGAGCTAGGTGCTTCTCAAACGCCAAAGAGTAGATGTGAAACTAGTCATAATCGTTTGCTTCGCAACTTCACATGGCAGTGCACTGACAGGCGTTCTGAAGGTGTTTGTCTAACGTCATACAAAAGCTGTGAAGCTCATGATAATCTTTCTGTTTTATTGGTGAAAAATGTTAACAAAAAATCCTTTTACTGACTAAATATGTTATGAAATTGTTGGGTATGCGACCCTCAGTTAACATTTTTAAAGATAAAAGACGGCTCATTTCAACTTCGGTGTCCAATCATTGCTTCAAAGTTGTAAGATTAACTTTCTGAATACAAACTCAGATATCGTTCGAAAGCAAACTAAGTAAAATTTCCTCTTTAAAGCGATAGCCGTGATATAGGTTTATTTTCTACTGATATTAAAAACGTTTCGCCTTTTTGTTATTTTCATTTTGCTTTTATGCCGCTGGACATGAGATTCCTGTAAAAAAATCACAGCCTGGTATACGGGAATGCAGTTGAAATTCACATCAGTTTACGCGGTACCCTACTTCGCCATTTCGCCGTGCCGAGCTCCGCAAAAACTCTACAAAATAATTCCTTTGAATGAACCTGACCCAATTCCGTCACCCGAGTTGTCTGGATCAAGGATAACCAAAATCTGTAGTCCGTGTGTCTGCCGTAAATTACGGGAACTCGACAATTGTCAGGAAAAAGTCCGTCTTACAGAATACCGTTATGGAGGAACTAGAGCATGGTGTGGAAATCTTGAAATGGCAACTAATAATGCGGAAAAATCAGAATTGGACTAGAGAAAAAAAACTTTAAAACTAGTTTATATTAACATCATTCTCGGCAGTTAATGATTCACTGTTACTTGTGTGTAAGCTTATTGTGTCGTAAGTACTCGCGCACACCTGTCTCCCTGAATTCGAAGTCTATTCATGCATAATCTAAATTATCAAGTTGCACACAAGCCTCTTATCAAAAATCAAATCGAAATGTTACACTTATCATACCAATTCCGAATACATTTTTTTCTTTTAGCCATGTGGTTTCTCCTCATTGTTGTGTTTGGACCAATTCTTGCACAAGTGTCTGCTTTAACGGACCCTTTGCCGTCAGCCCTGAGTAAGTGAAAGACTGAATCGCTTTTTAAAACTGTTCTAGCTAGACCGTGAAATTAATGATATCTATTGAATAATATGGAACACAAAGTCTAAATTCCAAGCATTACAGGAGACTTTCGACTATCCTCCTTAGCGGGTGAATTGGATAAGTGTCGCCACGTGAGTCCAATACTTACAGCCAAGTCACGTGCGACCGGGGTTGAAAGGAAGGGTTGTACGTGCGGGCGGCTCTGGGCGGCACTCAAGAGACGTTCGGGTAGAGTTTGAACTAAACCTGTCCCTAATTAAGAAGAGAGGCCTCGTTTCATGTCCCTGACTCGTTCTATGTTAATTACAAAGTTAAGTAATTTTTCAAACTAACGTACGGGAGTTTGTGGAAAACATTACTGTTAGTACCACAATATGTTCTATTGGATATTACCGCCGCTGACGGTCTAGCATCCAATCCATGCACTCTTTAGATGGCTCATGCGGCTTCAAAAAACTGTGATAAACTCATACTGTTAATTTTTATTCCTACTATTTATAAACAATTATTGGATGAGGTTGAGCATGATATCACGAATTATCAAAACCGAGGTCTGTGTTATCTGCCTCAGCCTTCGGCTTCGGCAGATAATACAGACACAAGGATATTGCAGCAGATATTGCATTTATCATGTCAAGTTCACTAGCTATTGTGAATTGATTGAATGCTCTCGAACAATCAGATTTTTCATAGTGAGTCTGATGTATAATAATACCTTTTAACGTATCTTTTGCCCTGTATTGTTTTCTGCCTTTGTTATTTTATCACAGTCGAGCCATTTTCAACGTCAATTCGCTGTCCTCCAACCAAGCAATTCCATTGGACACGATCAGACACCTCTGGACTTGATATCGTTTTTTATTACACATGTGGTTCGGCATGTAAGTTATTAACTGAAATACAAATAACGGTTTCAAGTCCGTATAAATGATAAAGTATCTTCACACCGTTTTGATCATGTCCAAAGACGCCTAGCTGTTCTGATCTACATTTTTGGACACATTGTCTGTAAGGTGTTGCCGTCTATTCAGAGAAGAGTACTCACAATAATTTCGTACTGACGCCCTTTCCAATTCGCCCTTTTAACCTGGCCACGGTTGTTCAAAAGAAGCGCTATTCACCGGGTGAATCTCTATCCTAGGGATAAGTATTGGGAAAACCAATATTGCATCATCAGTGGATAGAGATTTATCTGGTGGACATCGTTATCCACCATTTTACCAACTGGCGCAGTTTCCCAAAATTGTAAACCATTTTTAGGAAAAACATAAAGTAATCCATTCGGCCCTCACACAGAGATACCAAACGATATCTCTATTTTCCGCTATTACTTAAAGGTGCAATAACATCGTTGTCATGACAACCTTTTTAAAGTGGAACACAAACCGAGAAGAAGAAGGTTCTCATCGATATTTATTTGTTACACAAAGGTTTCCGGAATATAGGCCATTAGTCGAATGAAGTCTTTTGCTACTAAGAGCAGAATTCATTTCGTATTTCTTTCATATTTAAATTCAGTAACCCCAGCGAGGTTTAAGTAACAAAAACCCTTAAAAAAACCCTGAAGGATTCTGGTTGTAGCAATTAATGACGGCATCATGCAAACGGCATATTGAGGATTTCATCCTTTCATGCTCAAAAATCTAAAGTTATCAAACGGTTATAGCTTCAGAAGGATATCTGCCACGCCATTTGCTTTCAGAATTAATTGACCTAATCTTCAAATTAAGCCCCTATAAAAACCAAAATGTGATGAAAAAAATTAAAGGCCTGCAAGTTACTCTGCGCATGCTTGTTACGGGGCCCTGATTTTCTAAGCAACCCGTTAAGGGGTCGTTAAAGGAATCTATTTTAGTCCCCGTGTTGGCGCTTTCAAATTATTTAATGAAACATTTACTTACGTTTATTAGCAGAAGAAATGTCACAAACTCTGCACTGCACAAATGGCTACAAGGCTCAGTACAGAAAGGACCTAATTCCAGATGCTATGAAGAAGGCAGCCATTCCCATGGCCTTGAAGAGAGGTTTTATATCAAGTGAAAATCAAGAGCCAGCCTTTGGGCTCTTTTCAACGGGGCCCGATTACAGTTTGAAAAACGGAGCAGTAGTAGTATTTGCATGCTCGAACCCAAAGTAAGCATTTTGGTAAAGTGTTATATAAGCAGACAATCAGTAAGTGTCATAAAAAAACGTTGGGTTGGAAAGTTAAATTGAACGATTTTCTCTTGCGCGTATGGATAATCAGTAAGTATCATTAGTGGAGTCACATTACAAGTTATTATGAAAAAAGACCCCAAATAACACAAATCAAATGAAAGAACACTTTCCTTTTATTTCAAGATCAATTTAATTTAACGTCACTTTGCTTTCTTTACAGCAAATAAACCATGGCATGCGCGAAAAGAGCACTCAAAGGGACATTATACTACGCGTAGGACTTAAGCGTCTAAACGGCTTTGGATGTTTGAACTGTTTCAACAAATCTTCTGTGTCCAGAAAACAGGAAAACAACTCACATTCACGCCGAATCTTGTAGACTGTGGATCGAATTTGTGACTCTTTTCCCCATTTTTTGCTTCGGGGACAACGGGAAAGAAAAAACCCCCAAAGATATTGGCTATCACTTGCGCTTATCTTTTACTTGACTTACGTGCTAAGAATAAGCAATTAAATGATACTGAATTACTGAATGAGGAAAAATTGATAAATATATAAATTAATAAATAAACAACTTAACCAATACTCTGTTACGTCATCAGCCTCCTTATCATTATAAGCACATTTCCATTAAATGAGTGTGGTGAATCACTGCAAAATTTGATTTCAGATATAAAAGCATAAAAAACCAATCCAGTTTTATTCTTTTTGCCTAGAATTTGATTATTGGATGCTCTAAAAATTATAGAGAAAATTATCTGAGAAAATGCTTTTGAACAAATGAAGAAGAAACCGGGATTAAAATTTAACCCCGGGTTGGCTCTAATCGGCATTTGAACAACTGGGCCCTGGGCTGCGGAGTTCAAGGAATCCAGAATCCCGCTAACGATTGAACACCGAAATCTAATTCAGCCACTGACAAGGAATCCTTTGAAATCCGAAATCCCCAGCGTGAGATTCAGACTCCAGGACTGCCTTGAATTACCTTAACGTACATGGGGCGAACAATTCGTACACAGAACTTTGTCGGAGTAAACAACAGTTAAGACGACAATATGCCATTATCCTTAACAATTGGTTCATGCGTCAGCGTGCGTATGTCGAGATAGTGAGCTTACGCAGGAAAGAAGACTGCAAACCTTGTGTGACAAGCGTGACAATGATTTTGTCTGATAAACTTTTCCGCCGAACTTCACCCTCCTTCAAATACAGGGGTGTAGCCAGGATTTCTGGGAGGGGGGGTTCCAAATTGGTTCCAACGAAAACGGTTGTTCTAAAGTCCTTACATTACGTGCGTACAAGACTTTGGCGTTTACGCTACGCAAATAGAAGACGCCTTAGTTGCGTGAACGTGTTTATCACTTCCTCGATATTTATGTCTCGGTGAAAGCTGATTTTATAACGTCAGGGCCGGAATCCCCTATGTAAAAATTGTGGACTCCCATTCTCAAAACCCCCAAAAGCTTTCAAAATCTCTTCTTGTGAGAGGTAATTAATGAAACGATTTTAACCTCCTTAAAGATACCAGTTTTGTTTACTTCTAAAAAAAGCACATTAAATGCCGCTGAGAACTCTGAAAGAAGGTAGCCTGGCCTGGCAAGTGGACAGCGCGTCGACTCCGTACCACTACACAACCTATAAGGTAGGAAGGATTCTCCGGTGTCAGTTAATGGGAGCTCGGCACCTTTTTTTCTGTCCAACTTCTACGCTTTCTGTTACAAAGTGTATAAGATCTGCACACATAGTTATTAGCAGATTATGCTGTGAAGTAAATTGGCATAGCTTGAAGACCTGATCGTGTTATTTACAAAGTATCGAGTAGTTTCGATGCAATTTTTTATGTACTTTACATGCATTAGACAAAAGCTAAGCCAAGGTACTCAAGAAGCGCCGAAGCTTGTCCAAAACTGACATTGCGAAATGAACTCATATGACGGCTGAATGGTTCGTGATGTGATCTGACCAAATAGTACTTGTCGCGAACATCAAGTTCGTTGGGGACTTTTCAGAGCCTCTGCACCTACCTATTAAAATAATATTTGTTTCTTGAGTACTTACAAGACAAACTTTTTTATAAGGAACTAGCGATGAAAAAAAAATTGAGTTAATTGACTTATGCTAGTCAGTAGAGTAATAAGTTACAAAATTGGTGTTAACTAAGTAAAGTGTCGTTCCTGATTATTACAATCAATTGAGTGTCCTGGTACAAATTCAATTGCAAATTAAGTAAGTGTTATGTGTTTCTTGTGTTATCAAAAACAGCAAAAAAGGCAAAAAAATTTAATCTTGTACAATCAAATTTTTTATTTAACTGTGCGCTAAGTCTTTTAGACATCCAAAGTGGAACGTTCACTGAGCTGAACTCAAGCAAGCTTAAGTTGTTCTACTGGTCGCAATTAACGCCTTGCCGGTTGAATTCAAGTGGCTCTTGGCCACGCTCTAGTTAAAATAAGTCCAACTTGATGGCGTTGAAAAAAAAAAAACAGCGTCAGTTTGAAATGACGTATTGGCCAAGAAACTGAAAATTGTTCTCCAATGAGATCTGAGCATAAATGAAAATGTTAAGCTGACTGATTCCAATTCTACTTCCATCTAAGACGCACGGAAAATTAATAAGGTCTTATTAACTGTCACCAAACTGGTACCAGCCAAGACCTGGCTCTAGAGACATTGGCCGTACTTGTAAATGAAACAAATCAGTTTCCCAATTCATTGAATAAACTCCCTTGCAACTCTCTTGCCAATTTAGTCTTTGTGATATTATTTCACTCACTCGTTCTGCCAGAAAAAATAGTGGATTAAGCTGAAAATGTTAACGAGAGGAAAATCTGCTGTCGCAGTCAAGAGGAATTGTTCATTTCACGGCTTTGCACGTTTAGCTCTTCAAATGAAAGTAAGAAGAGAGCTGTAATAGTCGCCGTTTACATGGGGTATCTCGCTTCGTCCGTTTTTACTGCAAGAAGGGTAAATTTTATCTCGACCAAAGTTTCATCGCCTGACTCGCATTGATATCAGTGGTCATGCTTAGCAGGCCCATCTTGGATTACAAAATACGATTACGTTATTCACTGTTGAGGCGTTTGGTGCATAATTTATTGCCAGTCGAGCAGATACACCGCGACTAGGAAAGGTCACTTTGGGGCAATAGTGAAACTATAGAAATATTGCCGCTACGCCCCGGGGTAAGTAACAAACTGAGATGGGGCGCGATGGATCGAGAAGGAAACGAAACGATGAAGAATCCCAAATGAACGCCCAGGAATCTTCTTGGGGTTGTGGAGCGCGGTGTATGGGGATTCTTGGTGTTTTGACCGTCATTTTAGTGGTAGCTGTCATTCATGTGGCAATCAGCGATGAGCGCAAGACGTATTTCGATGAACTAGTCAGTACGGGAGGTGCTATTCGCTCGGCGCGTGATGTTCATAGCGATCTGAAGGATAACCCCGTGAAGATTTGCCAAACTGAGGATTGCAAAAAAGTGGCAAAATACATAAACGGTTCCATGAATCATTCCATAGACCCATGTGAAGACTTTTTCGATTACGTTTGCGGGGGCTGGATCAAAGCCAATCCCATTCCTAAGAGTTCCTCGACCTATTCCACATTTGCTAAGCTCAATGGGCATGTGGAAAGAAATCTGAGGCGCATTTTGGAGAAGAGAATAACATCTTCTAGTAAGAGGC
Source organism: Porites rus (assembly GCA_964035705.1). Lineage (NCBI taxonomy): Eukaryota > Metazoa > Cnidaria > Anthozoa > Scleractinia > Poritidae > Porites > Porites rus. Next base: position 9,698,165 of record OZ037999.1, read on the forward strand.
TCTTCCAGCTGCCAAAGAAGTTTTATGACTCCTGCATGGATCTCAAAACTATTGACAAAATAGGAGATAAGCCATTACGGGACTTGATTCATGAAATTGGTTCCTGGAGCATTAATAGCAATTCAGGCTGGAATGAGGAAAGCTGGAACCTCGAGGGAACTTTGTTGAAAATTCATAAGCACTATACGTCCGCTGGCGGGCCTTTGTTTTCTGTTCACATTAGTGACGATCCAATAAACAACACCAGACACATAATTGAGGTAAGTGCCCTTCAATCAAAGTCATGGTGTGATTGCTAGAAGGCTTTCACTTTCCACTCGATGCTTGTGAAACTAATGGAAGATTCCAAATTAGGCCAGTCTGTCTGAATCGCATCAACGGCTCTTGCGGGAGTCCTATTCAGGCCTTTCTCGTGTTTATTATAAAAACAAGCAATTCGTGTACTTATTTAATTGTTTAACGAAATTAAATGAAAATTCAGACCTTGATGGAAAGAACGTTTAAAAATGACAGCGTTCTACCATTATCAATATTGTAAATTTTGATTTTTCGTATGGAAAGTAGGACATTTCCTGAATTAGCAATTTCCGTGACCGTTTGATTCTATTCTGTTAACTTAAGAGACGGCGTATAACCTGTTACATCTGGCTTGGACTACCTGCCGTTTGTTTCAGAAACGCTACCGATAAAAGATGAATTTGTTTTAACATAATAAACGTTTACCAAAGCCTGCCCCAAATTTCCAAAGAAATCCAATAGTTGCCTTTCCTCGTTAAAATCTGAAAAAAGGGTCAAGTAAACATCCTTCCAAGGGTTTTTATGTAAACGGTAAGGTTTTAGAAATTTATCCATTGACAATAAAGTTAGAGCTGCGTGACATGTTTTCATAACCGTCTTTGGGCGTGAAGAAACATATCATGGCTAACAGAAAGTGAGAATACGAAGACAAGATGATACGGCCAGGGTGAACCTCTCGCACACTATGCCAATAGGGCAAACTCCTTCCAGGACGGAAGCTTCCAAGGAGTCGTAACATGTGCCATTACGGATTCACACCACGCTTGAAGTGGGGGGAGGGAGAAGCGTTGCCTTGACGTGATCTATGTGTTGGACTCGCAACCCGTCGATCCCGAGTTCGAGTTCTGCTGTGATCACTGGCTGCATTTGTCTTTGGTTGTTCAATACCTCGGCCGCATTTGGAAATAGCCAACTGGCAGCTGCCTAATACATGTTGGAATTTTTCACCAAGCTGTGTTTCCATGAGACTATTTTTCTTGTGATTTATCGAGTGGAGCCTAGTGTCAAATTGGTGGAACTGCTGAAAGCACTTTCAGGGAAACAATGACTTATAATTTAATTGTTATTTTGCAAACATATCTCCTGAGCATAGAATTCTTAGAGGGAAGTATGGGCAACGAGGCTTGAATCAGAAATGATTAATCTTCAATTTTGAGAAATAATGTCTGATCTAGAAATGTCCTTCCAACATTTGAGTCCCTAAAAAAAATCCCATTGGATGACCATCAAAATGAAACCTTACTTTAAGTTGTTTCATTTGCAAGATGACATTCAGCAATGTTTCTCTAGTTTCGATTTTGGGGAGTATTTATTCAGTTTGTTTCATTTCCTCGTTACTTTGCTTGAGATTCTGTTCAACGCCAATCTTCCTGGTGGATCAGAGGCCTTTGGTTGAGATCAGCTTTTGAGGCACAATCAAGACTCGTACTCTTTTTGCTTAGCTTTCATCTGGGCGTTATCGTCATGGTAAAAACGCCGGCAACTAGATAATGATGATTTGAAAGTTTTGTATGTTTGTCTGAAACGTGTAATTTTTATCGACCAGGTAGATCAGTCTGGACCAAGTCTATCCCGAGAAGTGTACTTTGACAGTCCAAAGGTAAGAGAAAAACTTTATCAGGGTTGCCATTCTTCAAAAGTGTCAGCCGAGTAAATCGTGTTCAAGGGCTAAATGTCACAAGGATATTGCTGTTTAGGTCAATTCTGTGCTGAAATCATTACTTAGTGCTTTCAACCGTACAAGAAAAGCTCCTGTAGAGATATAAGAAAATATCAGACAAATTTGGTTACTCTAGATACAACGTAGACTCTGGTTGGGCACTACGATAATAAGCACACCCTCAATACCACGTGTAAGAAGTGACATAATCTTAGGAGGCAGCGTGACCGAGTGGTCAGCGCGACGAACTCACGATCTGGCGGTCCCGTAGGCTCGAGTACCTCGCGCTCTGACCACTTGCTGGATTTGCTCCTCGTTCTTCCCGAGTTCAAATCCTAAGCAATGCAGGTAAATAGGTAGCCAACTGTTTGCATCCTAACACTTTGGATTTTTACTCTTCTTTTGTTCCATCTGAATCATCTGTTTCTGCTTGAGTGGAGTGCCTGTAAACTAACTGGAAAGCTATAAAGTGCACTTCCGCAATAAAGGGCAAACCTTAATTTATTAATGAAATTAATTTCAAGATCATAAAAGCGTACAAGCAGTTTATTACCGCGGTTGGAAAACTCCTCGGAGGTGATGAAAAGATGGAGAAACGTGCTGAAGAGATTGTAGCCTTTGAAACAAAACTGGCCAACGTAAGTATAAATCGCTTGCGGAGAAAATAAATCAATATTTAATATTTGACTTAGTGCTAAAGATAACAGGAATTTGCTGGGTATGTGCCGCTGGCTTCTTAGAACCCCTAGCCCATTATAATCTATTCTGTGGCGAGTTATAGGCCCCATATTAGTCACTTTTATGAAAATGTAATTTTCGTGATCCCAACTCCGCCACTTTCGGTTTAGGCATCTACTTTGTAAAGCCTTTTAACTAGTGATCCTGAAATGAATTGCCACATTTGTAAAACTTAATGACGTAAAAATCTGTCCTTTTTTGAATCCCTACCAACCTGTGTTTTCTCACCCCTAAAATCCCGAAAATATGCGACCCTATTCTTGTAATTCTATTGAAAATGCAATCCCATTATAGTCAATCCAGTCGTGAAAATGCGATCCCATCCAGCGGCACATTCCCATTAAATTATTTCCAGGAAGTACCTCCCGGGCGTTTTCACATGACGTCACTTCCGCCATATTGGATTCCCCATACAATGAAATGGCGGCCATGTTGGTGTTCCAAACCAGTCCCGCGGGAGTGGAACATTTTCTTACATTGTTCTAATAAATTTGCATATAGTGGCCACCTGAGTGAAAAGGCTCTTTATGTAAGTAGCATTGTACAGTTGTTAGAAAAAAGTTTCTTAGCTGACTATTGCCCAAAATGTAAGTTGGGATAGCGTGTTGACAGTCTTCTGCTTAAAGACTTAAATAAGCATAAACATAAGAATATCAAGAGATTCTGTTCTTCGATATTCAGAGTGGCAGGTAAGCATATGCTCAAGCACATGCTCAGGCGCATTCACCTTCTTCTAAGCGACCAAGGAAGGAATTCCTTGACGAAATCTGCGCTCTTTACTTTTGCCATCAATGGAATTATTATTAGCAGTGCAATATTTTCATGCGTCTTCTCCTGTGTATTCTACCACATGCTAATACTTATCGCTAGTGAGAACACCGTTGCACTTTTGTTTGTGCTTATTTTATGGAGTCGACAGTTAACAATGTACAGTCATCTGATTACGTCGACGCTTAAATGAAGTGTTTTGCGTCGTTCTAAGTGATACATTTATGCTCGCCTCAGACCAGAACTCGCAATAATGTCTAACACTGGAATCATTACCATGTTTAGAATGTTACGTCACTTGCGTAAACGATTTTTTCTTAATATTTTTAGATCAGTGTTCCTGACGCTGACAAGACTGACTCCTGGTTCAACCGGTTGAATATTTCTTCATTAGCAAAAAAAGCGCCAGGGGTAAGATTCACTGATCGATTTGAATCGTTTGGTACAGAACAGCTCCAAAAATTTTATTAAAGGCCATTCCTCTGAAATAGAACCTGCGGTTAAATTTTTGTAAAGCTTTACTAATTGTTTATGTTGAATAAAGTTAAATTTCATACTCGATTAGGAGCAACTTTGTGAGCAATGATTCCTTAAAATCTCCACTATGATTGTATCTATGAGTATATGTTTTGAACACGTTTCCGAGGTTTGTTTCTTTTTCTGCTGCACTTGGACTATAATTATTCTGGAGAAAGAAAGTCACTGCTCACTTTTAAAAAGAGGAAAAAAAAACAATGCTAGTTCACCACACTCGTTTGCCTCTTTGAATATCTCAAGCCCTAAGGCAAAAGCCGCCATGTTTTAATGTTCACGCGCTTATCTCGCGTGAAATTATGCGCAGTAAGTATGCGCAATGCAATACTAAGGAATAACCCTAATATTCGCTTCTTTTACTTTATAGTATCCATGGATGCATCATTTATCTTCAATATTTTCTAACGAAACCCTTACAGGGGATGAAGAGATCATTGTACCCGCTCTTCCTTACCTTCAAAAGATGTCCAAGATCATCGCAGAAACACCCAAACGGTAAGAGTAACACTTGTATATCCAAGTTCCTTGATGATAAACTCATTTGCCCATTGACGGCGGATAATTCAGTCGCCCTAGCATTTTGCATTTTGGAAATTCAATCAAACAACAAAACATTCGCGCTATTCTTAAGATATGATGAAATCCCATTCTTTTCTCACTCTTATCATCATCATCATCATCATTGCAATCGTAATCGTAATCAACATCGCCGTTATTTTAATGATCATCATCATCATCGTCATCGTGATTTTTATCTTTATCATGACTACGAACACCAAATCACTGTTCCCATCACTGACATTTTCATCATCATCATCAACAACAACAACAGCAACATATTATCATCCTTGTTGTTGTCTCCATTATCACGTTAAGCATTCTCTAAAGAAGATGTTGAAATGTATCCCCCTCTTGTTCTCTCTTACCTTTGTAAGGTAAAATAACCCAACAGTAAAATAACAAAGTACGTACTGATAGATTGACTGATAAGTTATTCACCGATATTTAGAGACTACTACTGGTGCTCTCATTTGTTTTCACGTCAACTACCTAGGGGTTTTAGCTTCAATTAAGGGCGCTTTTGACTTTGGCCTATTTGCAACAGTTACTTGACATTAACCAGGACGAAGAGAGGAAGACAAGAAGCGCGCGTTAAAAGACAGATTTTATTCATGTGCTGCATTTTGTATTGTTTCCAGGATCCTTGCAAACTATATAGTGTGGAATGTCATTCAAGACGAAGTCTCGTTTCTTTCTAAGCCCTACCGTGACGCCCGGACACATTATCGAGAGAGGGTCCTGGGTTCCAAGGGTCAGAAGAAGCGCTGGAAAACGTGTGTGACGTTCACCAATGAACTACTGGGGGACGTTTTGGGGTCAGCTTACGTGGAGCATCATTTCAGCAAAGGAAGCAAAAAGATGGTAAGTAACGCACGATAATGAGCCATTTAGCTTATTTTCCAAAGCGACTCTTTGTGCTTACAGCTGTGAGTCTTTTACTACGATTTTTTACTACGACTTCCATAATATACTTTTCCATTTCTCTGTTGTTTATATTTTTTGAATCCCGGTGACGTTTGTTAACAACCTTAATCTACATAAGAAGACAACAAAAGAAATGAAAGTGCAATGGTTGCACTGTTAGTTTTTTAATTGGCTTCTTGACAGAAGAGGTCTATTTTGCGGTAACATTTACAAAAATCAATCCAGCTAGATATATAACATATTTATATTTTTCCACATCTTGCAATATTGTGTCTATCATGTCTAATTCCCGTTTGGTTTCCAATCATTAGGCAGAAGATATGATCATAGAGGTCCGAAATGCTTTCAAAGATAACGTTAACTCCATTCCCTGGATGGACAACCTTACCAAGATGGCGGTCATGGACAAGGTGCTAATCAGTTTTGTTACTAAAACTATCATAGCATTTATATAAAATGGAAAACGGATATAATGCTTCCTTTGTAGGGACAAGGTTTCCCGCAAGTTAACTAGTGTGAAGCCAATTAGGATAAATGCTGACCGATTTCCTAAATGAGGGCCGAAGGCCCAAACGCTATCTAGCGGGGTCCGGGAGGCAGGCTCCCCAAGAAATGCCAGTTTGGTTTTTAACTCTTAAAGTCCCGTTCCTGGATTACGAGTCATTCGGACAGGATATTGCCCAGGTTTCAACCTGGGAAGCGTTTTTTATTATTGAAAATATTTTTATTACGAAAAATCTGACCGATTTCCGTAAATCGCTTGTGAATACGCGTCTACTATGTCTGAACAAAACCTGAAAGCTTTTCGTACCGACTTGAAAATCTGTCTGGTACATTATGAACGGCATCGGCACAGACCTAGAACATGTCGACTACGGCCACACACATAAAACACCTAACCGGTGCGGTTTGCCGAGGGGTTTGGTGCACTAAGCACTCCTTAATATTTATTTCCATCTCAATGGGTACCCAGTCTAGCTCTTACTGTTTAATTCCGCTACTGTGCGAACACCTAGGCCTGTTCACACAGCGACAAAGAGTAGCAGCAACCCATCCGATATATGACGCTCCACTTTCGAGATCGGCACGACGCGTTACAGAAGTCACGCCGAAATCACCGTTTTTAAGCCTGCTTTTCACTAGCGCATAAGCATAAACATCAGCATAAGCGCACCACATGTGTAAGCAAGTGGAAACTGGGTCGAAGTAAGCAAAAGCATAAGCACAAGAAAACGGACAAGTTCGTTCTTCTTGTGCTTATGCTTATGTCGTAACTTTGACTAGTGAAAACTGGGTCGACATAAGCACAGGCATAAGCACAAGGCCGTGGACCAATCATAGGTCACTTTGACCCAGACCTCATGCAAACATATTAAAAGTAATATGGCGGACGCCTCGTCTGCCATATTGTTTATCATTGGGTTGAGGAGAGCTGGTATCGAGAATTGAGTCAAATATGCCATTCTGCGCGTGCGTATGTCCTTATGCTTAATTATGCTTATGCGGTAGTGAAAACCAGGCTTTAAGTGTAAACATAAGCTTTATCCGGTATGGTTTTCGTGTTGGAGCTGAAGCTATGCGGTATTGTTGAACATAGCCATACGTCCTGTTTGACATTCAAGTGGTTCCGATGAACGCACCTAGTGGCATTCTGATCTCCATTAAGGGAAATAAAACAGCTTCCTTGGTTCAGCAGCAGCCTTGATACAGTAAGCCATGAAAGCCATTAAAGGTATTATTCATCGTGGTATGCGTTCCATACCAAGTTTACAACAGTTTCATAATTTACCAGGATTTGTGTGGAAAACCACTCAAACATGACTGGGCGGCAAGAGTTGTTTTTCGCAAAAATCTTCGTAATTTTCGGCGCTTGTTGGTATCGCTACTTTTGAAATATACGGCTAAAAAAATTTACAGATTACCTACAGTTTAATATGCTTTTCCAGTTCCTGCTAAAATCATGTTTCCAAACGAATTGCTCTCTTGTTTGTTTATAGTGACCAACTATTAAAAAAGGCCTATTATTATTGTTATTCTTCGTATTGTTCTTATTATTTAAAATAATAATTTTAGGCAGATGCTATACACGATGAAGTTGGGTTTCCACACTATTTAGTTGACAAGAAGAAATTCAAGAAGAGGTTCAAAAAGTATGATTATGTAAGTGCTGACAAATCCTTATATGACCGTTGCAAAGATACAACGTTATAACGACAAAATTCTTTATAATTAACAATGTTACCATTATAATTAATTAGCAACACTAATGGTTCAATATAATAACAGTAACTAAGTAAAAAACGTGCTCTTTTCTATGATTTTTCTCGCTCAGTTGTTGACACAAAGATATGCCCCAAGTGAACGAAAAGGGAACGCCTTTGAAATACAAGCCTAGCATCTTGCCTTAAAAAAGACTCGGCATAGCCACGTCCCGGGGGGGGGGAACTCCCCATATGAAAGCGGTGGGGATGCTCGTCGTCTCCCTTAGGGGTACAAATTTCCGATTTTGGTCTCACTTAGGGTGTTCTGGGCAAACGCCATCATATTTAGCCATGAAGGTCTCGTTTAGGGTTGCACGCGAAAAAATATACAATATAAATATTGTCTGTGTTTTAACATGGTCTCTTTTAGGGGTCAAAAAAAGCTTGGGCCACGCCCAGATCGGTCTCCTTACTGGAATGGAATTTACTGGAACTTATTGGAATGATAATCAATTACTTTTGGTCCAATTTAGGTGGATATAAAGGACAACAGTCTTTTCCAAAACAGAATCCAAATCCTAAAAATGGCGCACAAGAGGATGCTTGCTAAGCTAAGAAAGCCTGTAGACAAAGAAGAGTGAGTCATTTTCTTACATTACTTAAAACCGTTTGTAATTCTATTAATGGACTGCTCTATAAATAGTAAATCGGCTTATCCTTGGCGGCCGCAAATTCAAACAGTTTGGGCTGATTTAATTCGGTGGTAGCACCATTCAACGGTGAAGGTATATTCAAACAAGACAAACGCTTTGAAATTTTTAATTTGAGGAGTAATATTTCAATTGGTCATCATTTTGGGACAAACCGTATTTGAAGTCAAGATGTGGAGCAAGTCTGATTCCCTTGGAGAACTGTATTTGAGCGATCACCGATACTGAGCCCGCTTCTGGAAATAGAACTTGACAAATGCTCTTTTTCTAAAATGCAAAGCCTACAATTCTTACCTTCTTAGGTGGCCAATGGATCCACAAACTATCAACGCAATGTACAGCTTCAATGAGAATGAAATTAGTGAGTACACCTTATCATGTTTTATGCTTCATAATCATGGAATTCGACGGACAAAAAATCATTTTACCATTCTCATTGGATTTAAATATCTTGGAACAATGTGGTAGGATATTCAACAACAACAACAACAACATCTTTATTTCTTACATTAAATATACAAATATCACACCACCTGCAAATAGCAAGGCTAATCGATATTTTAACAACATAATTTACTCTTTCTACACCCCCTCATTACTCAAGTTCAAGTGTCCTCTCATTTTCTAGCTGTGGCATTTCGTCGGGCAATTTGATCGCTTATACTCTTTCATTTGACACTCACTATCTGGTATTTGACGACTGCAATCGTTTCTTTTAGTGTTTTTCAGTACAATACACTCAGTGATCCGAAGCATATTCTCGAAGCATTTTTGGAAAAAAAATCAAAACATATACAGCCGCCTCCAAGCCAAATTCCAATGAACGATTCTCAAAATTTTACTAAGATAGTAAAATATACTTTTACTTGTCTTATTATTTCATTTTATTTTTAAGTTATTCCAGCTGCAATTCTTCAACCGCCTTTTTTCTACGCCAAAGGAAGTCCAAGGTGAAGTTAATCTATAGGGAGCTTAAGCAGTGACGTTTTTGAGAGACACGTCAACCGGAAGTGAGCCTTTTTCTCTTTTAATAAGCCTTGACACAACCATATTTGTATTGTCAAGTGTCTTATTCTTATAGAGAGGATTTGCCCAAAAATTTGTTCACAGTCACAGCTCAAGAGTGCAAAAATTCCACTTCCGGTTGACGTGCGCTGTCGCTCAAAAACGTCGCTGCTTAGATTCAATGACAAACTGTCTGAGTCATAAATAAATGAATGAAGTGGTTAGTCTTTTCTTGTGGCCGGCTTCATCACTGAGGGAGGGGTGAGATCTTTGAAGATCAAATGATCGCCCCATGTGAGGGAACCCAAGACAGTCTTGCTCTCTGGAATCCAAGCCATGGATTCCGGATTCCAGGTACTGGATTCCGGATTATTTTTCAGTTGAACTTGGATTCCGGATTCCAAAGCCCAGGATTCCAGATTCCACGGCAAAAATAGGCTACATTCCGGTTCCACGAGCAAACATTTCCAAGATTAAGGAATCTGAACTCTCTTACATGGGGAAAAACTGCGATGATAAAGTAAATAATTCACCTTAAAAAGAATCCAGAAGTCGACATTTCGAATGCTAGCCTTAATTTCGCTCCCACGAAACGCTAGTGAATTTGATCGTGTTGATAAAAACCAATTTTGGGATAGTCAGAACTACCCTAAGATGTTTAGCATGGCAAAGAAAGGTATCTGAATAGTAATAAAAATGATAAGTAACAAGAACAATAATCACTAAAACAATTCCATTAATTTGTCCATTGCTAATTAAAATAGCTAACAATTTTAAAATAGTGTATTCTGGGAAAGCTTTCGACTTCCCGATTTTAAGTTCTATACTGTCTTGCTCCCCTTTCTCAACAAAGCTACCAATGTGATGATGAAAAGTAATGAAGGCGATTAACACAATTAGAAGTGGATATTGAAATTCCGATCCGTTGTTGGTTGAGGTGAGAATACGAGATCACGGAGATGGTCGTAAAATTACATTCACTGAAAAGTCACAATCTGGACTTAGAATTTAGGTAAAATTGATAATACTTTAAGGAAAATTATTATTTCCTCTTCTTCTTTCCTTCAGGTCATTGAGCTTTGGAGCAATTGGATCAATTCTTGGGCACGAACTTACGCACGGATTTGACAACACAGGTGTTTATAAATGTCTTATGCAAACGCCTGTTGTACCTCGTTAACCGACCACTGCCATGTTGGGCTCTAGAAGGGACCATGTGGAAAACGTTTTGAGGGAGGTCGCGTGCGAAAGCTTTCAGCAAATAATAGCCTTACAAGACAACGTGCTGTCGTCCGTTTTTCCTCCGACCCATGTGCGGTGAACGAAAAAGTAAAGTTATGCAAATTAGTGGTAAAAAGCAGAAAACATTGGGTCGGAGACCTTGAAATTAGCCTGCGACAGATATCTCTTATTTCCTTTTTTTCTCAAGGAAAAGGGACGTCTGCATAATGCCGTCGCTGATCGTGTTCCGGTTTTCCAAGATCTTGGGAAGGGACTCTGATTGGTCACCTCACAGTGGGCATGGTGCAAATAGATTCTGACTGGCTGCGATAAAAGTCTGATCTCATAATGTATGCGGTGATTTCTTCAACCTAAATTTTAAAAACAACAAAGGAAATAGGAGACGTTTGCAGGAAGGTTAACTGAGATTGGTCTTATTTTTTCTTCGCTTGGGTTTCCACCCTCGTTCCTCGCGGCTCTGCCGCTCGTCCCTCACTCGTGCTCTGGATCTATTATAACTCAAAGGAAAAATAAGATACTCCTCGCAGTTTATAGCTTGACCTTGGTTATTCGTTACCATTTTATTTGTCATATACTGATTCCAAATGATTATTATTTGAGGTCAGCGTTGGTTTTAAGTTTATAACTAGTGGACCTAGAGAAACATATTTGTTTTTCCAACAATTTCACCAGTATATTTTCTTGTAGGGAGAAAGTTTAACAAGAATGGGGAACTAACAGCACAATGGTGGTCTCAAGACTCCCTAGATGGGTTCGCAGCTAAGGCAAAATGCGTTGAGAACCAGTACTCTATGTACAAAGTTCGCGACAAATATCCGGTGCGTGGTTTATATACCTACATCATCAACATGTTACTAATTTCCAGCCAGTTGAAGAATCCTTTTCCCCATCAAAAAAACATAAAAATGTTTTAAAAGATGTGCTATGTCGTTTTTGTTTGCATGGGAGAGTGTGTACCAAAGTGATAACATAAGCATTTCTTCCAATTTTTAAGGTAGTAAACTTGCCGTCAGAAGCAATTGCCCTCCTTGAAGTTTCTCTTTCCTTCCGCAAACTTGTTAATATTCTGGCAATCTGTTAGCTGTATCTTTCATCCGCTACGAAAACACAAGTGAAAGCAATTTTGGAATACATTCAGGAGAAGACGACAAAGAGTACACTATCACCTATACCTGGTCTACAGTATCCTATAATCAGTTCTTTGTTCTATTTGCCGCGAGATTATTTTAAGACAATACCTGATTGGTCGGATGATTGGAGCAAAGCCTTATTTTATTTATTTCAGATAAATGGAAAGCTGACTCTTGGTGAAAACATCGCCGACAATGGAGGTTTTAAAGCTTCTCATAGGGTAGGTGCATTCAAATCTAAGAAATTGAATGAGAAAATGGGAAGGAAAGAAAAAAAAAGAAAATGGGAATCGTTACAGCGTCCCTTCGGATGCATTAATTTGGCAGTAACCTTACAGGATGTGAGCTTTACAAAAAAATCACCTCATGCAAAATCATCGATAATCATGGAAAATAAAGTTCTAGTGGAAACGAGGAACGAAGGTTTTCAACGTGTCGCTATCTTTTATTCATTGGGTAGGGTATAAAATTGCTAGACTTAACCAAAAAATGGTAACTTTTCTACGATGAGCAGCATTAACGTAGAACCAGAGTTTATTCAGTTCTAAATTTAAAGTGTGTGACTCATCGCTAAGTTAAACAAAAAAGAAGCTGGGCAGGTGCCACTCGTTGTTTTGATATAAAGTTGTTTGAACTTGCATAGGTTGTAAGACATCGGCTGAATAAGAGTGAGGGCCAAAATTGTCTGCACTTCTCCCTGTTAATCCCTCTACAATTTCTATTTAATATCTCCGTTGTTCTTCTTTTTTTTCGCCAGGCCTACCAAAACTGGTTGAAGAAAAACGGCCAGGAATCATGGCGTTTACCAGGCTTGAACGTCACAAGCGAGCAATTGTTCTTCATAGGATTTGGTCAGGTGATTCCAGTTCAAATTCCTTTATTTAATGTTACCGACATGACAGTTTCATTTTTGAGGTATCAGTTCCGAAAATCTGCCAGACGAGTACAGTTTCTATAATTGCATCATTTAAAAGTAACACAAGAATCTTTCAATCTTAGACAACAAAGAGACAGCCTAGTACGTCGCCCTTTTTTAAATTCCTTTAGTGGCTTTAAAAGTCCTGATTCTATGTCTATTCGCAAGTGGTTATTTATATTTTTCATTCCCCAACGGGAGAAAAATAGGGAAAAGCAAGGGAATAGTTAAAGAGTCTTTTTGGAATATCAAATGATTTTTATTTCAAACACTCCACCTCAATGGCAGGATAACTCTGAATCTTCCGTTACTCGAACATCACGCTGTTTCTGACAAACAGCTTTCCCTGGTTTGCTTTATCATAATATCAGTCCTCAACTCTTGCAGAAATTGAAATTGTATAACACCTTTAACATAACATCAGCCGCTTTATTTTAGTAAACCTCTGACTTCCAAAGTAACTGTACTAGCTAATATCTCCGAGAAAGAGAAAGAAAAAATAGTAACAATAATCCTAAAAGAAAGGAGGTAGACAAACAAAAGAATAAATAAGAGAAAATACAGAACTAGGAGAAAAAGAATTTAACTACCTATTACTTGTATTATTATATTTGATGAAACGAAATTTTGCCGCACTTTGAATTTGAACTCCTTAAAGAATGTCGTAGACCCCTGGTTCTCAGGGTGTCCTTTCCCACATTGTTGTATATGCGTACCTAAATGATCTAAATGAATGTAAACCGTCATAATGCTAATTTGAATTTTCTATAATCGCAGGCGTATTGTAGTAATAGTCGACCAACAGAGCAATACTTGGCAACTTTAAGTGACAGACATTCAGAAGAAAAGTTTAGGTGAGTTGTGTTGATGCATATTGGCCCTCCAGTGACCTTTCAACCCCCATACTGTATCCAAATAAAAATTCAACAGACGGGAATAGGTTGAAAGAAAATGATAAAGCATTCTCGCTTTGCTTGATCATTTGATACATGGATCACTGCAATATCTAACTATAAATATGTATATCGCAAAAAATAGCGCTGCTGAAAAGCTAAGAGAAAAGAAAGGGTCAGCTTTACAAGGGTCAAACCGGGGTCACTTTTTCGCCTGAAGTGTTCAACTGAACGAAGATTGTAAGTGTCCTCACTTCAATAAACGATTGAACCAGATATCGGTTAAATTATCAAAGACGGCAAGATCATGATCCGTAGCAGCCCGAAATTTGTGTCAAGGTGGCGGTTCCCTTTGATGAGACACAAATCTGCCAGGGGCAAATATTATGCAGGTCATGAATGAGCAAGGATTGTGCCCTATCATCGCACTGTCCCCACAAGGAAACGCCTCCATGGTTTCCCTATGAGAGGCTTTAGTATTCTCTTGCTTGATGTCTTTTTTTTGAAGGTCCGTGAAAGGGAAAAGATGACTAAGAAGTTTTATAGTCTTAGTTTAAACTCGGTTTTGACCTAAAGATCTCACCATGATGTACCCTCTTCGATGAATTTTTTTCAATATTTTTTGGGGTCTTCTTGTGTAAGTAGAACGCTGGTCAGTGTTATCATTGATTTATCAAAAAAGGTCATTGCATTGATCAGTCTGATTTGCTCAGTAGCCACAGGCAAGTGCGATCTTTTATTAACAGATACTGAATAATTTTATTTGTTTGTTCACATCATTAGGGTTATTGGGACATTATCCAATTCGTATGAATTCTCCAGAGCTTTTAACTGCAAACAAAACACACCTATGAATCCTACAAGCAAGTGCGCCGTGTGGTGTAAAGATGAACAGCTACTTTAAGGGTCCATACCTTTGGTGTGAAGTATATGACGCTTAGTCCGAATCAAAGGACCCCAGAGAGGGTCGAAATTGAAGTAGAACATTAATGAAATTTTGATTTTGAAAATGTCTTAAGGGAAACCGTATATAAGGAACAAGTGACAAGCATGGCTGCGTAACAAACTGTAGCAAGTACAGTTCATGGTATCATTATAACTGAAACCTAATATACATTAACAATCTGCAATCAAGTTTGTGATCAACAGATCAGCTAGTGGAAGCCAAGTAATAACACCAGTAAGTAACATAATTTTATTTACTGTATCGCTGGTGACGTCAGGAGGGCCGTTATGGTGGTCAATAACAAAAGCATTTCTCTCCTCTGGGAACTAAACTCCATTTTCATATAAATTCTTTGAGAACCCAACATGGCCGCCTTGTCACCTGGTTGTAAACCAAGAATACCACAGAACTACAGTGAAATAGTGTCTTTGCCTGCTCTGGATCGTGGTACGCACTTTTCTGAGTTTTTACGCTCAGGAAAAATAGACCTCTTTGACCCTGGCTATTTCTGGGTTTTAGGGTCTGGAAAGCGCTGTACCGATCCCGCATTATCGCTCGCTTTTTTCACGAGAATCCCGCATCCCGAAATTCTGTCATAGCTTTACCAAATATCGTTTTTTTCCTAGTCCCGCATCCGTACCCAAATTTTGGCGAATCCCGCCTCCCGCAGTTGCGTCAAATCCCTTATCCCGTTAACGTTTCCCGAATCCCGCACAGTATTATAGTCATAACTTGGACCCCGGGCATACTCCACCAGACCCTGTGGAGTTAAGCCTGTCCCAATTCTTTTACTCAAAATTAAACACAGCTAAGAGTTACTTCGCGGTCCGGATTTATTTTCCCTCAATGCATAGTAGTATGAATACAGCTCACAAGCGATACGGTATGTTTATTTTTTAAATTAAAAATTATGGCACCAATTAGTAAAGCAGGTTTAATTTTTGCAGCCGTGCACAATTTAGGAGCAAACTTAAATTGACCCTAAATAATTTTCCAAACACCCGCTCCACGTTCTTTTTGTGCGCCATTCAACCTCTAGTTATATAAGGTTAAAAAAGATTTTATAATTGTGTATATATAAAAAAAAGTCGGGCCATGGCAGCATGTAGAACTAATTCAGAACCTCCTTCTTACTTTATGCAGTTGGCTTACTAAGGTAGAACGCTATATCTGTTTCTGTTTTTTTTGGGACTTAGTTATTATTTGGAAAACGTTCAAGTAAAAGTCATTCCGGAATGAGTTCATTCCGGTTTTCATTCCGAATGAAATTCTCGTTCTGGTACGAAATTTTATTCTGGTATCATATAAACTGAAAACGAACATCGTTCCTGATAGAAAATCGCAAATCGTGTAGTCTGGAGTGAGTGGCGCATGCGTATCTGATCTGGGGCGAAAACCTCGCGAGCGCGAAGGCCTTAGGGCAGTGACCTTTTGATTTTATCATGTGAATGCAGTAAGAACTTTACTCTGGAACGAACTCATTCCGGTATTATATAATCAGCCCTCAAAAATAAAGTGCCAAGCGTTAAGTCACAATCGAATTTTGGTCTCCAAAAATCCATTTAAAGTTGGAGCCATACAAAACCGAAACGATCGCAAAATCCAACAGAAAAGTGCGGGTTTTGATATCAAGAGGACCTCAATGGCGGCTAATTGCAATTGATAGAATCTCTTCTCCGTAGAAGTCTCTTTGTGACGTTGAAAGGCTGGGAAGAAGAAAAAAAGAAAGCACGCGGGGGAAGATGGGAAGGGGAAAGAGCTTTTGCTCTTCCCATCAATCCCGCGCGCTTGCTATTTTTCGATCATAACTAATTTCATTGGGATACCCATAGGTTTTTTTAGATTGTGCTTGCAAAAGTAGCATATGCTATTAGCAGTGCACGTATATTTCTAAAATTATGCCAATAATAACGCTGGTTTTTGTGAATTATGCTCATTTTATCCAAAAAAATTGCAGAAATTATGCTTCTACTTTTTACTTTAAATTTGGGAAAAACACTTTAATAACTGTGCAATAGACAAGTAAATGTCAAACGCATTAACCCCATCTACAACCAGAAACCTTACTAGTGCATAATTCTTTGTGAATTCCCTGGATATTATCATTGGTATGCACTCGTAGTCGCAGACGCCATCTTGGGTAACCGAGCAAGTTATGAGCATGCGTTGAGTCCTGTGGAAAGAGTCCTTAGTCATTTCTTGTGGGACCCAGGTCCCACAAATGTGTCAATAAGCAGACAAAACTAAATTGATTTTGTGTCTTAAATTTGGCTGCAAATGAATGAAATTTTAATAAAAACTTGTAATAACATAACGGCTGATTTTTCTGTTGTTGGTTTATTTCAACTGGTGGGCATGCAAGCAGCCCAAAAGCGGAATAAAAGCTGGGAATTAGAAACATTAGAAGCAACAATAAATTATTTAAATGAAGAGTTTTCGTTTCCGCAGTCAATGGCAGATGAAAAGAAATGACCAAGAGTTACAAGGCATAGATGAAAATTGATGCAATGTGTAAAATGATAGAGCCAACTTTTCAAGTTCCTTCTGAGTACTTTAGGTGATACTTCCACGTCCTTATTATACCCAAAAGAGAGGATAATCTTCTCTTCTCTTATACCTCAATCTTTCTCTAAAATTTCACATGATTTCATCTCATTGCTTTTGTCCTGTCGTGACGGTACGGGTACTGAAATAACGTTTTAAAACATGGTTGAGCAAAAACGGCTTACTTATCTCGACCTTGCTTGTCAAACCTCACGTAAGCGAATATGCTCTGAAATGCGAAGATTTGGTGATCTCGCTGCAAATAACTGCCCATTAATAATGGTCTTTCATTGGGCCGACTCATCTAGGTATTTTGGATGGGTGTGGTCGCTTATACGACAAGTGACCGACAGGGACATTCAACCTGACTTACCTCAAAAACTTGGTAAAATCATGCTTAGCCGGCGTTTTAATTTCAAAAACCTGGTAAGTTTGGTTCAACCAGGGTTACCCTTCGGTGCGAGGGGTGGTAAGGTATCGAAGCAAACTGAATTAAAGTTTGGTGGTCCGCGAAAAGAGGAACTTGTTGTACCAGACGCTTCTGACTCAGCAGGCTAATGCGGTAAAGATTTAAATTCATTTATCTTTCTTCCACACACCAATTTTATTCCCCCTTCAGCTCGCCTAGGCTGAACTGCTTTCATTGTTAAACATAAAAATACCCCGCCCTCGACAAGAACAAAGAACCTTATTACTCCTTTATTTTTGATGAGATAACTTTTGATATGTATTATAATTTTTCATTTGAAGTCTGCTCGTTTATTATACGTAAAAATCTGCAAACAAATAATAAAAATAATAATAAAAATAAAAATAATAATATTAATAATAATATAATAATATTTGGAAATAACTGGAAACAACTCTTAAAAAACCCCCTAAGCTTAAACGCTCTTAAAAAGTAATGTAAGTGGTATTAGGTTATCCTCTGCCTTAAACTACATAGCAAACAATTCCTTGAGTATGATGTTCATTGCAGAATGTGCAAAATGAGCGTTTTTTGCAAGACTGTCTAACTAGTGGGATTAGCGCGCGTGCTAACCTGAGATCAGGCCCAATTTTAGCAGCTTCCTACATTCACTCTTATTTACTAAGCGTAACGAAAGTAGAGCCTGATCTCAGGTCACGCGCGTGCCGGTTGTTTTATATTTTGGTGGCGGAGCTGTGAGAAAAATGACGACTTTTTCCTCGCGGCTTTGGCCTCAAAAAGTTACCCCGCCATTATAATCCCACCAGCCGCGTAGGCTATGATAACACTCTCCCCCCTCCCCCCCCCCCCCCGCCTCCAACCACCCAAATCCATATTTTGCCGTGAATTTTATACTGTTGTTAAAGCAGTCAAATTCAATTCACAATTTTAGAGAAAAATGTGTCTCGAAATCTCGAATACAGAAGACAGCGACTCTGTAGACTCACTTAAAGTTTCAAAATTGAAGAAATACTGTAGGTCCGACTTCCTATGTTACATTTAGCAAACCACACCCTAACGATCCTAAACACAACACCCTAAATGGCATCTAGGATTGTAAAATTTTCTTTTTCGCTAATTTTCCCTCTTTTGACCCATCCTCGTGGATCATCTGCCGTACCTGATCAGTGAGTTGCGAACTTAATGTTACATCACAGTCTGAATAAATTAGTTGTGGTTATTGTTTTATAAGGGAAATATAAATCAGTTAGAAATGGGTAAGAATTCTCGAAGTAAAAAGTAGGCAAGCAAGTTTTGAAGCCCCGCAGTCATACTAGGAACTATATATTTTCCTCTCCCTCGGCATCTGCTTCCTTTGTCAATTGCTCCGAGTTGCTGGTCTTCGTATGCGTGACAGCTGCTCTCCACCACAGGAAGGAGAGCTGCACAGGTAAGATACACAGGCCATGAAGAAGTCCAAACAACACAATACCCATGAACATACGAAAGAAAATGCGGTAAATTTCTGAGGAAGCGAAAACAAGCACCAACATGCCAAGGAAAGTACTGAATCCTGTTGGAAAGGAATGGATATATGTATGATGTTATTTAGACATTAGTAGAAAAGTATAGCATCCGTAAAATTCGTTATCACATGTTAGGCTCTGCGCTCTAGAAGACGACCGCACACTTTCTTTATGTCAGCGAGTGTTCACCGAGAGGACGACTACGACGCCGAAATTTCGCGTATTCTCAAAAAATATACACACCGGAAAGCTTCATTGTACTTTTTTTAACAGAAAAGTTAACACACCTATTTTTATTGAAGGAGGTTAAGCCCAGTCTCCAATCGAAAAATGATAAAACTTCTAACTTTTTTTTGATTACTTGTTTCCGCTCCTACAACTTCACACTCTCGCTAAAACCCACAGTAGGTAAATTTGTTTTTCAGTACTTTATAAAAACAAATTTAATAGGGGGTGCGCTTTGGGAGTGAGGGGAAAAGTTGATAAAGACGTTTAAAACAGTGCTAAAGGAACCTCCGTCAGAACAGGTCCATTTTCATGGGGTCGGACAAGCGTAGAATTCCTTCGCAGTACCTTGCTGTTGCTGATGGGGCGATCAGAAAATGACGTAATAAAAAGATTGAAGTGACAATCCGGCCAGAGAGGCTGCGAAGGAGACTTACAGACACCCGATTTTGGGTATAGAGAAAAACGTTGGGACCAAATTACGTCCGGTAATGGATTCTTCTGTGTTGAAGCGCCTTCTCGAATAACGGTCTCTAGTAATTTCGACTAAATTCTACCCACACTAGAGTTAATCCGTTCTTTTTTGTTCACATTATGTTTCTATTCCGACTTACCTCCCATGAAAACACTGGCACCGAGGGTACTAACTGCGTCCACGACCCGCTTGTCAGCAGTCTCCTCCTTGGACATCACAAACGCATGCGCAATGTGCGCGCTATAGTCCACAGCGAAGCCGATAGCCATGACAAGAGTGATCATCGACACGCCATTCAGAGACACATCCCACACGTACATCAGGCCAAACAGCTCCAGTATCAGGGCCACGAAATTAGCCACCACTAGGATCGTCACGGAGCAATCAACCAGGAAAAGGGACGTAACTACAAGCACGGCTAAGGCCGCTATTATAAGGTTCCTTGTGGTTTCCCTAGAGATTATGGCGTATTGCTCAAAGAAGATGAAAGAACGGCTGATCGGAAACACTTTAAGTGGAGACTTGATAGCAAGATCCTCACGAATTGTTAACATGGCGTTTTTCTGAAAGGTTGAAGCAGGGTCATTCTTCATGAAAGCTACAACCCGAGAAGCAAGCACGTGACTTTCATTAGATGACAGTTTCACGTCTTGCTTAAAACCTGAATATCGCGGAATTTTAATAAAATTTCTTAATGCAGGCATGAAATTTGGTCCAGAAATATTTATATTTTTTGCTTTGGAAAACTGCCTCAGGGTATCCATCCACGATATACACTTTGATTGAAAATAACTGTTCTCCTTTACAATGCTTGACAGCTTGCTTATTTCTTCTTGAGTTGTGCTTTCCTGATATTTTTCCTCACCGGTGAGAACTATACTGACAGGAATGGATTGTTGAAAGTACTTGTCTTCAACAGCAAGAAACTTCATGAGATCAGAATCGTCCTTGGCCAACATGGTTTTATCAAACCTAGTTAAAAAGCATACAATGAATCTCTGTATGTAAGGCCTTTCATAAACTATTGCCGTGTAGTCCCTATATGGGCCTTTGAGATGGCTACCCCGTGGATAATTCTTTCGTTCAAACGCTACTGAATGGACGAATCTTCGACCAACTGAAACATTTGTTCGCTCACACGGAACCGTTCTTTTTCAGTGGTCACATCTGCCCATGGCAGAGCGCTACTTAAAAAAATCTAAAATGGCGTTCACCAACGGTGTTTCCACGCATGCACGTCTTTGGGGTACAAAAATTTAGACGGTCATCGTGTTCATACCGCCGCGGCCGTAAAATTTTGAAACGGGGCGACTAAAAGTTTGACCTCGACTTTGCCGTTCAAAGTTTTGAAAGGCTAGGCGTCTAAATTTTGTACGCTTAGCGTGGTTCCTTGTGAACAGAACACTTGAACGCACGAATTTTCAACTGGCTAAACTTTAATTTGTTTTGACAAAGGGGAGTGGGGCGTGGGGAGGGTTGTAAAATTTTCACATGCAAACATCTTTTTATATGCGGCTCCTACTGCAAACAATTTTTGAGAAAGTTCGTGAGAAACCAATCACTAACAACCACGGTGGTACAAATAGTCCGACTCAGTAAACCGACAATATCGCCTGATGAAGACCTGCAGCGTGCGGTCGAAGCGTCGCGATCAATATCAAAATGACCATCGTGAGACACATGATAAAACTATCCCCGTTAACTTTTTTTTGTCTCCGTCTTCCTGTAAACACTTTTTTTTAAATTGCATACAATTTATTTCAGTGTTCACAGCCTCTGCAAACAATTTATTTCAAAATTTTGAAAAAAATAATGGTCCGTCCCTAATCTGTGGTAGGCCTTGCTGATTCGGATTTTTCAGTGGGTTAGGTTATAGTTCCAGTCACTGTATGGCAACTAACCTTTCAGTCACTTTGGTGGTTCCGTATATTCCCATAGAGAGCGCCACTAAGGAAAGAATAAGCACAAAAAACTTTGAAGCAGGATGCATAAGAAATGTTGACCAGCTCTTCATGATGCGGTTGGATGACTGCGGGCGCGGCTCGTCCCAGGGTGCCTCGCCATCTTTTGGCTGAGGTGCTTGACAGACTGGTAGACAGTCTCGGCGTCCAGATTTGATTCTCTTAACATCAAATGTCATGACAGCAACAAAGAAGGTTATCATCATTACATACGCAAAAGTTGTGGCTAATGCTGCATAAATACAAAAGGATCTGAAAACAGAAGAAAATGCGCGCTCAGCGTTGACTTTGTGACTCGCAGCAGCGTTAGCAAAGCAAAGGCGGGGGCTCCTGATAATAATAATAATTAATAATAATAATAATTTAATATTTATATAGCGCAAAGTACATGTAAATATGATTAAATGCGCATAAAGGCAATTGGGCCCGAACAGGAGCCAATAACCCGGGGCGAGCAACTTCCATACGCTCGTGTCATGGCGTTTTCACGGACCAGTTTCTTTTTAGAACTTTTTTGGCGCGAATTTCGAATATCTTTTAAATTTCACAAACCAGTCTGCAAAACCTACAGACCTAAAAACGATATTTTTTTCCTTTTAATAACGTTATGGGATCTCTGGATTCCAAAATCGGCGCGCTGACCACTTAACCACGCTGCCTAGCTCAAAAGGCTAATTATTGGTACAATATAATGTGAAAAATGTTTAATCAATGCTCCCTAGTGATATCTAACGTATGCGGACAACTGTCTATCACGGACAGTTTTAATTGGTCTTACAGATATCAAACTTCACATTATACCTCAGTCTTAACGGACGCCTCGCTAAAACGCCGGATACCTAGAGTTGGTTCCTCGCCTTTCTTTACTCCTTTTAGTTGTATTTCTACAAGAACCACACCTCTTTAAGATGGACATATCGTCTAGATCCCAAAGATGTCCGTGTTAGGGAGAGTCGATTGTATTAAGGGAAACCTAGATAACATGTAAATAACACATGGAAGGCACCTACCTAATGGCAGGAAGTTGAGTCGATGTACTGACCGCAAAGGCTACTAAATCCGTCATGGTTGTCATGGTAACTGTTGGGCCAGTTCTTGACATAACCTCTTTAATAGTCCTGACCAAACTAAACTGGCGCGGTTGACGATCCAAGTCATCAACAATGATAAACATGTCGTCGATTCCTATGCTAATAACTAAGAACGGAACCACGCCTACGATGTTAACAAACGTGACGCGACACCACATAGCGATTCCTATTCCCGATAAAATTCCAAAACTGACTGCAAGAACGCCTGCGCCCGCAAGCAGCGAATGGCCAGTCAGTGGATTGGAAAACTTGCTCAACATAATGCAAGCGAAGGATATCATAACCATAAAAGTGAAGGATACAAGAGTAATATCTGCACTCCCATTTTCATCAATAGCATCGTCCGTACTTCTTTCTGCTTCATAATACATCTTAAAGCAGGTTGTAGAAAGCGAAGAAGCCTTGTCCAAGAAGGTCTTCTCCCATTCAAGAACTTTCTTGCTTAGGTCATCTTCTGAAGGATCCCGGATGAAGTAAGTCAGTTGTAGCGCATGCGCACCTGTTACATACAAATCAGTCCCGTTAGGGGTCCCTGTTGGGTGACCGAATATTCTCTTGAAGTTGACCTTAAAAAGTTGACCATTTCGCATTATCAGACTATTATTGTTCAACGCTTTGTTAAGCTCCAGCTGGATTTCCAGCGGGATCTTTTTACTAAAGTTTGTCACTGAAAATATTTCAAAAGGATCTACAGTAACGCAATCCTTCAGAGAGGCTGCTTTCTGTCCTGAAAGAGTCGAACAATATTCGGAATATAAATTTAATTCTAAAATCTGATTATGTACGTCGTACGCTTCGTGGAGACATTCAGGTGTAAGAACGTTAGGATTCTGCGCACGTGCTACTAAAATAACTTTCCCATAACGAACGTTGATCGGAAAAAACTGCTCCGCCGTATTTAAGTCTTTGATAGCTCTACTATCTTGAGGAATAAACAATTTCTCAGTTCTGCTTTCTGTTTTAAGCCAAGCAACCCCCGCCGCACAAAAGCAAACGAACAGGACGCATACCAAAATGGATAGTATCGGATGTTTTGCCACATGCTCTCCGAGTTTACCAACAAAGTATTGCTGGAAAAGAACAAACCAACTACACAGCAAAGACCACCGATGACAGGGATTAAAGCGATGTTTGTAACAAGACCTACAGGAAAAATCAAACAAAGGCAATTAGTTAAGAAAAGAAACAGCGCGATGAGGACCGGCTCATTTATGTCCGGAGTTGAGTCTTGTCAGAAATTTTGGAAAAAATCCCAGTGTTCGGTTGAGGAAAGAAAATCAATTTGGGTTGTACAAACGACGTTCTGCTTGCGACCACTCGCTCGTAAGCGACCAGATCTTGTGACAACCAGCATTGAGAAACTCAGTTTGAGCTGTGACCAAAGTTCTGCAATGAAAAGCCCTCGTAAGCGACCGCGACCACTTTGCTTTTAACAACGTGTTAATTAGTATAGTTATTTTATTTATTCTATATTCTACTTATTGTTGTATGTAATTTTTACTTTTATGTTTTGGAAATGGTTGGTGTTTAGCCTAACTGGCTTTTACCGACCTAATCGAGATGATGATGATGATGATGACGATTTCCTTGGGGCAGTTCATGTACATTGATAGGCTAGATTGGCCACGGTAGGGGTATTGAGAGGTTGACATTTAGAGTGCTAGCCATTCCAGTCAGAGCGAAATGCCAGCTTCCCAATCCCCTACAATGGTCATTCTTCCTCCTCCCACCGAAGCAACACCTGTTTTAAAATACAAACGCTTCTTTAAAATACATTGATAGGAAGCTAGAGACTGGTTATGGTGAAGACGGGTAAACCAATAAAAGAAAGTCTAAGCCTTTTTTTTCCCTTTGTACTCCTCCTTATTACTTATCAGGAAACTTTGTGGCGTTCCATTAGAGGTAAAGCATTTTCCTATTTTACAGCTGCAAAGGTCTATTTCAGTGACTCAACCAATGCAAATGATGTATATATTTTTTTGGCGGCTCGATACAGACGGATGCTTGAGAAGAAAAGCTATTAAGGAGGTCGAAAAACAGAACACACTCAGTAGTTACATGACATTTTTAAGGCGCAGCTTAAGTAAATTTTAATTAAAAATTATTCGATAACGCTGAATTGAAAGGTCTGAAAGTTACGATCAATATTTCAATGCTCTCGAGTGCAGTATTGCCAATTGAAATTACTCATTGCAATAGACTTGTATTTTTAACTACAGTTGAGAAAGATAAATACAACATAGAAAATTTGCATATTGTTTAATTCACACAACTCTACATGTGGCGAACCCTTTTCGCTTTCAATACACGCATATCCTTCGCAGGTGTTGATTTAAACGTTCATCAGTCAAGCCAATTTTCATGTATGCACTTAAAAGCCGACATCTTTATTCAATGAAGTAGATAAAATTCAATAAAAAATATATTTTTCTCTTACCCCTCTCTGTTGGCCTTGTTGCTCGCGGCATAATCCGCTGATTTTTGCACTGGCCTTTCAACTCCATTATGTTCCAATATGAAAGGTTCGTTTGCTGTAATTGTTTCGTTCATTGTTAGTATGGAACAGTGAATTCCCGATCAAAATTTAGCGACGCTAATCCCTGCAGGCGTAAGAACTTTCCATGATACTCAGCACGTACTTTCCTTCGGATCGAGGCCGGATCGGCGGTTCAAAAGCGTTACAGCTGTAAAAGAATACAGCGATGCGCTTCTCTCGCCCCACTGTCGGACTCGATTGCAATTAAAAAGCTTTATGACTGTATATTTCTAACCCAAAGCAAATTTTGATAAGAATACTTCTAAAATTTGTTACTTCACGGGTTAAAACGAACGCAGTCACAACACACATGTACCCTGCCGGACTTCAAAAACGAAAATGCAAATTTTCTACCTCGACGGTTCGATAACAATGTGACGTCACAATCTGGCACGCGCTGGCTGGATAATTTTTTCCTAATTTGTATTGTTTTGATTGTTTCCTCACTGAGTCTTTATGCTTTCTTTCCGGCTTTTAAAGAGATTTTTCCAGAATCAAACATAAAATGTTAGGGAAAATTTAAGGTCAAAGCACATTATTTATTTTAGCATTTAACTGAGTCTTAAAGTAAGGTATCTATCCGAAAGTCGTCGTACTTTCCTGCTTAGAACTTGGACCTTGCACATTGCACCCTCACGGCCTAGGAGATGTTTTGTCTATCTGGGTTTACCGGGCTGGCTCGGTTGTCATGCATGTAATTACCGTAGCAAAACAGCAAACAAACAAATTCCTAGAGGTCCGAGTTCGTCCCGATCTCATAAAAATACGTAGTGTCTCTTAGTATACTTGCACTTACCAAAACTCGAACGTGATTTTTGTCGGGGGCGAGGGGATAGTCAGAGTGGGATTGCGAGTTTTCAGTTAGGGCAAGAACTTTTTCCAAGCCTACTACTTAGACCGAATTAGACTTGATTTTTAATTTTTGAGTGTAGATGAGACATATCCAAAAACGATGGTGAAACGGCGAGTAGCAAACGACCGTAAATCGTTCATACCCATCTGATACTGGTATCGTGTTTATGTCTCGCGGCTGTCATGAAACAAACTAAAACACTCGATCGCAGGTAAGGTAGTCTTAAGGGTGCTTTCAGTTGGTTTCGTCGGTTTATCTCTCTATGGGCGAGAAAACAACCCATGAGTGTCTTCTTCTTCTTCTTCTTCTTCTTCTTCTTCTTTATCTTCCCCCTGCTCTTTTCAACCTTTTCTTGCTGAGAAATACTCAGTAGTTGTTTAAGTTTTTAACCTTTTAAGTGAAGGTTTCTCTTATGTGTAGTACAGTAGCTCTTCCAGACCTCTAGTTTCATTGGCCTAAATAAGCATTCCAGTATTAGCCTTCTTTTGTTTTTAGGGCTATAGGGTTGTTGTTTTTGTTGAATCATCTACTGTTTCGTTCTCCAATCACAGACCACTGGAGAGCTACTGTCCTTCTCTCTCGTAAGTAAAGAGTTTCCTCATTGTTCTTGTTCCAGTAGTCCATTTCCAAGATTTAACTCACACTGGCAATTCCTTAGATTTCGAGTAGTGTCGTCTAAGTTATCATGGATTTGTTAAACCTATATATCAGTTTTTGAAGTTGGGGATTAGATCTGACCTTTGGTTACCTACACTAACTGGCCCTATCACACAATTTTGCCTCTAAGCATTTTATTGGTTCTTTAGGACTTATCATTGACGATAAAGTACATGTGTTGTTGTTTTTGTTGTTTGCCTTTTAAACCACACGGTTTACTCGATCACCCAAACATGTAGAGTAGAGTTGTTTATTTAGAACCCCTTGCAGCTAAGAGCTGGATAACAGGATCGTGCGCAAATTAAACATAATTAACATTTAACTTATGACAAAAAGTCTAAATATTTCACAGATACAAATTCTGACAATCTTTTTGTCTTACACATTTTGTTATTATAGTTCTGGCAGCTCCGTAACGAGTACTAGTGAACGGTAGTTACCCTTCCACTCATGGCAAGGCCAACTGATCAAACACTAGGGTTGGATGGTTCTAAATTACGCATAAATGATTCGCAAGCAATAGCCCCACGGTCTTCTAAAGACGGCAGGCCACTTAGTATCAATGCCTCGTCATAATGTAAATTCGGAAGAATTATCCTAAGGGCGCGCTTTTGAATTCCCTCCAACACATCAGACAGATACTTTGGCAGATTCGCGAATACAGCCGAGGCGTATTCAATTACTGATCGTATAAGGGAGCAATATACTGTGATTAGGTCTGATGTCGGCACGCCGCACTTCTTTAGAGTTCTAAGTGCACAGAGGCGACGATTGGCTTTTTTAATTATGCAGTCACAGTGAACACTCCAAGTCAAATCCTCAGAAATATAAACTCCGAGAAGTTTAAAGGATTTGACGCACTCGATAACAACTCCGCCTGTACAGATGGGGTGCCAAGTGCAGCTATTATAATCAAGAAAGTCAATCGTCATGGCTTTACATTTAGCTGGATTAAGGCGCATGTTTTTGTGGTGAGAAAAGCACTGGATATCGTCCACAATACAATTCAAATATGATGGAGAGTTTCTTGGGATGACTTCTAGAATCGTCAGATCATCCACGTACTTTGCGCGCTTAGGCCATGTGCTCACTAGGTCGTTGATCATAAAAGAGAACAATTTTGGTTATTGGCTGTTTAGGCTATTTTTCGTCGGTGGTCGTCACCAAAGGAAAATTATCCCATGCAAGGAGAGTCCCGTCACCTCTCCTTGGTCGTTGTTCTGCTTGGCCCGTAGTCCCCTTCAAGATACATAATTACCTCAGGCTCCGTCCATACTAATGTGTTTTCGTTTGAAAACGTATACATTTCGATGCGTTACTGAAGACCTTCCGTTCACACTAATACGCTGAGCGTTTTCAGCGAAATAAAACGCATCAATTTGAAAACGCTCTTGAAGTGGATCAAAACGAAAACGCATACATATTATATTATTGTGGACGGTCGAAAACGCATCGAAGTGAAAAAGATGGCGGAAATATCGAAGGTGCGTATTAGTTGCATGCGCAAAGAGTTCAACTCACATTAACGCAATTCTATCGTTTTCAAACGTTTTAGTGTCCAGCGGACAGTCGTAAACGCGTTAAGACGCCTGTGTGGACGCGAATCGATCGATGCGTTTTCATTGCCAACGGAAACGCATACTTTTGAAAACGCATTAGTGTGGATAGGGTCTTATCCGAAAAGTAATCGATTCCAGACTCGGGTTCTAGAAACCACACCAAGACAGCTAACTAATAAGTATGCCCAATTTTAGACCTTCAAGGCCGGGATCCATAAAATCCTACGCGTACCGTTTTGAGCCGTTCATATCTATCTCTCACTGATATTAAACAGCCAGCCTCGAAGGGGAGTTGCCGGGATCGAAGTGAATATATAGCGGTGGATATGATGTAAGGTGAGGCGCAAGCGTACAGTACAGTACAGTTCAAATCATCCTGTCGGTAAAACTGTTACCATGGAGTTGAACTGACGACTACCCGTTCGACCAGTGCAACGGAACCACTCGATCTTACCCTGTGTAGACCTCTTTGCCTGCTATGCAGAGGGGGAGTACCTGTTTTGACTAAACAAATGGGAAGGATAAAAAATAGCACATCATTTCCTTTATGACAATTTAAACTAAAAGACCTCATATAAGAGTTCAAACAAGGTATTTCGACTTTGTTGCCTGCAAACACTGGAGGAAAATAATTTTCTTCGTACAACGAGTAAACTTCTACAAGCCAAATTTCGTTTAGCCTCCCACGCAAACGTTCTTAGGGGTTCGTCACGCGTTTCTACGAATGATTGCGTGACGAACCCGCAAGAACGTCTGCGTGGGAGGCTAAATTTCGTTCCTCTCTTGTATTTGTTGGTACAGCCGATCCGTTTAATTCACGAAAAGTTTTGCCTTCCGTAGTGTAGCAGAACGATCGAGATTCCATTTGCCCCGGGCCCGAGGAGCCGAAAACAAAACGATGCATAGCCAAGATTATTCTGAGTTACGGTAGCCAACCAGAACAAGCAAAACTTGTTATGGCACTGATCTGGTAAAAACTGAAAAATACCCTCTCCCACGGGCCTGTTCACTAATGTGCACTTGTGGCTTTGCAAGAATTTTGTTTAACGTGCTTTAAAGAGGCTACGCCACAAGGATGTTGCTGTTTAAGGTCAATTCTGTGCTGGAGTTATTACCCAAACACAAAACGCTCCTGTAAAATTATGATGAATGTATCGATCAAATTTCGTAAAGAAGCAGTAACCATAACAATTTTTTTTGGGTGATTTCTGCGGGCATAGCATTAAAACTTGATAACTTTGGCCCAATTTTTTCAAGTTCCAAACTATGTCCATCTTTGCCATCCGTTCCAACAGACGGCAAGAAACAGTTTCAGTGTCAAAATGTAGTCTCATGATAACAAAACTGAACCATTATTTTTGGAATTCAATTGCAGCGAAAAAACAATTAATTATTTTACAAGATAGCAAATAGCGTGGCGTAACCCCGTTGAGTTTAATAGATATGCACGAACTTGGCTCTCAGATGGTTACAGGGATACAGGGAGTTTTTTCGTCACAAATTCAACCTTGCGCCCTGTAATCCTAAGTGGTACTCTTATTACATTCGTCAAAATCTCCAATGTGTCAGTCAAGCCATGCATGCAATTTGTCACATACGATGCCCTCTGTATAAGTTTAAGAGAGAAAAGACTTATGAGACCAGTCCCTTACAAACTTACGGGAAAATTAACATGACGTAATTTGGCATGATAATTGATGACGACGCCTTTGAAACTTTAACTACGTCGTAAAGCTTTCCTCAGTTTTTCCCAAGAGCCTAAAGTTTACGTGCGCGAATGCTGACTCGACGAAAACAGAGTCGCGAAGTGATCTATTCAATTTATTTTTTTGTTGCATCCTTGACCTGACCTGGCCAGCTGTTATAACTGATACGCGTTTGTTGCCTTATCCTGTTTCGTTTGGATATTAAACGTCATACCGTGAAAATTCCGAAAATAAGCCCCGGGGCTTTTATTTTTCAAAGGCCCTTTTTGAGGGGCTTATTTTTGGAGGGGCTTATATTCGAAGGGGCTTATTTAGGGAGGGAAATTTGCGTTTCTAAATTGATTGGGCAAGCCTTATACATGGAGGGGCTTATTTTCGGAATTTTACGGTATTTTAGTTTGTCACATCTGTCTGGCTTCCATTCAGGGTCGCCGTTTTATTTTCGCTCAAGGTTGAATGAAAAAAGGCAACGGGTTTACTTTGACTAGTTATCTGGCAGTTGATCAGCTACACTATTAATTTAGGATGATAAAAACTCGAAATTCTCTAGTCGTTAGGTAAACCTTTAAAATACGGACATTTCTCTATTACTGCGGACATTTCGCCTGATCCCATGCAATCCCTACCCCTGGCTATGATACCGACATCTCTATTACGGACAGTCGGACTCTCTATGACGGAGAGCGAACAAAAAGAAAAACAAAACAAAACAAACAAAAAAAACTTGACAAAATAAATTACTACGGAACCGGCCATATCGATGAAAAGTTGTTTTAGAGCGCTTTGAAAAGAAGGCAGTTCCCCTTGCTCTTTACCGAATAGACCATTCCGCGTTTTTTTTTTAGATTTTGAGAAAGAGGATCAAAGAGTAGTAAGCGAACATCTTTCAACACTGCAAGTACGAACAGAGGCCCTCCGACTTATCTAGGAAGATCGAAGGGCCTCTGCTCGCAGGGTGAAGTTTAACAGTGATGCATCTAAAGAGGCACAACGAAATGAAATTTTACAGCGTTTGTATGGTGGAGGTACGAACCGTACAAACGTTTCAAAGTAAAATTCACGTAAAATTTCACAACTTTGCGGAACGATGTCTTCATTAGTTTTCAACAAATCACTTTCAAGCTAAACTTGGCAACCTTACTGATTTTAAGGGCCTGTTTACAAGGAGAGAGGGTTACCCTTAAGCAATTTTACAGGTAGGGTCACCCGATCACCCTGGTCAACTTTACCAGCTTTACTGACGTGTTTCGTACAATGCGTGACATTCTTTGTAACGTCCAAGATTTGAAGTAAAACCTGAAATTCTCTATGGAAAACACGTAAAACTCACGAAAAAAATTGGGAAAATATTATCATCGTATACAGAAAACACCTTATTTTGTTCAGATGTTTATAATTTAGCTCAGAAATTGGATAATTCCGTTCAAACTAGGGTCAAGTACTGGTCACGCGTGACGGAGGAAAGTTGTCCTGTGTAGGCGAGTCATTCCTAGCAGAGCGTTTACAAGGCAGGTGGGGTAACTCTCTTGCAAGGGTAACCCTAGCACTCAGGTAGGGGTACCCTAGCGCTAAGGTAACACTACCTACCTTGTAAACACTTCGTGTAAAAAAGGAAGAAATGTGCGAGTGCTGGGATAACCCTCTTGTTAGGGTAACCTAGCACCAGGGTTACCCTCACAGGCGTTCTTTCCAGCCGTGCTAACTGGTCCCAGTCAAAAGACGACAAAACTGTGGAAAATTCTTATGAAAAATTAGGTGCATGCTTAAATTGAGCTGGGTCAGCAGGTTATTACCAGAAGGAAGTGTACTTTAAAATACTTCCCATAAAGTCGTTTTAGCACCGAAGAAGTCCTCATGTGACTCAAGCATGTCAAGTGATACATTCCGCGCTGAGAGCCACTTCCGAGGTTTAATTCCCCTTCATGGCTCTCCTGTATTCTTACTCACGCACGTGTGCTGTACGCGCGCTGCTGATCGTGATGCTGACGCCTAAATAATTTGAGTGAGGATGAATAGTATCACGCATTACCAAAGAGGATTCATCATGGCCGACTAGCAAAAACTATTCGCGTGGTCGATGACATGCTTGATTTTCCAGACACCTTAGATACAGCGGCAACCGATCGAAACCCACCGCAATTTCCCGGGATCTTTTTTTTTTCCCTAAATGGCATGGGTATGCACACCTTTTATTAATAACGTGAGATCTAGACTGAAACATCCTGTTGTATTTTACCCGCGTAGTGAGCATCTGCTCAAAAGGCTTCAGCATATCCAGTTTTCAGATACTATGCTTTAACTAGGCTGGTTATCCATAAGTGACATCCGGATGAAAAATTAGATTTCATCAAATTTTTCTTTTCTTGGGGCAAATATGGTAAATACCTGAATACCGCATTTCCACCCGAATTTACATCCTCGCCGGCAGCCGCGTGTGAATGCGGTATTTACCATCTTTAGCCCTGATTTTCTCCTAATTTGCACTTTTTCGCTGTTGCATCACCAGTTAGCGGCCAGAAACTTTCATGTAAATCTAATTCTTCGTTGCGAGGAGCGACGGGACTCGCGCCCATGAAGCAGGGAGAAATCTTAGATTAGAAACTGTTAGCCACTGAAGATCACTACGCTCTAGTGAGACAGGGAACCTTGTAATACCCTCGGGGGCTCCGTCCGAGAGGGGTATCTTTTTCCGGGCCTCTGGTATATGAAACGATAGGGATTTCACTACTTGAGGTATATGAGAGGGTAGGGACATCTGACTTTTCGGTCTGTGAAAAGGGCTAATAGACGCATTTTGCGACTGAGAAAGAGTGGAGACAACGTTCTGGTTTTGTGATTTGTTTTAATCAATGCAAATTTAATTTCTAAACTAGTTATATGAAAGGGGTACCATTTTTTAACTGAAGGTATTAGAAAGGGGTTTCTTTGCTGTCAAAATGGTATATAAATGGGTAAGGGATTGGACCTGGGCAAGAGCAATAATGGAGGGTCTCAATGGGGTGGTGGCATTTACGGTTATCGGCTAAAATTTTGGCTCTTTTACGGCTATCGGCTAATTTTTTTCAGTTACGGTTAACAAAAAAGTTAAAAATTAACTTCTTTTGTTTCAAAAAGTTAAATATTAATTAACCTGTATTTTTTTGTATCTTTAAAGCAGAATAAAGGTCTCAGGATCATCTCGGGATATGAAATAAGCTATTCTTTTGAACAATTTTAACATTTGATAGATCATACTTTTTATAAACTATTCCACTTCTAATATTTTTTTCACATAAAAATGTCAATAGTCAATTTAAAAAAAGTCTTTGTAAAAAAGCAAAGCACGCACGCGAATGCCTAACTCAAGGCCGGGGCGCGACATTCATTACAACAGAAATGGCCGTTTTCACACTAAAGACGGATTATTTGTGTGAGACGGGTTATCTGTTTGATGATTAGCGTCAGATAGGTAATACGTCTTAATTTGAAAATGGAATAGTTTTAATTTTGCATGAACAATCCTCCTGACTTTATCCTTCAACTTCGACGGACAGTTTGAAGACGGTATCCGTTCCAGATAGCCTGTGTATAACCGCCCCTTACCCTCAGGAAAAAAATCGGAGAGGGGGTGTCTGTCGGGAAGGGGGCGACTGTACACAGGCTAGTCTCAGACGGATAATCCGTTTCTAGCTCTAGAGTGAAAACGGCCAATAACAAAATTCCCGTGTCCAGTGTTTTTAATGGTAGCGAAGAACTGTACGGAACCACTGTCAGCCGTTTTGCCTTGTCCGTAGGCCTTATTATTTCGTGCGGCTAATGCGTTTCGGGTCACGTGGTTTGAGCGAGTTCGCCACCGAAATGCCTTGACCGAAATTGCGTGGGAAGACGCCGTACAGGGACTAGGCATGGCAATGTCTACCGTAGCGTCAGAGAAAAACAGGGAAATGTTGTTTATCGGCAACTTGTTTTACAAACAGTGTGATCTCTTCGTGTTGTTTCACTAGTGTTTGAGGGCACGACCTCCTGAAAATCGCAAATATTAATCCCCAGCAAGAAGCCACACTTTCGCTATAGAAAAAAAAATAAGTTCCCCGAGAGAGCGACCGAAATGGAAATGGGTCTTGGTCTTCACCTAAAAGGCGCTTTACCTAACGTGCGTGCGGAGCCAAACTAGCCGCGAAATAAAAAACGCAACCATAAGTGAGTTTAGTACCTTCCTTAAAAGTAGCAAATCTAGGGAACAATTTCTTTTACGGTTAACTTTTTTTTTCCCCTTTTTACGGCTAACGGTTAAAATTTTTCAATTTTTACGGCTATCGACTAAATTTTTGGCCGTTTTACGCCTATCGGTTAACCCCATTATGACCCTCATAATGGGACCTGGGGCGGGGCGTTGAGGACCCCCTGGTACAGTACCGCACCAAGATTTTTCGCTGATTTCTTACGACAAGTTGCATCATGAATCTAAACAGAATTTCACTAGAGAAGAAGAAAGGACACAGTAGAAATTTCGGACCACTTGTCAAAATTCGTAGAAATGCAATTGATATGTTATAACAAGCCACCGTAAACCTTTTTTGGAATGTAAATTCTAGTTATTTTTACCATGATAGTATCAATTTAAATTTACCACGAACAGTGCTTTTATGTACCAATATAATTTTTAGCCATACCAGTATATATTTTTCTTTTATTTTGTTTTGCTTCTAACAGAGAGGTAGAAACCATGCATGTTGTTATGGAAATGCTGTTAAAAACATTATTGTTATTAGTATTACCATTATTTTCTTTTGAACCCTGTTTCCCAGAGAAGTTAACCCTATTCTACTTTTCTAGACTAAACGTTTTGGAAACTGTGAGCAGTCCCCTAAGGAAATCACTGTCTACAACGGCCGAATATTGAAGAAGCTAAGGTTTTCCTTTCATGCCGATGGGAAAGGCTCCACCCCTCCATGATGCCGGATGCAAAATGGCTTGCGCATGCCTCCAAACCATGCAATTTCGCACAAAGTAAACAACGGGTCAAGACCTTTTTTCCGGAATGCAGTTTCGGCATCAGCAAGAATCCATTCATGGTGTGGGTGCAGTAAAAACACAGGAAATCCGAAGTTTGGATTTGAATAAAAATTTGTCTCCTTTTTGTTTTTGAAATGTTTTACTTCAGCGCCACGCGATTCAGAGTCAGCGTTGTTGGGCCTATATTAAAGTCAATAGAGTTGTTATTCCGAGTTTTTGCAGTCTGTATCATTATATATCCGTGGTTTTCCGACTGTTATGAATATTAGATCATCGAATGTGCCCTAACGTGTCTTCGCGGTCGGAATATTTCATACATATGCTAGCTGTTTTTATTCGTTTGCCTATTTTCGTTTACTTTCATTGGGCACATACACTGTTATTTGTAAAGAATTTCAGAAAGTGAAACTCTAACTTTCTCCGGAAAAGTCAAGTTTTAAAATAGCATCGGTATTGACTGTCAATATACCACTGATACTGAAAGTGAAATATTTTTGGCTTTCTGTCTACTGAACTCCAAACCGTGACCGTTCAGGTTGAGTCAATATAAATGATATCAAAAGCACCCGAAATAAGATTACTTTTTAATGTTATAAAAACTCTCAATTTTTAGGGGATACTTTAACTGACTTAAACTGGCTGAAACAGCCGGCTCTATCAATCCACTGTTGCTTGGTTTGTTTATTTAACAGGCTATCTTTTGAATGGCACGTGGGTCTGATATTTTCCGTATTTTGCAGACTCAAATAATCATAATTGAGCTGTAAGAGTATCTTCGTGTAATCAGGTGTTCATTCAGATTTCCGGCGATATTCAGTGTCAACTAAAAAGTCGTATTTTCATAAAGTAAAGAGTGATCGTGGTACGAAACACGTAAAGCCTACAGTTTTAAAAAGGATAACATGTTTTTCGTTCAGCCAACTGTTCACTTGATATTAAGGTCAATACGATAATTGAAATGGAACGGATCTCCATAGCACTCATTCATAAGCACCGAGCAAATTAAAGACACAAAGCATGATATCCCTTCCCAAGATTTGATGTCGCTGAACTACTTCACGTGTTGAAGAGATGAGTGATTCTATCAGACCATAATTCTAAAACGAGAGCAAAGCCATTTGCATAAAAGCGCTTTCCGCCTGGGTATTTGCGGTATTTTTGCATTTTGAAGGGTCGTGCATTCGTGACATGCAAATTCATAATGACGTAACACAATTTGCGAGTGTCTCAATGTAAATAGTTTTGTTTCGCCCACGGGATCAATTGTGAAATTTGCAAAGTAAGGTGAGCGTCTTTGAAATAAAGTATTCAATTAATATCTGCTTTTATAAGTGAAGTTCTACATACACCTCAAAATTTGTCAGAAATCACGAGAAGTTCCAATTCAAGAGTTGTTCACAATATCAAAACCATAAACTTTTGATTGAGGGTCCGTCGGGGGTTTTTCAAGGCTGAAAGGAGGGTTTCATTCGTCAGTGACCACGTGGTTGAAAATCGCCCAATCAGAGAGTTTACTGCTGCCAATACCGACTTCCGTGTTACGAAGTGAAGTGATCGATCGATGTTCGACTCTCAAGTGCTTTGAAGTCGACTGTTAGTGAATACGAATGTTTGCGAAGCCCTGACAGATCAACGAGAAATATGGAGAGTGGAGAAGTAATTTTTTCAGGATACTTGTTTAAATCACCTCCAGAAAGCAAGCTGCGTAACCTAAGATCGGTAAGTTCCATAAGTCGTGTGTGAGTTGATGTTGTTGTTGTTGTGCGAACGTGCAGCATCGGAATGAAGCTCCACGGAATCGATTTCAAATGTAAGCTTGCTGTTTGTCGGCAAACACCTTACTTTTTCTCTTTTATAACTGCGTCCGACAGATTTTGAGTGGGACTAGTAACACACACACTTAGTTAGCTTTTCGTTGTATTTGGTCGGGAAAGATTCGTGGCCACGACATGCCGATGTCGTCGTTGCTAACCGCGAAAAATCTTGAACTCTGCATTTGCGGGCATCATACGGTTTTTCTTCTAGTTTACTTGTTGCTTTTTTTCGATGAGAGTTTAAAGCTGTGTTTACTCTGTAATAGTTTTAATGTCTGTTTGATGGTTCTACCATAAACCATGATCTGCGAGTTGTTTAAGCTTTCAATGACTTCCGCAGGTTACACCATTAAACATACAAATTAACAGTTGAAATTAATGAATTCTTCCGAAAGCGCGAGGTTGCCATCAACATGAAAGCTAATCCTAAGCAATACTAACCATGAATTGCCATAGATGACTTTCACTGTGTCGAAACTTTGCCTTTCCAAAGACGTAAAATTCATGGGCATTAAAGAAACCGAGGGGACGACTGCTGGCTTAGTGCAAACTTTAAAACAAACAGGATTTTGCCCAGACAAGGAAACGAAATCTAAATTCCTGTTCTGATCGTCTTTTTGTCACTTTCATTTACATGTAGTAATTATTCTAAATTACATGCTAATGCACAAACTTAAGCACGTGAATATATTGCAAAAATTTGCCGGCGTTTGCGATTTCTTCATTCAACTAAACATTGCCAAATGTGTAACTCGATTCCACAAGTAAAGCTAAATTCAGTTACACTTTGCCCTGATCGAGTTTGTGAAAGACATTCCATTCAAATGTGATCGTAGTAATTTATGAGGCTTGGTTGGTGTAGTGTGGTATACATGTACAGTAGTTATTTCAAAGCCCGAAGAAAATCTTACAACCCGGAGTAAAAAGTACTGAGGAAAAACATACTCAAACCGGA
>OZ037999.1:9740995-9750995 GCA_964035705.1 Porites rus
GGTCATGTTCATGGGGTACATAACAAGGCACGTCTTTCAGGGAATCTTTTAGAAGCTTTCAATGCTGAGCCTCGTAGACCTTTGTCTGGGGATGCCTATGACAATTTACCCAGTCCCAAGAAAGTTTTAGGACATTCAGTGTCCACCCCTGCAGTAGATTCTGACAGTCACCAGGAAAATTATGACAATGTTCCAATACCTAGAGCACTTAATCCTGTGACCAGTCCTTTGTCGCCAAGACCACCATCCGGGCATCACTTGTCTCCTGACAAATATGATAAACTGCCCACACCACGCCCTGTTTCCCAGGGAAGTAACAGGTCTTCCCAGGATGTGTATGATTTAGTACCACCCCCAAGACCAATGTCTTCTTGTAGTCAAAGTGATCAAGGCTTGTATGACGTGCCGCCAATTGGAAGGATGGACAATGAGGAAAACTACGATGTTGTTCCTCCTCCACGGCCAATGTCGTCTAGTAGTCAAGAAGATCAAGGCTTGTATGATATTCCTCCACGCGGAAAAATTGGTGATCAGGACAACTATGATTTTGTTCCTCCCCCGAGGCCAACATCGTCTTGTAGTGATGATGGCCAAGCACTTTACGATGTTCCTCCAATTGCTAAGTCACCAGAACAAGAGAACTATGACTTTGTCCCTCGGGTATCCAGACCGGTTGCTCCTAAGCCAAGTCATCTTCAGGCAGGTAGATCTCAACAAAATTATGATGTTTTACCAGTGAGACAAAGTATTTACGATGTCCCTCCAGTGGTTAGATCACCAGAAGAGGAAAACTATGACATCGTACCACCTCGCCGACCAGTTGCTCCCAAACCAAACCATATTCATCCTGGTACTGCACAGGAAAATTATGATTCCTTACCATTACGACAGACATCACAGCCTGTGTGCAATGGACAAAGCACAATGGACGAAATCCTTAATGGGAGAGTGTCAGATCAGGAAAACTATGATCATGTTCCACTCATACATCGACCAGTTGCACCAAAATCAAACCATATTCAGCAAGGCTTATCACAAGAGAATTATGATGTTGTGCCAATTCGACAGAATTCACCTAAGGTTTCACAAAGCCCAAGTGTGTATGATAATCTTACTTCTGAACGGTCTTCCACTCAGGAAAACTATGACATCGTTCCTTGTTTCAACAGACCAGTGTCCACATTATCGAGTCCTACACAATCTCGTACTTCACAAGATATTTATGATATCGTACCAATTCCTCGGCCATCAGATGATAATTATGATATTGTCCCTCCACCGAGGGCAATATCAACGTCTTATCAACCTGGTAATTCCTCAAGCATTCAAAGTAATGGTTTGGGTGAGCATGATCAACGTTTTTCAGACATTTACAGTGTTCCCCCAAATCTACAGTCATCAGATTCTAGCGAATATGTGCCACCTTCAAAGAACACTTCATACCGACCCAGTAAAGATGCCTACGACCCTCTTCCAAGCACTAATCGGCCGGTGAGTGCAGATTCTGGGCTTAATGCATCTTTTTCAAGCATCTGTTCTTTAAAGTCTGATGGGGATTACGGGCAAGAGGATCGGTATGATGCTCCTTTGCCAGCACTCCCGACACAGTCAAGAGATTCAGGATCTTTAAGTGATGACAACCCTGAGGAGGATAGAGAGCCAAGTGATATTTATGATGTGCCGCCTAACTGGGGATCAAACAATAATGTACTACCAATGACTTCAGATGAAATCTATGATGTGCCCCCAAACCATGACCAAGGTGTGAAATCTTGTTATTCTTACTTACATGTAAAGGGTGGAAAAATGGTTCTTTACCATGAGCACATGTAACCAACTGTAGCTTGCAAATACAGCCCCCAGTCAAAGGGTTGTAAAGGTGAAATTTAACATTAAGTTTGTGCCTGGTCCTAAAGCTGTGCTCTAAGAGTAATTGAACAGACCCTAGCCTTTAATACAGACATTTTTCCTTGCTCCTCGCCGCTAAGGACATTACTTGGTGACAGAAATTCCATATTGATGACGTAACATCTGTCTGGAATCTGGTCAGGAGCTCTGATTGGTCAATGTAGTAGTTATATACTGTTTTAGGACATTCAATGTAAACGTGATGAAACTATTACAAAACAGTCAATATTCCTAGAATAAAAAGCATCCGAGTTTTGCTGAAGCTCATTCACAAAAGATCACAAAACTTTACCATAATCAACCAGGAGAAACATAAAATCAAACAAATTTACATTTGGAACCCCATGACTACTGGATTTTTTATGTAAACATTGATTTACATCATCAGTATGGAATTTTTGTCGCTGAGTCACAGACTTTCCTCCTGGCGAAACGTCCCTGGTGGCGGGGAAGCTAGGAGAAACAGCTGTATTCACAGGCTAAAGGCCTAACCCAGTTCCCTGAAGCTTTGAGATCAAATTTGCATGCATGAAGAAAAGTGCTACATACATG
This sequence comes from Porites rus, assembly GCA_964035705.1. Classification (NCBI taxonomy): domain Eukaryota; kingdom Metazoa; phylum Cnidaria; class Anthozoa; order Scleractinia; family Poritidae; genus Porites; species Porites rus. Next base: position 9,743,456 of record OZ037999.1, read on the forward strand.
TACAAATGTAAGACACTACGGGTCACTGGGTGCTGCTAGAGTATGGCCTTGGGTTTTTGATGGTATTTTTTCTTGTTTTAAGTTTTTGAAAAGTTCTGCATTGCTTTTCATTAATCATCTTGTTATTTTTGTACCCTCTGGGTCTGTCAGTGAGTCCAAGTGAGTCTGTGGCGAGTCCTGTGGTTGATCGTTCCACAAAGCCCCCTCCAATGGTCAATAGAGCTGCTAAACCAAAGACAGGAAAAGAAAACCACAGCTACTGCAACATGCCACCAAAAGTTGACAGAGAACTCAAATATAAAAGTGGCGCAATAGCACCAACTGAGCACAACTATATGAACTATGGTTTCCATCCACCGCAGCGTCCTCAGCATCTGCCTTTGGTTAAGACTCTACCAGGGAACCACTCTGTTGGGGCTTTTCCTAACCAAACTGATCGATGGTCTTCAGGACCTACCGATGATGCAGATTATCTTCCTATGCAGCCACCTACAAGATCAGAAACAACACGCTGCTACAGCTTTACTAAAGAGGAAAAACCAGGATCAAGAGCAGTTGATCAATGTTATGAGGACATGTCAGCGTTGCAGACAAGGAGGTATTCTGGGGGAAAGAGTTCTTCTTCTTCAACATCATCGTTGGCTGATAATGATGAATTGTACATGGCAATGGCGCCCTCCCAAGTGAGTACACTTACCAAATCCATCTCTTTAGGCCTCTACATAGTGGCAGTTCTGAGGCTAGGGGAGGAATGGAGCTTACGGCAGGGGGAGGGGCTTTAATAGAGATGGGGTGCTTATTTGAGGAGCTTATTTAATTGAGTGAAGGTGATGGTATCAATTCTCTGCCATAACTTAAATTGCACAGCCACATAAGCTTGGAGGTCATGCAGCCAAAGATCAAACAAACAAGTCCAAACTTCCAGCACATTAATAAGCCATACTGGATCGGTCCATATGAAGTGTTATAGTCATGATTGATAAAAATTAATGCAGTCTGTAATTTAGGAATAGGAGAGAGGGGAGTGGGCTTTCTTCCCTTACAAATGGGTTGGGGGGTTGGGGGGTTGGGGTTATTAAAGAAGCAGGGCTTACTAGAGAAATTACAGTATGCCTTGGGGTTAACAGGGTATACTTCTTGTCTCTGACTGGGGAGCAGAGTATAAATTTACTGACACTACTCTGAAAGGCACATGTGGTGAAGTACATGTGAGTGCTGAACTGGATTTGTATAGCATGAAGAATGCAGTCATGTTGCTACTCCCTCCTGGATGGGTCATTATTCCATTGCAGGGTGATCCTGTCAGTACATCATCAGTACTGGTACCAAATTTCAAAAATGTGCAGGGCGAAGAGAGACAAAGCGGTGTTAAGTTTCCATAATTCTAGAGAAATTATAACATGGCAAGGCTTTACTCTCAGAATGGGCTTAATCCTCCCAAGGATCCCTGGCATGCATCCATTCAACAAAAAAAGCGCTTTATTTGAGTGTCAATGTATTTAGCACGAAAGTGCCAATTGGGGACACTATTTTTACGTCTCCTAATGGAGACAGGACCGCCATTTTACGTGGTCATCCGAGCCACGCGAAGGTCTCAACGCTTGCAGTGCAAAGGAAGTACCTTCATTTCTCAGTCATTTTAAGACCCTGAGTAATGGTCCGGCCCTGGGAATCGAACCAGCGACCTCCTGCTCTGCAGTCAAACACTCTACCGACTGAGCTAATCCTGCCAAGGAAATGGTCATTTTTAAATGGGTACCAGTCATGATACATGCCAACTCTCCTGAATAAATCACTGATCTCCTGTATGGGTCACCAGATCTCGCCGGTAAAATGGACTTTTGAGCTTTTCTGTGCTTTATTTTGAAATTTAGCCTATTTTTTTCTCAAACTTTGAACTTTTCTTATTCATTGTACGGTTTCTGGGATATTTTTGCATGTATTTAATCACTGACAAAAATTATTTCATCATTACAATGATGAGAGCGAATTTTGATAGTACCGGTATGTACGTCATGTCCTAAGCCACTCCAATGTCATAATTTGGTGGCTGGGTCAATTTGAGGGCAGAGAGGGGGGAGGGGGTAGTGCAAAAAGAGAGTCTCCAGAGTTTTAGATCTCTGGAGGTTGGTATCTTTGTCAAGTACATGTACATGTATGCTCCCCAAGCTTCTTAATCACTGAGCCTTATGCACTTATCAATGTAAACCCCAGTGGGTGGGGGGGGGGGAGTGCTGGCAAGGGGTGGGGATTTGACAAATGTTAAAATTTCTGATCAAATTCCCCACGGTGGGAAACAAAAGGTCAATCAAAAGTGTCGAAAGAGACCCCACCCCAGGGGGAAAAAATCTAAACAAACAATACTATAATACTATATAAAACGAATAAAAGAACATTATTTTCAAAAGTACGTTCTTACTACTTTTATTTAAGGTTAACGTAAGCTCCGTAAAGTTACTCGCTGTACCGGTAACTAAGTATTTTCTCTCTCCACTAGCATTTCTTTATATTTTAAACAACAAAATCACTCCAGGAAGACTGACCGTGCTATTATAATATTAATGAAACGTAAAATGCTTTATAACATCTGGTCAACATGTCGGATCAGTGACTGGTAAAAAATCCTCTGACTTTCATGGTGGAATTCGATTTCAATCGAGTTTTACAATCAGATGGGAACTTGAAGGTAAAAACTTTTTTAAAATAGACATTATAGACAATTTAAAGTATCGGATTATGGCCATTAAAACAAATGAAAACTTCATACCTTTCTCCAACAGCGTGACTTTAAGAAGGCCTCAAGCAATGGACCTGGTAACCGCTTCTGAATTGATACCAGGAATACCAGGCTTCTGTCGGTCAAAGTCAAATGCCCCGACCCCGGGGTCGCTTCGCACGATCAAAAGCCCGACAGGGGGATAGTCTCAGGCATCAAATCCCCGCCCCTTGCCCGCACTCCCCCCCCCACGGGATTTACATTGATAGGTGCATTAGATGAAGCTAGTACACAAAGTGGGCATTTAATTTGTGTCTTGTGTTATTTTGTCTAGAGGAGGGTACTTATTTTACAGTTTGGGTATTTTAATTTTGCATCCCTGGAACAGGGTTGCAAATTCTTCTGTCTGGAACAGGTCCATAGTATCAGACACGCAACAGCACATGCCACACCTGCAGTAAATTTAAGGAAGTACCTTCCCCAGGGAAATACACATAATTATGATACATTTGCATGCAAACTAATAACTGCCCAGTTTCAGGGTTTTCTTTAAGAATTCTAGAAGCAGGAGAAAGGTGTAATGTTACAGGAGAATATTTTGAAAACAGCCCCATGTCTGAATAGATAATAGTCAGAGACTACTGAACATTAGCTGGAGAATCCTGGGTAGTAAACAGAGAATTCTCCCATATCTGATGCCTAATGAACACCCTGAGTTTAAATATATATATTTTTTAACTGTGTTGTCTCATAGATGGAACAGAGACAGCGACGAGATCTTCTGTATGCAGAAGTTGAGATTGTTGATGGAACAAATCACGTGGCACCAGTTCCCAGCCCATCTAGAAGAGAAAACACTCAGTACACCTACATTAATGAGGAGTCTACGAGAGCTTTGCTTCAAACATCTCACGCTTGGCATGGGAATCGGTGAATAATAATGGCTAAGGGCTATGAATAGGCCATTTTCGAGTTCCTAAAACTCTTACTTTCAAAATGAGGCTTTGTGCAAGACCTTTCTTGTGAAAACGAGTTTCATTTGCATGAGAATAAAAAAATGATTTCTTATTAATGGTTTTGCACATAGCCTCTCTTTGAAACAGAGGCTAATAAGGCAACTTGGAAGTAGCCTGGGACCAGGCTCCACAATGGGGCAAAAAGGCAAACAACAGGGTCATATAGGAAAAATATTGGCCTGGGAAGGGGTTAACCCTTTTCCCTCTCCTGACTACCTTTTGGCTCGGTTCGCTGGCAAATTTTTTTTCTGCCCACACACCGATTTCTTTCTCCTTTTTCCCCCTATGTAAAGCCTGGTCCCAAGCCACTTGGAAGTAATCCTTTGCATGGTCATTTCCTTCTGTCTGTAACTGTTAAGCAAAATGCAGAGACATCTCTGTCACTTGCATTAACACTCTTGACTTGTTAGATAATGCAGTACCAAAATTGGACAACTTGGTCACACCGACATGTTGTTCCAGCCATTTTGTGTTGTCTGCAGACATTTTGGCCACATTTTCATTGTTTGACAAGTGGTATGTGACAAAAAGATATTATTGTAGAGTTTCAAATGTCAAAGAAAACAGACGTTTAAACAGATTATAACAACATTATCAAGAAATTGTACAGTTTAGTTAAATTTATGGACATTGGAACTCTCTGCCTTGAGTTCACTTACTTCAATAGCAAACCTAGACTGCTTACGTTAAATTGGTCTTTTTCTGAAAATTACAGTACTCTGTCTGTTTGGAGAAACTAACAGTGAAATTAAAAAAAAAATCATTATTATTAATAAAGCATAACATTCTATAATGGTCAATGAGAATTTTTTGATATGACTAACCAATAATATTCTTGTTGAATTTTACACTTTTTTTAGTGTAACATTAGTATTTTTGCACCATTTCATAAACTTTTTGCTTTACAAGTGATTCTTGAACAATGGTAAACTGTACATTTTGATCTGTGCTATGCAGAATAATTTGCTACATGTAGAATTGTGATAAGCTTTAAGGCTCAAAGACTGACAAAATAATCATTATGAAAGAAAGTGGCTTTAGATCCCATAGCAAACCCAATGTTATTGTTTTGATTGAAGTCTTCCAAATGACAAAGCATGTTGGTGGATGTGTGATAATCAAGAACAGTGACAAAGAGTTGTGTTATAAATGAAAGCAACTTGCTTATAATTTATGTACAACATACCAGATAAAAAGCTGATACTAGATACAAAAAACTAAAAATTAGCGTAAAAAAAGTATTGTAAGAGTTACAAATTAATTTTTGTTTTTTTAAATTTATTTTTCTTTTGTATCAAATAAATTATTTTTGCTTAAATAATATTATAAGTAAAGTTAAAATGCACTTTACAGAAGCCAAGTTTACAATGTGTTTAGTACCTGCACTTAATTTCTAATAAGACAACATTTTGTTAAACAAGTGATTATTATTATTTTTGTTTTAAAGAGAATTTTGCTTTCTTTTACTATAATAGTAAATTGATCATGATAAGTGTTTTTCGCAAACATGCAATGGTTATCTTAGACTCGTAAAACGTTTTTGTACAAGTGAATTAAATATTTTTGGATTGCTATTAATTTTGTGAGTTATTATAAGATTGTACTTAGGGAAAAATCAGGAAATGTGTCGTAACATAAACTTTTGTGCTGCTTATTACCAAAGAATAAAGGCTGTATAAAGCTTCGCAATGTAACTTTTGTTGCAGAACTTTTGAAAAGCCTTTTAAATTAACAGAGCATCTTGAGGCAAGCTTTTTGGTGATAGCTTCAGGCTCTTGAAACATTTTATAGCTGTATGCTAGAAGTGGAATAACTATTACGCTAATTTTGTATTTAGTATAATTTATTGTTTGTTTTGTCTCTGAATTAAACAACATATATATAGAATTTTGGTGGGAATACATGATGCTTTCTGCCTGTGCTTGGGTACTACATGTATGTTCTTGTAGAACAGTATTGTAAATATACAAGATTATAGCAATTGAGATTTTTTAGCTGCAAAACCATTTTGAAATAAAGAAAATTGTGAATGGTCTCATTAATGAGTGATGTGCCTTTCCTAGGGAAGGTTGGGTGAAGGGAAGATACTATTTTTGTCCTGGCCCCCTTTTTCTCTCTGTCATCCAGAGAGATGAAGGGAGAGCCTGTACAGGGATATTTTCATCCCTTAGCCTCTAGTAAGGTCTAACCTCCTTGTAAGTCCTCATCCAATTTTAGCTACCAATCAATAAGCCCCTCTGTTGCATGAGCAAGATGAAACAAATCCTGTATTCTGATTGGCTACCGAGTGGGCAAGATGGGCCCATCCTGCATCTGTCTTGCATCGCCCCACAGAGAGCTTGCTCGCAGGGTAGTCCAACAACAAAAAGTTATCTTTTTGGCCATTTAGGTATTAAATCCTTTATTGACCAAGCTTCTTCAGTCAAGATGCCTAGAGATTGTTATTTTTTGGCGTTTTCATTGACTTGTCTCTGTCCAGAAAAACACAATAAAGAACTTGGCCAATGTCCAGTCAACTTGACCAAGAACGCATATTGCTTCAACTAAGCCTTCTACCCATTAAAACTGCAAATTACAGTCTGACTTAAGTTGGCCCACATCCAACAAAACCTTGTGGTTAGAGCGAATAGAGTTGATGGCAAAGACTATCAATTTGCAGATGAACAAAGATATTAAAATATTCCTTGAATTGCATGTGGATGATAATTTTTAATTTTTACAAGATTTGGAGCACATCAATAACAATAAAATGTATTCAAAATGTTTTTTTGAATGAAAATGTCTCCTTATAATCATAATGAAACTCCCCTTGCAAAGTGAATAAAACATTCCCTGGCTGATTTTTCTGTGATTGTTCAATAGAGGTGACAGTAAAAATAAAATAATAATAATAATAATAATAATAATAATAATAATAATAATAATAATAATAATAATAATAATAATAATAATAATAATAAAATAATGATAATGAAACAACTTGTTGAGACGTTTGAGAAGGCTAGCCTGTTTGGCAGGCGTTAAAGGGGGAAGGGGAGGGGGAATTTGGCACGCAAAAACATGACGTTCATGCGAGGAAGGGAAAAAGGGAAGGTTAGAGTTAGGTTTAGGGAAAAAAAGGTTCCCTTCCTCCACCTACCTGAATCAGTGCCGGATCCCAGACCGTGAGATAAGGGGGATGGGGGGGGGGGGGGGGTCATCCAGACCCTTAGATAAGGAAGGGGGGAGTCTCCAAAAGACTTTTTTCGGCCCTTTGGGCCTCAGTTTGGCCTTAAGATAAGGGGGGAGCCCAGGTCCCCCGGGCCCCTCCCCTGGACCTGCCACTGTGAATTTCCACACTACCTGCCACGCAGGCTAGGAGAAAACAGGCAGTCAGGCAATTTTAAAGTTTCATATAAATGGATTATTATTATTATTATTATTATTATTAACTTTGACACACCTCCAAATTGATCACTTGGAGTTTGATTATCAAACGAATTGTTGAGTGGTAACCATAGGGGTTAGCACAAAATTAATCATAGACAAAAAGGAGTTTTCTATCATTTTTGCATTTAAAATTTCTTCTTATTAAGAATATCTTTAAATTTTATTTTTTGTCCATAAAATGTCTGCGCAGGGATTTAATTTAATTATTATTAGCTTATTCACAAGCAGCTTGGTGGGTGTCAAGATGAAAAGGAGGACAACAGTTCATGGCAAGTGGCATCATGGTGACAAAAAATAACAAGAGCCACAGCAATACCAACTGTTAATAATGAAAATAACAATAACAGTCCAATCAGATTTCCATCCTCATCTGCAATAG
>OZ037999.1:9755995-9768495 GCA_964035705.1 Porites rus
GTGCTTGCCATTCTCTTTCAGTTGCCTGAGAAACCGGTCACCGATAGTGAACATAGTTTGACAGATGATTCATTCGCACTTGAAAATGTGTTGCCTGGCAACCCTAAAATGCACACTGGATGAATTCAACTGCAGACACCCAAAGAGATATAATTTATAGAAATATTGCCAACTTGATTTTCTTCCTTGCTGTGTGATCCATGTGATACGCACGCTGCTCACTCAACAAATTTATAAATTTGCTACACGAAGGTGCCTTCAACCCCTCGCTTTGCAAGGAATTCAATTTTCTTCCCCTGTCAGTGACTTAAATTTTAACTTTGCACTTGACAGTGATGACTTGTGGTCGTTGAAACATAAATGTGTTTCAAGCATCAGTTATTCTTTTACAGTGTAATAATAATAATAATAATAATAATAATAATAATAATAATAATAATAATAATAATAATTTGAATACTGGAAAGTACATGTATACTTACATTTATTGCACATTGTCTACATTCATCTTCACTTAAACAATTTCCAATAACATCAGGCCACAGTGTTTGTATAGGGTTACTCTTCAGGTCCAACCATCTAAGTTGCTCAAGATCTACACAGCTAAGGGGTAAACTGCTGAGTTGATTGCTGTACAAGTCAAGCCGCTTGAGTTGATTAAGGTTGCCGAACTCTGTTGGAAGTTCCGTGAGAGCATTTTTACTTAAATCCAGCCGCACTAAATGCCGCAAAGTACAAAATGCATCCTGATGAAAAGCAAACAAACAACATCATAGTATTGTTAACACTAACTGTCTTTTTATTGGCTAAGAGCCTACAGTTAATTTTGGAAATCAGCGCAACCAACAGATTAGTCAGTAACTAGCAGATAATTGACTAATCTGTAGGTTGTGTGTGTAATGTATGTTGTATTGGTCATTATTTTCTTCAAATCAGTGTATAATAAAACATTATTATTAGATTCAGTGATATACAGAATAATCAAGGTCTCAGTAAGTGTTATCAGTCTTGGTCTTTGGCTCAGCAGATAATAATCAGCTTATTAGGGATTTCATGCCTCGAGTAGTGTCTCTTTAGGGTATAGATGAATTTGCTGGCAGTCTTGTCTTTGAGGGGGTTGATCTCAAGGTAGCTTGAGCAGTAATCCACAGTACAGAGGTAATCTCTTTTGTCAAAGTGAAAGATGTCAGAACTAACTGTTCCCTACGGGTGGCTTGGGATCTTTTGTGAGATCAGTGGTTCTTTGGGCTGTTCTTTCTTGTAGCTGGCACAAAACCTTGGTTTTTTTTTATACCAGAGTGTGCACCATGTAGACACTCGTGGATCTTAGGTCTGAGGCATGACAGAATCAGGCATTGAAGACCTTTGAAGAGAAATCCATCCTGGGCTGTCTGTTCATCCCGAACATCAAAGTAGGAGTGAAGTTCTATCAGCAGATCATCTTTCTTCTCTGGCCAGCCCTTTACGATAACTTGGGTGAGGGACTGTAGGACAGGTTCTGCTGCTGTTTCTTGCTGGATCTCTGCAAGCTGTCGCTCTAAAATGGCTAAGAAATCGATGGCATGGATTTGCTCGACCTCTTTTTCAGTGGGGGAGTGGTCTGTTGTTGGCAGGTAAGCGCAGGACAAAGTATCTGATAGATACATTTCAGGACCTGGCTTGTAACAAATCTCGACAATGACTGTTGAAGTCTCAGGAGTAGGCACTGGAGTCGTTTCGGTGCTGATGCTAAGGGTTTTTTTGCAAATAGTCTCCAATGGCTTATAGTCAGACCAAAGAACAACTCTTTTACCATAAACAAAGTGATGGTTATGCTCCACTCCAATACTTGGGCTAATAGTTCCTTCTCTATTTGAGAATAGTTCTTCTCACTGGCTGTGAGAGCTCTACTTGAGTATGATACAGGTTGCCCATTCTGCATCAAGACAAATCCTATACCACTGGAAGAAGAATCTCCCTGACCTTCCACGGGTTCAGCAGAATTGAAATATCTCAGGAATGGAGCTGAAGCACTTGACAGCACGCCTGATACTTTGCAATGCGTGTTCTTGTATTGCCTCAACAAACTCACAACATCCTTGTGAGTTAATCTTTTCAGTGGTTTGCAAAGTTCTGAGAGCTTTCTTAGGAACTTGGACAGGTAGTTGACTAGGCCTACCAGTCTTCTAACTGCAGCTACATCCTTTGGTCTTTCCATTTTCAGTATGGCGTCAACTTTCTTGGGTCAGGTTTCACTCCTTCAGGTGTAAAAACATGACCAATAGAGGGCTTTTCTGAAATTTCAATTGTAGCTTCTCTCGGTTAAGCTTCAAATTTCTCTCCCTGTGCCTGTCTAACCGCTTCAGTAAATTGGCATCATAATTCCTCTAAACTCTGATCCAGTTTTCTCTGAAAGTATTCTGGTGAAAGACAAATTCCAAAGGGCATTCGAAAATATCGGTACTTGCTGGATTCTTCACCTAACAGTATCTGCAAGAAGCCATCTCAAAGGTCTGCCTTTAAAAACACTCTGGAAATATGTCCTCAATGACTGGAAACAGATACTGACTTCTTTTGAGGGCTTCATTGAGGTGCTGAGGGTTGATGCATACTCTAAGCTTCCTGTTTGGTTTCTCTGAAACAACTAGACTAGACACCCAGTGGGTTGGTTCTTCTTCCTTGATCATAACACTTGCTTTCTCCAGGCGAGGAGGCATACACCTGTAAGTGCCGGAGCAACAGTCTTGTCTACTTCTAGGGGAAGAGCTCCTTCCATACAGTGTTTTCAAAATCAGCCGTCGGCCGTCGCATCCGACAGCAACTTTTTGATTTGCGATGCCTACTTTCCCTTAGGTAAATTATATGATAAATAAAACTTTTGATAAAAAGTGGTAAGTGTTCACAAAGCTGTTGCGAGCAAGCAAACTTGAAATTTTTCTGGAGAATTTCGCCAAAACATCGCTTGAGTCTGCTTTTAAAATACGTTCTCTGCTTAATACGTTGAGTAAACGTTGAGGACGAGTCGAAGACTGGGTCTCAGTTACAGGGAACATTGTAGTTAGCGGTTTCTGAAGCCACTCTATATAAAACACCACATTTCGTCTCCAAGAACACGGTAAAATGGCAGAAAAGCGACAGCGTGGTTAACGGGAGATGTGGTCGCTGACAGTGACAAACAAGAAAAAGAAAAAGGATGCTGCAGGTAATAATGTAATGTTTTCCCGAAGATTACCCAAGCAGATGCCGGTACGCAAACGGAAGAGGAAATAGTTCAAATTGAGGAGAAAGAACAAGAAGAAGTGGTAGCAAAAGTCTTCTGCCTAGATGAAGAGCATGGTGAATCGGACGACAGTGAAGCACATGACAGTGGATGGGAGGATGATGACGATGATAGTGAGGACTTTTCTGACTAAAAGTCTTTTTCTCAGAAGACAAAGAATCTCCATGTTTCGACTTGTAGATACTACCATATTTCTGCATATTTCACTTCAATTGAATGATGTAGTAGGACTGAACGGTGTTTGTGATCGATAAGTAATAAGGATATTCAAAATTGTAAATTTTGTTTGAGTTTAAAACAGTTCGTGTATAGCTTTAGTATGTTTTTGAGCCTTTTCCAGGCATCAAGAGAAGGTCCAGAAAAAATGCTTCTGTCTAGACTGGACAAACAGCTATCCAAGTACATGGGTCTACATGAACAAAGTATACACAAGTAGCTTTTGTTGGTTATTGAAAATTCAATTACCTTCGCTGTTTCTTAATCACTTTTACTTTTTTCATCCCAAATTATGTACTAATCTTTAATCTTTAATCTAATCTTTAATCATTATTTATACACGGTAAAAAAAATCATCAGGTACAATAAATTCCTATACAATGACTAACATACTAAAGCCTTAAAATCCAAATCTTAACATTAAATATTAACTTACAACAATATGCCACATAAAAACCCTGATTGTGGTTAAAGCGTACCCTAATATTGTGGTTGCAGTTACTAAAAGCATCAAAATTTATCAGTATTTTCGATATCTAAAATTTGCTAGTTCTGCGTCTCAAAATGCGGGAAAATGCGTCTCCAAGAGTCTAGAAATTCAAAATTTCCTGGGGGGGGCATGCCCCCAGACCCCCCTAGAGAGCAAGGCCCTCCGGGCCTTGCAACTCCTACTCAAATAAACACAACTCCTACTTCAAAAACTGTTGAAAACCCTGCCATACATCCTAAGCCTTTGAATACATCAATGTATGACGGTCAGTTTAACCGTTATTGTATTTAACCTTTAAAAACAATGTAAATAAACTGATGAATAATTATAACTCAATACGTCTTTCAGTGATCCTCAATAAACTCCACATGGAAGTGAAATATTTCTTTGGGGATTTCCAGAGGATTCTTTATTCTGTTTTTGCTAGTAAATGGCGCCTCAATGCTGCTATTAACGAAATTTGAATGCCAGGGCCAAGTTGTTCGAAGGCCGATTAGCACATAACCCGGGGTTAAATTTAACCCTGGTTTCTTTTTCCTGTGTTCAAAAGTATTTTCTCAGATAATTTTCTCTGTTACTTTTAGAGCTTCCAATCGTCAACTGCAGACAAAAAGAATTAAAACTGAAATGCTTTATAAACTTTTAAACCTGAATTCAAAGCTCGCACTAACCCTGGGTTATCTTAACCCAGCTTTGAACAACTCGGCCCAGTTGTTTATCATTTATCATTTATCATCTCACCGGTAGGGTGGTTAAGTTGTTACAAGAGAGATCCACAACCCTTGCTTTAGGCAGAGATGCCTGTGAAAAAAAAAGAACAACAATACAACTTGTGCTTTAATTTAAAAATATACAAACAGACTGACATGTAGTTATAAGTCTATAAGCTTTTAAAGAAGATTATTAAGACTTTACTATAACTTTTCTTATCATAGTCAGTTAGCAGCCGATCGCGCCAGCCAACAGCGTGGCTGGATTTTACAGCTAAATGAAACTAATAAACAAATGTCTATTTACGCTAATGATAACTCAAAAAGAAGCCGTCAAACGACTCATTTCACATCACGAGTATTTCTCATAATTGTTTTTTTATTGACTTCGTCTGCGAGAGATCTAATTGCCTAAGACAGACCACCATTACCGCACTCCCTTATCACGAACTAATCACCTTTGTACTGTATTTCGCCCTACGGTAATCGCCAGTAAAATTCTTGAGGAACCTGATTCACAGCAAAGTCAATTCGTTTGTTCCAGTTAATAAAGAGTTCTTTTGAAGCCTTAGCTTCGTAGCAAATTTGCGCGCGACCCTTTGTCCTTTTTGCGGTGCTCGATAATCTTTGATCGAAAGCCGAACGAACTCACCATTTCTCTCACAGGAACTTTAGCTAAATTGCAGAGACTCAAGTCGAGTTCTTCCCCATCAAACTTATCCTTTATCTCCTCCTTGGAGAGTTTTCTGGTCATACTTTACGGTTACTTGTGTTATAACAGCTGACTCCCTCCTCGTCTCGTCATCCCAAACACAATTGAGCCCACTGTATAACTTCTTAGCCGAAGGGTTTTCGAATAGGGTAGATACTTCATATATGATAATTATAGTGTACCTTGATTGGGTAAAGTTTGGGAGCGTAAGCACCCAGCTAGTTTGTAAGCTTGTCGGTCGAGAGAGTTCTCTCCTGAAGGAATACTGTAGAAGGATTGAACAGACACAAAACAATAAGAAGGGGGTGGGTACAGCCCTTGTAACAGGCTATTTACACTACTACATGAGAAATTTCTGCAATTTCATTGGCTTAGAGCAGTAGTATTTCAGCTTAATACCTACATTTGAAAATTACAAAACCTTGCGGGTAGTAGTATAAACAAATAATAGCATGATTTGTACGTGATATTTGGCATAAATACCACTCGTGATATTTCGAAATTGTCCCAAATTACGCAGAACAATTTTTGAAATATCAAAATACACAAATTCAGTCATTAACACCCAACGACGTTTTCCTCCAAACAAACAACTAAGTATAGTTCCATTATTCAGCTTCTGAATCATTCTCAGACATTTATTTGTCATCCAGTTTCAACAGTTTCGTCTGAAACCGAGGGTTGAAATTTGCGATACTTAGCACGTCACAGCTGACGCTCTGCCCCGCTTAGATTACAAATTTAGAAATGACTACGGTATATTCTGTTTTCCACAAGCACTGATCATGACTCCCCCTCCAACCCGCTCTATCTCCAGAAATTTTTCAATAACAGATTTTGACCGCTCTCAATTACAGAGGAACTTTCAGTCATTCTTCAAAGCGGTCCTAGCCCACTGACCACCTAAATCGCAGTTTATGCTACTTGCAAACAACCAAAATGGCACATGCCCCTGCGAATTGTTCCTTTGCCGGGATAGCAAATATTTCTTGTGGTTCGATAAAGACAATTTTTTTTTACTAAATAAGTGCATGTCCAAGTAAAGAACCATCTAAGAAGCTGTAACCTTTCACGTACGAAGGTCATCGAGTATGATCTAATTTTGGCAAGGGCGGGAAAGTTTAATCGTTCCCATGAATAAGTAGAAAAAGATTGTGGTTTGCCTTGCCTATAGGCACAGTCTCGGTATAATTATACTAGTGGCCACGTAAAACTGTCGTTATCCTTATCCTGGCCATGAAGGAAAAAAGATTGCCCTTCACTGTAAAAAAACCAATTAACTGGAAAATGGCGCATTCAAGAAATCCGGGAGATTTTTGTTACCCTTGTTCTTGAGAGGTCACGTAAGTATTTCCAATTGTTCTGTTTTAACTCCTGTCCCCTTTTTTTTTCATCAAAGAACTGGTTGGGCATAAATAGATGGGAAAAGGATAAAAAGGAAAATTCAAATTTTGCTTCGTTTTGTACGTCAAATAAAAGAAAATAAATATACAAATAAAGAAAAGTGTACAGAATAAAAAAGAAGAAAAACAGATGCTTTCTAAGAACATTGAATTATTACATAAATGGAACTGGTTGATGTAAAAGCTTATTTGCATTTTTTCACGTCTAGGGTTTATTTGTGCTCTAGTAATTCAATTAACATTCTGTAAGTGTATTAAAAAAAAAACAAGAGCCTGAATATCTGCCAGGCTTGATGTTCTAACAGAACAGAACAGAACAGAACATAACATGTTATATAACATGTGTCATATTATGTTATATAACATATGTCATGTTATGTTATATTACATATGTCATGTTATGTTATATAACATGTGTCATGTTATGTTATAACATGTGTCATGTTTTGTTATATAACAAGTGTCATATTAAATAACATATGTTATATAACATGTGTCATCTTATGTTATATAACATATGTCATGTTACGTTATATTACATATGTTATATTACGTATGTTATGTTATATAACATGTGTTATCTGTTATATAACATAAAATAAGTTATGTTATATAACATATGTCATGTTATGCATATGTTATTTGTCATATAACATGTGTTATGTTATATAACATGTGTGATGTTATGTTATAACATAACATGTTATGTTATAACATAACATGTTATGTTATACAACATGTGTTATGTAATGCTATATAACATATGTCATGTTATGTTATATAACATATGTCATGTTATGTTATATAACATATTGTTAGTTTTGAAACGCTGTTTTGTTCATTTGTCCTATAATATTTTTTAGTTGCTCTAAGACAGTTTTATTTTTAGGTTATAAAACGTGATTATATCAATCTTTCTAGAAACATTTCGTAGGTTTCACGCTTATGTCATGGTGCGGTACTTTCCGCTAGGAAACGCGTAAAGCGTAGGTACTGTTTTACTTAGTTAACGCGCTAGGCATAATACACGTATACTCTATTATAAAAGAGGCAACGCAATATTAGAAATTATAGTTATCCCGCTATCATCGGAGTGGTTATCAGAAGATATTTTGCTGCTGCTAGATTGCTATTTTTTGCTACTTTATTTTGGTGCGAGTCGTCGACCAAAGTAAGTCTTTTATTTCCTTATAGTTATTTAGTACTGTAATTCGTGGAACTATCAAGTCTTTACGCTATCTCATGAGAAGGACATTGATTTGAAGACAAATCTGCTGGAATCAAACAGGATTGATTATTGTTACTGTTACCAAAGTATTTTATATAATCTAGTTTAGTGTTTTTAAGATAAGTTCTGTTCGAGCGGAATCGCTACGATATAGTTTTTTGATTCTTTTATTCACGCTGAGAGTTAAATGTTATTGTCTCG
This sequence comes from Porites rus, assembly GCA_964035705.1. Taxonomy (NCBI): domain Eukaryota; kingdom Metazoa; phylum Cnidaria; class Anthozoa; order Scleractinia; family Poritidae; genus Porites; species Porites rus. The sequence continues at coordinate 9,764,215 of OZ037999.1, forward strand.
GTTAATTAGCTCAAGTATCAATTATCGGATTTTTCAGTTGTCTGCCTCTTGCATCATAGTTTTATGTCGTTGAGATTATTCTACCCTTTAGTCCTAATTTTATAGTTAATCTAAGTAGTTCGTATTCTTTAATTATCGCTTTCAGTTCGAACCTACATCTACGTCTAGCTACGTCTACGTTTAGCTGCGTCTACGTCTACATTTTGTTACGTCGTAACTAGGCTACGAACATTGCTATTACATTGAATTGTTGTACACGCGACTACTATTGTTATCAACTCTAAGGATCTGTCATTAAATCTGCTTTGATATTCTATCACGTGGAGTTCGAATCATCTATCGCTTCGCACCGTGCTACCCCAGTTTTTGTTGAGATTTGGATTATTCGCCACCTCCAGAATTTCAGCAATTACACATATGTCATGTAAATGTGTCATATTATGTTAAATAACATGTGTCTTGTTATGTTAGATAACATATGTCATGTCATGTTATATAACATTTGTCATGTTCTGTTATATAACATATGTCATGTAAATGTGTCATGTTATATAACATATGTCATGTTATGCATATGTTAAATGTTATATAACATGTGTGATGTTATGTTATATAACATGTGTCATGTAATGTTATATAACACGTGTCAGTCATGTTATATAACATGTGTCATGTTATGTTATATAACATATGTCATGTTCTGTTATATAACATATGTCATATTATGCATATGTTAAATGTTATATAACATGTGTCTTGTTATGTTAGATAACATATGTCATGTTATGCATATGTTAAATGTTATATAACATGTGTGATGTTATTTTATATAACATGTGTCATGTAATGTTATATAACATGTGTCAGTCATGTTATGTTATATAACATGTGTCATGTTATGTTATGTTATATAACATATGTCATGTAAATGTGTCATGTTATGCATATGTTATATGTTATATAACATATGCATAAAATGTGTCATATTATGTTAAATAACATGTGTCTTGTTATGTTAGATAACATATGTCATGTCATGTTATATAACATGTGTCATGTTCTGTTATATAACATAAGTCATCTAAATGTGTCATGTTATGCATATGTTAAATGTTATATAACATGTGTGATGTTATGTTATATAACATGTGCCATGTAAATTTGTCATGTTATGTTATATAACATATGTCATGTTCTGTTATATAACATATGTCATATTATGCATATGTTAAATGTTATATAACATGTGTCTTGTTATGTTAGATAACATATGTCATGTCATGTTATATAACATGTCAAGTTATGTTATATAACATATGTCATGTTATGCATATGTTAAATGTTATATAACATGTGTGATGTTATGTTATATAACATGTGTCATGTTATGGTAGACAACATGTGTCATGTTATGTTATATAACATGTGTCAGTCATGTTATGTTATATAAGATATGTCATGTTATGTTATATAACATGTGTCATGTTATGTTATACAACGCGTGTCCTGTCATGTTATATAACATGTGTCATGTTATGTTAGACATCATGTGTCATGTTATGTTAGACAACATGTGTCATGTTATGTTATACAACTTGTGTCCTGTCATGTTATATAACATGTGTCATGTTATGGTAGACAACATGTGTCATGTTATGTTATGCAACATGTGTCATGTCATGTTATATAACATGTGTCATGTTATGTTATATAACATATGTCATGTAAATGTGTCAAATTATGTTAAATAACATGTGTCTTGTTATGTTATATAACATATGTCATGATATGCCATGTTATGCATATGTTATATGTTATATAACATGTGTGATGTTATGTTATATAACATGTGTCATGTAATGTTATATAACATGTGTCAGTCATGTTATGTTATATAACAGTAAGAAATAGGCGTTGACAGGCCAAACACGACTCATAAGCTCGTGATAATGTGAAACGTGACCTTGAGAGTCTGCTTGAACAGTGGTTCTCTTTCTTTTTTCTCTCGCGTGAAGGTTACTAGCACTATTTATACACAGTGCAAGAGGTGTAGCATTCTAAACTTTGACTGAGTAAACCTTGTTTTTGCCGCACTAAATCTTATATTTAGAGGTCATGAAGCAGGTTTGTTACATGCATACTGAGTAATCATTTCCTGTGGTTTATGCTTCGGTAGGTGTCCCCGATAGGATTTGATTTCAGATGCAGTTGTAAAGTGTTTTATTTCCTTTGACCTCTGTTTATTACGGCTGAATAAAGATTTTAGTTTTTTTGGTTTTCTCCGAAATGACTGTATCTGAATAACTATATGCATGTATGCAAGTTTCTTTGTCCGTGAATGTGATAATTTCCTGCCATGTCAATATGACTCTGGGCCCAGCTCTATAGTGTGGTTTGCAGGATTTTGAATTTCCACGGATAGTGCGATCTTCAGATATGAGTTGTACACTGTAGCTTAAAAACTAAAGCTACACCAAGTTAGGAGAAACATGCCGTGCGTCAGTCAAGATAATTCTCTTAGCGCTCACACAGTCCATTTAGTTTTTCTTAACATAAGTGAGTCTTTGAACTAGAGCGCGATGTTTTGTTGTTCCTTCATAGGTATTGATGTTATGTTATATAACATGTGTCATAACATATATAACATGTTATATAACATGTGTCATGTAATGTTATATAACATGTGTGATGTTATGTTATAAAACGTGTGTCATGTCATGTTATATAACATGTGTCATGTTATGTTATATAACATGTATCATGTTATGTTATGTTATATAACATATGTCATGATATGTTATATAACATGTGTCATCTTATGCATATGTTATATGTTATATAACATGTGTGATGTTATGTTTTATAACATGTGTCAGTCATGTTATGTTATATAACATATGTCATGTTATGTTATATAACATGTGTCATGCTATGTTAGACAACATGTGTCATGTTATGTTATACGTGTCATGTCATGTTATAACATGTGTCTTGTTATGTTATACAACATGTGTCATGTCATGTTATGTTATATAACATATGTCATGTAAATGTGTCAAATTATGTTAAATAACATGTGTCTTGTTATGTTATATAACATATGTCATGTAAATGTGTCATGTTATGTTATATAACATGTGTCATGGTCTGTTATATAACATATGTCATGTTATGCATATGTTATATGTTATATAACATGTGTGATGTTATGTTATATAACATGTGTCATGTAATGTTATATAACATGTGTCAGTCATGTTATGTTATATAACATGTGTCATGTTATGTTAGACAACATGTGTCATGTTATGTTATACAACGTGTGTCATGTTATGTTATATAACATATGTCATGTAAATGTGTCAAATTATGTTAAATCACATGTGTCTTTTTATGTTATATAACATATGTCATGTTATGTTATGTTATATAGCATATGTCATGTAAATGTGTCATGTTATGTTATATAACATGTGTCATGTTCTGTTATATAACATATGTCACAGGAAAAAATAACGGATTCCCATTTTTGGATATTTTTGGGTATTTAAAGAATACCCATAAAAATCCCAAATTTGGCAAAGTGAGACAAGTCCCAAGTAGGGAATTCCCATTTTCATGTGTCATGTTATGTTATATATTATAAAATAAAAAAAATTTGCAGAAGCGAATTTCTCCAATCTAGTTTCATATTTGTTATATACTTATTAAAAGAAGTCTACAGAAAAATTATGAGCGAAATCCATTTTGTGGGGAAAACTCGATATTAAGATCTTACAGAAACTTGCTTTTAATTAGGTAAAAACCGGAATTTTCGTTTTTCCTCATTTTCTCGGAAACATTTGGTTTTTTCAAACTTTGAAATATTTTTTTGAATGTATCTCCTTAAAAGGGTTTTTCTGGCAAATTATCAGAATTTTGGATTTTTTCTAGCCTGGCCAGTGATTCTCGATATGTAATGTTATAACATATGTCATGTTATAACATATGTTATATAACATATGTTATATAACATGTGTCATGTTATGTTATATAACATATCTCATGTTATGTTATATAACATATGTCATGTACATGTGTCATGTTATGTTATATAACATGTGTCATGTTATGCTATATAACATATGTCATGTACGTGTGTCTTGTTATGTTATATAACATATGTCATGTACATGTGTCACGTTATGTTATATAACATGTGTCATGTTATGCTATATAACATATGTCATGTACGTGTGTCATGTTATGTTATATAACATATGTCATGTACATGTGTCACGT
>OZ037999.1:9775995-9855995 GCA_964035705.1 Porites rus
TGAGTATCTGATCTGGAGCGAAAACTACTCGAGCGAGAGCGTCTTAGTCTGAGCCGGTTTATTTTTGTCATGTGAATGGAGTACAAAATTCATTCTAGAATGAAACTCATTGTGGAATGAAAGTCTTTAGCCGAGCCTTTTATAGTCCCAAAGCTAAACGCGACAAACCAGTGCTCTTCTGAGCGAAGTCAGAAGAGTACTCAATCATGGGGTCGAGATTGGAGCTAATTGACTGTAAATCAGTTACGCAGAAAGAAAAAAAAATAAACAGCTGCCTAAGCTTTACACCATAACTGATTTTCTTACAAACTGAAACACTCAGCTTATCAATTATTGATATTAAGATGAATGGAAGTCTAAATCTTTAAAGGAAAAAAAAGGTAATTTGCATATGCATTTTGCGTGCCCTTGGTAAGCTATAATGATTAATAACCCCATCATGTACTTAAAAACAGTCATTTTGTCCGCAATTTTCACTAAAAGGTTCTCCTTGATGTCATTACTACTACAATTTCCAGTTTCTTGCAGTTTCGGTCTACAGCTGGCCGTTAAAAATGGTAAAAAATGTTAAGGCTCAGGTTGAACTTAAGAAACAACCTCGAAGGACACATAATGCCTCAATTCCGTCGACGATCAACAATTGTTTTTGTGGTTGGCTTCTTGGCAAGTGTGGTTTGTAAAGCAAAATGTGAGCTTCGCGTTGATGGCACTAAAGTCCTGAAACGACTGGGAGGACATACGAGCAATGGTGTCGCCTATGCCAATTTTGCAGCGCACACATTCCATTACCTGAACACTACTCCTTTGCTTTCTGTCTCGGTAAATGAATTTGCAGAATGTGGGAAACTGTGTGTCGATCACTTTCCTTGCTTCTCCTTTAACGTTGCCGTGTTTCGTGACGTAGAGAGAAAGATTTTGTGCGAACTCTTACCAAGCGATAAATACAATGAATCAAGAAAGTTTTCTTCCAGTCAGATTTTTCATCACTTCAGTATCAGGGTTTGTTTCAAAATTTACTACATTCTATTTTCTCTTAAAAATAGTTATATATTATTGGTGACCAACCTTACGTTTTGATCCCAGTCTAAATATTTATGTAATTCTTATTTTTGCTGATTTAAGTACTACGATACTCTATTTTCTGTCAATTTTGAGCTCCGTATCTTTCTTTCTTCAGTTGTGACCGGCTAAGTATTTAATACCCCCCATTTTTTTATTATTATTTTTTCTGCGTTGTTGTCTTCAAACTATAGGTATAAATTAGGCTAATCCTTATCGGTCCTTAAATTTGACAGGTAAAAGGTTAGGATCAGTATCAGTTTGTTTTTCCAGCAGGGAAAATGTTTTAACTATCGGGAGGAACATGCGTGAAACATTAAACTCCAAAAAGGTTCAAACAAAGTTTTCAATTCCACGATCATTTCAACCCAATAGAAAACTAAACCAAAAAGAATCCTTAGTTTCAGCCTAGCAAGTGACAAAATGTACAGACGTAATACATTAAGAGTTAAATTACGAAAGAAAACGAAATAAATAAACCGACCATGCACTGCTGACGTTCTATTAAATAAGACTTCTCAGAAACTGTAGCGTTCACAGTTAGCTTCAAAGCTTGTGAGATAGCATACAACAATTACAAGAAAAATAAGGAGTACTGGAAGCAAATGTACGATTAAAAATTAAAAGCTGTTAAAAAATTTGTATCCGATATTTCAGTTTTAGTTGTAGCTAAAATAGGTCGTGAAAATGTACAATTGAAAAATTAAAACTGTTAAAAGTATTCGTAACCGATATCTCTATTTTTAGTTGTAGCTAAAATTAGTTCGAAATTCATTTTATCAGTGTCAAATTTTACAAGACAGCATTAAATTATTTCAAGGTTTTGGCCCTTGTTTCCTTGTTCGTTAAAGAGTTCCACGCAATTGCTCCTCTAAAGCGTATGGAGTTCCTGATAAAATTTCTATCCCATTAAGCGCCTCTGTGAATTCATTGAACTAGGCATAGTATCACGATGGTCGGTTGCTAGGGCTTTTGCTCCCGTTTGGTCTTAAATTCAATTTCTGGCTTACAGAGGGGTAGTTTATATTTCAAATGAAGCAAAACATTAGAACATCTTAATTGGAGAAAAGTTTTCTTTAAATTTTTACAATTGTAAAGGTATTTTTGGCTTTTCTTGAAAGTATGACGTCATAAGTGACACCTATTTTTAGTAACAACGTTAAAAATTTGATAAGCAGTGTTCAAAATGCTACAAACATTTTTGTTACAGAAAAACAATATTTACAGTGAAAACCCCATCTCAATCGGATAAAATGGCGTGAAGTTACAGGTAATTAAAGAAATCAAATTTCCCGCCTCATGACCATATATGGTCAAACTTTAGGGGTATTTTAACGCGAAAACAATGAATATATTTACAACGGAAAAAAGACAAAGCTGCATAAAATCAAAATTGTAGTTTTTTGAATTCGGCATATGTGGTGCTATGACGCGTATTTCGTCACAAATTACGTCATTATGACGTCAAAATGACGTAATTCGTGACGAAATACGCGTCATAGACCACACATCCTAAACTCAAAAAACTACAATTTTGTTTTTATGCAAATTTGTCTTTTCTCCGTTGCGACTACCTTCATTGTTTTCGCGTTAAAATACCCCTAAAGTTTGACCATATATGGTCATTTGGCGGGAAATTTGAATTTCTTTAATTCAATGTAACTTTGTGCCTTTTCATCCGATTGAGATGGGGTTTTCACCAGAAATCATAGAATTCTATACAGAAAACTTATGTAAAATTTTTAGCATTTCTTTCCTGAATTTTCTTTCTGATGCCAAATTTGGACATCATTTATGACGTCACAATAGAAGTCACATGGGATGAAATAAACACCAATAAATAGGTAATTTATCAACTTACTTCCTTGCCAAGTTTTGTTACATTCCATGCATTCTACTTCTCTCTATGGCCCTAAACTCTCAGTTTTGAGAGGTGTGGGAGCAAAAGCCCTAGCAACCGACCACCGTGTATTTGAGTCTGTCGATCAATCGCGAAGAAATTGCTAGAATGTAGTAGTGCTATATTAAGCGTTAGCCAAGGTGATTTGAATGTACCAAACAAATTGCCTCAGCGATACGAAAATGTTTTAAAACTAACAAATAGAAAAAGAAGTTTAACGAATTTACGTCATTACTTTCTGCTTAAAAATGTGTAATAAGAGCTTGGGATTGATTGCTGTTGTTTGAACCAACCAACAAAGAATTTCTCTTCCCACTTTAACTTCAAACAAAATTAGAATCCGAATTATAAAGTAACCAGGGAAGGTAAGAATGCAGTGTCAAGCAATCAACTTAACCAACCGTTTTTTGTTGTTAAAACAGAGTGGTTGTTCCAGCCATCCCTGTGTTAATGGTGCAACTTGTGTACCAAGTTATGAAAGCAATGAATATCATTGCGCATGCGTTGCAGGATACAGTGGACAAAGTTGTGAAATAGGTATTTGGCTTTAAAACGTTTGTGAATCTTTTTACACCATAGGTGAACCCAGTTTCACACGAAATGTTGATGTTAAACTACCATTTTTTTACCACCTGTGACGCAATCACTTTCACCAATAGGCTGAATATGATAATGAGGATAAGACAAGTCCTAAATATAATAGGATCCTGGGAATTCCGGCCGATTTCCTACAGGTTATCGTGCTTAAAACCCGGGCAAAAATACTGCTATGATCTTAAAAGGCTAAGGATTGAAGAAGTGGTGCGCTTGGCCCTGTCAAAAGGATGTTTTCTTCCATCGGTTCATGGAGAAATATCAGAGCTTCAGTGCTGAAGAAGGAAGACGACAGTGTTTGTAATTTCCATTGTCAGGGTTGATTATCAATAGATTTAATTCCCACCTAAGGGCATCTTCTTACACAGCGAACAATTGTTCCCCGGGTAATGTGCATGAAAGATCAGGACTTGAAACTCTTAATTTATTTAAAGTATATTGAAAGCAAAACCCTATTTAGCAGATCGAGGGCAAAAAAAAAAACAGAATCATCGACACGCTTTTTACTTGTGTATATACATTAATTAAGTATTACTGATGTTCTTTGGTTTACGTATTTACTTTCAAGATATCGATGAGTGTTCCAGTAATCCCTGTTTGAATGGCGGATCTTGTGTTGATCACGTGAATGGATACACTTGTAGCTGCCTGGCTGGCTACACTGGAGTCCATTGTCGGACAGGTACACGAATAATTTGAAAGCTGGGAATTACATATTTCTACCTGACACAGGTTACCTCATCGTACCGGACTGTCGCAACGTTTGCATTTACTACCATACATAATATTATGTACTATCTTTCAATTAACCAGGCTTCAATCAGAAGAGAGAACACTACAGTTTTTATGATAATGAAAATCAATCTTCGTGGACATCGTCATCGCCACCATCATAATCGCTATCTTTATCACCGCCACCAAAGACAGGAGGGAGGCAGGCGCAGATCTAAAAACCGACCGACCTCGTCCCAAGGGCTTTTCCTTAAAAAAATGGGTGGGCCATTTTTTAAGGCAAAACCCATGGGGACGAGGTTGGAAACCGACTTGACCATTAGCAAAGCGGCACGTTGCACACCGTAGGTGGCGTTTAGACCTTTGCGCAACCTTGCGCGTCCCCAGTTGACGCTGCGTTGTCTTTGTTAAATCTGCTTGTCATCATCAGCAGGACCAGCATTGCTTACCGCGGCCTCTCTCCATGATTCTCGTCCAGTCACACCACCCTGTCGAGTACATTGTTAGTACTGACTACCAATTTCCTACCATAGTGTAGCTAATGGCACTATACCGTGCCTTTCTCAGGGCAGCTTTCATCCAGCATCGCCACAGCCCCAGCCCTTACACTTTCATGTCTGTCCGTCAATCGTAACTTCCATGCTAATATTATCTGGATCTCCAAACCTACTGCCTGGGTCCAGAATGAGCTTTTAGTGTCCGAACCTGAAGGTTTCAGGGGTTTCTTTTCATGGTTTCCTTCTCTTGGATTGTTGCAGGGCTACGAAGTGCTCCATCCACCCGGGTTTGGGATCAACGACCTCGAAATCCTATAAATGCTGGACTTTTGGGCTTGAATCCCCATCCCGGAGTGAAACCTTTAACGCAAAGGTTTTAGGGCTCCCGAAAGCATTCCTGTTATTTAAAATAGTTGCCCCGCTACATGCATGCTTCTGGTAGGGGCTTAAATAGGTGATTCGGGACACTTTCAATACAAAAGGTATAACCCCAAAAGATGGATGCTCAACTTCACACCTTGGTTTTGATAATCCATTAATTGAAGAGTAGGTATTTCATTAAGATTCCATCGACAGGTTTCCTTTTTTATTTTGTTCTAAATGTAACGTACATGAGAGGTTTTTAAAGTTTTCTTTTAGATAGCTGAATCGCTCCGTTTTTGATTAGTTGACCAAAATTTATAAAAGCTTCCATTAGCTGATTCATTTTGACCAAGGAATAAGCCTCAAATTGCAAGTCACATTTTTGCAAATGATAAATCTATGTCTATATTTTCCTTTCTTTTGTATTGAGCTCCATGTTTTACACTGAAAGCAAAGTAAGACATTTTTTATTTCTTTAGATATCAATGAATGCTACAGCAATCCATGCTTGAATGGTGGGACGTGTGTCGATGGCGTGAACTCGTTTCACTGCAATTGTATTGCTTACTTTATTGGAGCACGCTGCGACACGATAGGTTGGTTTGCTTTTCGTAACGTTGCTATAAAAACATCTGTTTTAGAGAAGAAAAGTGATGACGTCACAAAACCTAAATTTGTGACATTAAGGGTATAGTTGGCATATCCACAAAGAATAAGATGAAAAATGTTCACTTATCAAAAAACCAGCCTGTTCGCTTGTTGATGCAATTTTGTGAGGAGATATAGGCAACGTTATGCTCCGATAACTCCATATAAATCCCTCTAATATAGGCCTAGATCGTTAACGATAAGATCCAATCCAGCTTTAGAAGGATTTGTACGGAGTCATCATAGCATAGCAGTACTTATATCTACCAACCCATTTGCACTAACAGGCTGATTTTTGGCAAGGGAGACTTTTTTCATCTTGTTCTTTCTGAATATGCTAACAAATCCAAAAATTTCACAAATATAAAATTTTTCTGACGTCACACCTCCCTTCTCTATTTACTGGCCATTCTTGAGAACAAGACTGGGTTGGTGTTGTGTTCAACCGCTTCATGGGGGTACGAGTTTTTTACGTGTTTCGTGTGCAATAATGATCAAAGAAGCGATATAGCGTCATCAAAGCAGTCCCAGAGTGCAGTTTGACACACCAACCTAGTCTCCTGCAGAAGAGCCAATACTCTCCCCATGCTCTCGGTAAGGTCCGTCGTGCGAAAGAAATCAATGAATAATGGCTTAACTTGGGATCAAAATTACTAGTTATCATATGACGGTCACCCATGTTCATGGGAGTGAAAAACCGAATTACAAACTGTTGCGTCATTTTTGGAGGACCATGCAGATACATACAGTATAAGCAAAAGCTCAACCTCGTGTCCCTCTTTTCCTTGTGTCCTAGTCTCCTAGAGCGGGGAAGAAAGGGGAAAGGGGGGGGGGGGGGTGGCAAAGTAGAGACCTTACGAAAGAGTTTGTGATTCAGGATTTAGTCGGTTATTTCACCTACAAATTAAACATTTTCTCATTCCCATTCACGGTCACGATAACGGGTGGGATAGCTTGCGAACCCAGACATATTTCCAGTCGTCACTTCTCTTCATCCTAAAAGTGAACTGGGTAGGGAGAAACGCCCCACAACTGAAAATACGTCTTGGTTCGCGGGCAAGGGGTGGTACTTGTATTTGGCGCTTCGTTGCCAAGATTACCGTACGCTTTTCCTTCTCCACTGGAGGCTTATTACAGACTGGGGCTGAATAGAGGAAACACGGTGCTTTTTTTATTCTCTAGATGTTCCAGACCCAATCGCCCTTTATCCGTTAAACGCTGCGTACACTTCAAGCGACATGATGGGAAATCAGCCAGCTGGAACTACCTCAAATGTACAGTACGCAGAAGGACCTGATGGGACCTCTCAAGGCTCGTACCAGTTCTGGGGAGTTTCTAACAGCTACATTGAACTACCAAATAATGGAGGCTTAGATACGCAGTATTCCATGACAATGTGTATGTGGGTATTTCCAGAAGGTCAAGATGGTCCTCTATTTAACTACAGACCGTCGGGAAGTTGGGCAACGCACTTGTTTTTAGCTGCAGATGGAAAGTTTTTTTGTCGTTTTACCAAGAGAAATGATGTTATGATGGACTCTTTGGTCAGCCCGTCAGCTCTTAACACGGGCCAATGGTCGTATGTGGGCTGCTCGTATGATTATAGCACTGGTTTAGCTAGGGCCTGGGTTGGCGAGACAGAGGTTCGCACGAGGTATCTTGAAATTTCGTCGTTGAGTACCGCTTATAATGTAAGACTCGGAGTGAAAATTGACGACAGCCGATACTTTAGGGGAAGAATCGCAAGGGTGCAAGTTTACAACATAGCTCTTAATTTGGGTCAATTTACAGCTGTAAAGTTCAGAGGGGCAAGTTAAAGATAGTGGGAGGGACACAAGCGTCAGTTTAAGTTCTTTCACTTACGAATACTTACAAATGCCGCAAAAGCTGTTTCATTTTACCTCCGGCAACAGCAGAAACTACAAAACTGGAACTGCAAAGCGCCATTGTTAGAAGTGGACGCCTCCGATTCCCCGTTATTGGCATGGCCACAAGGGTAGTTGTAAAAATGGCCCACGAGCTCGCCATTCCGTGTAGCCTTGCCACTTTTCCCGGCGATAGAAACTTCTGCGTCACAGTGGCCATAAGAAGACCGGCCACAGATCTGATTGCAAGACAACTTGTCACGTGTGTTTCGGACCATAACTGCATCCGCCACGGGTCCACTTCCTCCTGTGGGAGTGCTTCCTCTGTAGGCAGCAGCAGCTGTTACGTGATAAGACTGCCAAGCCAGGTCGTATGCACTGTACTTGTCATAACCTGCCACCAGAATTTTCTGAGGAAGGCCATTCCTCGTGGCAAAAACATTATTTTACTCATTCGCTGCGCTCGTTCGTAAACTATTGTTTTGCCACTCGAAAATAAAATTCATATCTTTGCGCCACCGTGTTATATCCTATATCTATCTTTTATTTAATTTTGTATTTTTATTTTCCATGCAGCACTTAATTCCTTTTCCAAAATTTGTCAAGCACACCTGGTACTTCAAAAAGACCCTTCGGACGCGAAAATTTTACCGACGTTTGTATGGTGGGGGCAAGTCTGTGCCCCCCACCCCACCATACAAACGCCGGTACAATTCGCGATTTTAGGAGCTACATCTTCTTTAGTAATCATCAATTCAATTTCAAACTCGGTAATTTACTAACTTGAACAAGGTCTTTCCACTGGTGTCGACGGATTTTCCCAAACTTATCCATGTCAAAATATGGAAAAATAAATAAATAAAAATTTAACCGTTGAAAGGTCTACCCAAATCGTCCTGTAAACTCCTTCTGCAGGTGGTTTAAAGACAAATCCGCTATTTACTTTATTACATCATTACTGTATAACTCCTTATGTCCTTAGCTCTGAAATTGATTTCCGCATTCCCGTCATATACCACAAATCGGCTCGAGACGTTCTTTCAACCTATTTACAGCTGTTTCGAGAAAGGTTGTCGGAAAAAGTGCACGCGACAATCTCGAAAGGTATTGTTGTTGGTTTTTAGTTCACTTTTTTTTCAAAGAAATTTCAAAGAATGGCACGAGAGGCCATGGGCGTATGTTTGCGAGGGCTAAAGGAAAGTAAAAAAAGTAGGTTCGACAGCTACAGTGTCAAGAACAAGTGTATTGATCATATCCCATATTACCTTTCGGGATTGTCTGGTGCACAGTTTTTGCGACAACCTTTCTCGAAATAGCTGTATACTTAGAACTTTACATACTGCTACATCACCAGCATTATTAGTGTTTATTCCAGAAAGGTAAGCAAAGGCATCAGTCTAAAGGAAAAATCAAATATATAAGGTGTCATAAGTAAAATTCATTGAAACCTTAACTGACCGGACTGGATATTAAGCGGATGCCTTGTATTAAGCGGAAAGGATCAAAGTCGTGCCATGTTTCTGTATTGAGGAAATGGTATTAAGCTGGTACATAAAATTAACAAGTAATGAATAAGGCTGAGTATCTTATGAAGAATTATGGAGATCGAGTAGGGTGTTATCAGTCGAGGCCGTTCACCGCGTAACACGTAGTCATCGCTTTTCCTGAGCGCACGCCAGATTGCCCAGAGCCGAAAGCTTTCCAAAATTATTCCCACAAAAAACGCATCACAATATCCATGACGAGGCAAAAAGATGAGAGACTTATGTGGCCTTAAAGAATTGGGGCTTCAATGGCGAGTCGGTGCGCCGTTCATGGGTACAGGAGAGTTTTGTGAGTCGAGACTGCACGCCGTCACCTGCCTTGCTTCGCTTTATGTAGGAAAACAACACCGAATAAACAACGCGCCGTTAAACCGTGTAAAACGGCCATGAATTGAGCCCAGGTTACACAGAAAAAGCAACAACAGGCCCAAGTTAACGTAATTACCATTTATTTCTATATTTATGCCTATATTGCTACGTTTTAACAGCCATATTGAATTTCTCATACAAATTCATCAAATCGTTCGTAATAAGCAAAACAGTATCGAAACTCGCGGTGATTTATGGATCGAGCTTGGGCCGGCTGTGATTTGACCGAGAGAATTTTAAAAAAGTTCATTTGCTACAATTAAGAGCCAAGTTGACCATAGATGGCTCCTCTAACAAAGGGCATCCGCAGCCAGCTCCGTTCTTTACTATTGCCAATTTTTATCGTTTCATGCATCAGTATTTCGACGCTCCACCTGTCATCATCACCGTTAAGGATAAAGCTCGAAATATGGCTAAAAATTAACAAGAGTTGTGTTATTTCTTCGAAAAGCAATTGAGATCTGCAATCTCAGTTACAGTTACTATAGAGTACTAAAGTGATGACGTCATAAAAATGAATTTCTTGGGGTCGACCCAAAAAAACTTAGAAGGGTTCGTATGGAGTTTTCTGCGCATAACTGGGCTACGATCTCAGAGACATTTTGCCCCGAAATGCTCATTTTTGGCAAGTAGGCCTCTTGGACATTGTTCTTTCAGAATATCCTGACAAATCCCATAATTTCAGAAATTTCATTTTTATGACGTCACACTTTAGTACTCTATTATGATTCAAAATTTGCAAAGAAAGCCCTTTTTCAACTTCAGCTTTTTCTTTCCTCCCGCATTATTAAGGAAAAATCCTGTGGTAGTTACAAAGGCAAGAAGTTAGATGACAGGGGAAGTATATCTTGCTTTGACACACTTTAAAGTTGTCTTTATTTTCTTATAAGAAAAGATAAACCGAAAATATCATTACTCCTTTAAGTCAAATTAACATCCAGCGGATTTATATGACCTTCAGGCAGCTGTTGAAGCTATAATGCAAGAATTTGTATTTAATTTATTTCTTAGTTTTCCATTAAGATTAAGCAAGTTTTTATATCTTGACAAGGTTAAATAACACCGTTGGGATGGATCTTTGACCGGGCTGACGTCTACCAGGTGGCATAAGGTCTTCGTCGCACGCACCGGGCGATTTTACAGTTACAGCGGTAGGGTACGCAGGAGAAGCCTGGTCTACAGGTTTTGGCTGCGCATGCTCTACGATCTCGGCAAGGTGGCAAAAATTTGTTACGCCATTTGCATCTTCGTCCTGTTGAGTTAAGCAATAAATCATCAATCCTTTAATTAGAATTACACTTTTATGTTTAAATAAAAGGAATTTTCACCTGGAACTATTCGCCGCACGCACCGGGCGATGTTAAAGTCGCAAGAACATGGCCCGCAAGAGAGGCCTAGTCCACAACTTATGGCTGCACAAGCTCAAAAAGTCAGGGCAACGTGGCAGACTTTTCTTGCAGCATTGACATTCATGGCATTGACATTCATGGCATGTCGAGTCAAACAAAGGTCCTTGAGATATTCCATTTCCATTACATTTTACATTTTAAAGTAAAAAGACTATATACGTCCTCCACCTGGCGTTGGAAGGGGAGCTGTTGGAACGCACCTGGCAATGTTACAGTTGCAAGGACATGAGTCGCGGTAAAAGCCTGGCTCACAGGGTATGTCTACACATGCTCCAAAATCAGGGTAAGGTGGCAAGGATACGTTGGGACAGTTGTATTTTGCATCCTTTAAGTAAATAATAATAATAATAAAATTTCCATGACTCGCCTGGAGTTGGAAGGGGTGCTGTTGGCACGCATCGGCCAATTTCACAATTACAAGGACATGGTTCGCAGGAGAAGCCTGGTCCACACGTTATGGCTGCACAAGCTCCAAAGTCAGGACAAGGTGGCAGATTTTCGTTGCTGCATTGACATCCTTGGCCTTTTGAGTCAAACGCTAAACCTTAACAAACAATAAACCTTCCATTTTAATTGCATTATATATTTAAAATCAAAAGGACTAATAGGTAAATGGCTTTTACCTGATGTTGGAAGCGGTACTGTTGGAACGCAACGGGCGATATTACAGTCACAAGGACATGGTTCACAGGAGAAGCCTGGTCCACAAGTTATGGCGGCGCATGCTCTAAAGTCAGGGCAAGGTGGCAGAGTTTCGTTGTGGCATTGGCATTCTGGGCCTGTTGAGTCGAACAATAGGTCCTTGAGACATTCCATTTCCATTGCATTTTACATTTTAAAGTTAAAGACTATATACATGACTTTCACCTGGAATTGGAAGGGTTGCTGTCGGCACGCACCGGGCGATATTACAGTTACAAGGACATGGTTCACAAGAGAAGCCTGGTCCACAAGTTATGGCTGCGCATGCTCCCAAGTCAGGACAAGATGGCAGAGTTTTGTTGCTGCATTGACATCCTTGGCCTGTTTAGTCGAACAGAGTAGGGCATTTAAACCTTCCAATTTAATTGCATGATATATTTAAAAACAAAGGACTAATAACTAAATGGCTTTTACCTGATGTTGGAAGCGGTGCTGTTGGAACACACCCGGCGATATTACAGTCACAGGGACATGGCTCACAGGAGAAGCCTGGTCCACAAGTTATGGCGGCGCATGCTCCAAAGTCAGGGCAAGGTGGCAGAGTTTCGTTGTGGCATTGGCATTCTGGGCCTGTTGAGTCAAACAATAGGTCCTTGAGACATTCCATTTCCATTGCATTTTACATTTTAAAGTTAAAGACTATATCCATGGCTTTCACCTGGAGTTGTAATGGGTGTTCTTGGCACGCACCGGGCGATATTACAGTCACAAGGACATGGTTCACAAGAGAAGCCTGGTCTACACGCTATGGCTGCGCATGCTCCAAAATCAGGGCAAGGTGTGAAAGATTTGTTGGAACAATTGCAACCTAAGCCTTTTTAATAAAGTGATAAAGCATTTTAACTTTTTGAAAGGAAAAGAACGCTATATTACTTTTATCAGGAATGAGTTGGCAGCAGTGCTGTTGGCACGCACCGGGCAATTTCACAATTACAAGGACATGGCTCGCAGCAGAAGCCGGGCCCCAGGCCTCTGTTTCAAAACGAGGCTAAGTGCGAGGCCATTGATATGAAAATGGGTTTTTTATTCTGATGCAAATGAAGCTTAATATCATAAGAAAGGTTTTACACTTAGCCTCGTTTTGAAAGTGAGGGTTTTTGGAACCCGGAAATGGCCTATTGCATTTCATATTTAATATCAAAAAGACTAAGTAAATGACTTTTATCTGGAGTTGGAAGCGGTGCTGTTGGAACGCACCGGGCGTTGTTACAGTTACAAGGACATGGTTCACAGGAGAAGCCTGGTCCACAGGTTATGGCTGCGCATGCTCGAAAGTCAGGGTAAGGTGGCAAAGATTTGTTGGGACAGTTGCAACGTAAGCTTGTTGAATAAAGTGACCAGACGTTTTAATCTCCGTTCACCTTAATGTCGGCGATTTTACAGGTATAAGGACGTGGTTCGCAGGAGAAGCATGCTCCATCGTTATTCAAGGATTAGGGTTATTCATTTCATTATGATTCTGAATTAAAACGTGTAAGGACAGCTATAATTTGACTCTTACCTCGAATAAGACGCTGTGGAGAGAAAATCACAGAAAGGTTAATTGATTTGGTAGAAGAAGCTGTTATATTTTTGAAACGGGACACAGATCTTGGTTGCTTGGCGGAAAGGGATTGAACCTACACTAATCGGCGAATTATCTCACTGTTGTGGTTACCCTTCAATGTTCAATAAATAAATAAATAAACAAAAGGAATCCAAAGTGCAACATCAGTAGTCCTACCTATAGCAGAAATACCGCCCAAAGTTATAGACACAAGCCGGGAACCATTTTCTTTATGCGTTTTTGCTAGAGAAACAACTTTCATGCCATCATTGAAAATGCCACAAAATTGACTAACTATATAAAATTCCAATTTTGTTTTGTAAAATCATCATTAGCATGCTGGAGAAGAAATGATACCGCACCTTCCTCAAGCAACCTTTTCAAATGACGAGTGACAGTGAAAACATAGGAACATGAAAGCGGGTTTTACAGAAAGCAAAAAAAAAAGAAAACGCATCGTGCTTCAACTGTAAATAAGGAATGTGATACCAGGAGCCCTTAGCTGATGAGAACCGATGAAAACGTCGTGGCACGAGTACATGGAAACGCCCCATATAAGGTAATCTTTATTTCGGAAAATCTGGAAAGCTTTGCTTCTGAAAACTGGAATCCTGGGCTTTGAAATCCAGAATTAGCTTAAGGAATCCGGAATCCACCTTCCCATGATAAGTAATCCGGAATCCAGCGAATACCTGGAATCTGGAATCTATACCATGGGATCCAGAATCCAAGACTGTCTTGGATTTCTTTACATGGAGCTTATGGAAGTTACTCTCTCCGGCTTATGAACTCCTGGTGACGTGATCATGATCTCTTACCGGTGATCCTTCTGCGTATGCAAGGTATGCAATCAGGATAACAACAAGGATGTTGGACATGTCGGAACTGAGATGCAAATGTGAAAATTATTTTAATGAAACTAGTAATAACCGAAAGTTAGGGAGCGCGGGTGACAACGATCGAAGGTCGAAATGCGTTTGCTTTATCCCTGTGCTTTGCTTAACTTTCACGTGACATATGGTCAAAACACGCGTGATCAGAAAACGAGTGACAAAAGGTCCAAATACTCGTGATCAGATTGCGTTCTGTGCATTCCAGTGGAAGCCCAAACGGTGCTGGTTACATACGTGCCGTGCATACATAATAGCAACCTGGAGATTAGGATTGCGGACTCCTCTTGTCGCCCGCAAAAAATGATGCCTTTCAAGGGTATACCGGGAAATCAGCGACATAGCGCCGAAAAAGAAAGGCTTGTATTGCGTAATATCAGTAAACTTGCACCTTTAATATATATAATAATACAAAATCGACAGCATGAGTCTTCTTTCACTTTGCGCATTTTTTCACCAAGGGTGTTGTTCTCAATCATTCATTACTAGAGAGCTTGTGACTCAGCAAAAACCCTTGAAAGTCAAAACAGTCGAGGCGTTGAGATAAAGTTTGCCTAAAGAGTCACCGAAATGTTAAATTTAGAAACATTTAGTTTAGTTGTCGGCTAATATTTTTGTGACGTTTGTTATCGATATAAAATAATTTTTATATTCCGTTGATATTAAACTTTGGCTCATAACCCGCCGATTCCGATAGGAAAGAAAATTCAATTCGCCTGAAATTATCCCTTACTTACCCTTACCCTTCGCCTGAAATTATCCCTTACTTATTTTGATCATTTATAGAGAGAACGCGAGGGCAAAAACTCTCCCTTAAAATTACAGAACTGGTCTTCCTGAATTATAAGTTACGGAACGACTAGCCTGAAATCATGTAACTAACTCAACCATAACTTGATTATTAGCCAACTCTTGGTCTGAAAAATGCCTTTTTGAATTAAATAAAGCTTTATACTAAATTAATTTAAAACAAGCCAACACATCATTTCACTACTACTAGCCCTAGCAACGTATTTTTACTTTGGTACAAAGACAGATTGTTTTAATTTTATTCAGATTAGTTTTCTAGAACTATTGAAATTTTTATCACTCGCTTGTTTAAATTGACGTGACAAAACCATTTTACTTTGTAGTATACTCACCGAGCAACTAAGGCCTCAGGAACTCCGTTAAATGCAAACTCCGACGAAACAAAGATAACTCAAATTTAAAGCCACCGGTGTCTTGTAATATTGAATTTATATTAAGTTGTTATAGTAATATTTTTCTGACGTAAGTGATCACCTTTGAAAAAAAAAGAATCATTTCCTTGTTCAAAGAATACGAGCTTTGATTAACCAACTACAATTACACACCTTGATGGTCTCATTAATGTCGAGACCAATACAGCTTTATCTGTATCCGATTTCAAGCGGAAAATATCAAATATGTGACATGATTGTGCGTTTCTACTTGGAAAGTGAGCCTGACCACAATTGCATGTCATTTCCTTCCCCCCCTTTACCAGCTATTAATTCAAATCTCGTCGCTTTTTAAGCTTCATTTTTAGGCTAACATTGGTCTTCTTTTAAAAAGTATGCAGACCGTTGCTAGGCCGTTTTTTCTAAGAATCTTTTTTAAAAACCGCTAAACAGGCATCCTGTGATCTATATAGACTCTATATAGATAACCTTTTGCCAAACACTGCGGTTTTTGTACTGTAGAACGTGCAGTCTCAGGTGCAAAGGCCCTTGATAACATCTGTGTGAAACATTGAATAAACCTTTTGTATACATATTTCTTGCCTTTCTAGCACCTGTCTGCTCAAATGTTTCAACCTGTTTTATCAAACATAACGGATCCATCTCCGTGAAAATAGACAGCCTTTTTCTCTCTCTCCCTCTTCCCTCGCTCTTTTTGGCACAATTTCCTTCGTGCTCGCAAAGGCATTGCGCGTAACTTTTGCGCGAACAGTCACAACTTCGTTTTCAGGGGTACTCTCTTTCCTTTCATTGACTTGCTGTCAACGGTTTCTTATAAACTATGCACAGTCAACCCAACCTGCTAGTAGTGCCTTGGTGAACTGTAATTATTGGTCTTGTTTCTTTTTTTGCTGCCCATTTTCGTCGTACGAAAATCCAAATTAAAACTGTGCTGACTGCAGATTCCTTTCCTTTATTTTGTACTTATGATGGAAAAGCTCTCACAAAAGCCACTTGATACACACCCTTTTAAACTCAAGAGTAATATTGAAACCGGAATTAACATCCTCGTACTCCTTGTGATATTCGTTGTACCTAATCTTGGATTTCTTCACTTTTCAGTCATAGCTTTACGAAGTTTCTTGTTGGTTTTGAGGTTTGCCTATTTATTAACTTTGAATATTCTTTCCTTCGCTTCGTTTATCTTTGAAAGAAGAGGAAGAAAAACTAAGCCTGTGACTTTGCTCTCTTGACATTTCCTCTCAAGCTGATATTGTTTAAAGGGTCTGGTAAGTAGCTGCACGTGATAGACTTACCTTTACTTAGGCTGTGCCCTCCGCATAGCAATTATTTGATCCTTAAAGGATTGAAATAAATTGTAGACTTTGCAAACTGAAAAAAAGCTCTTTATTTGAGTGTCAAGGTATTTAGCACGAAAGTACTAATTGGGGACACCATTTATACGTCTCCAGCTGGAGACAGGACCGCTATTTTACGTGGTCATCCGAGCCAAGGTCTAACCGTTTGCAGTGCAAAGGGAGCACCTTTATTTCTCAGCTATTTTAAGACTCCGAGTATAGGTCTGGCAGTTGCAGCTTCGTTTAAAAGATGGCTGCAATCATTCAGGTTGAAATATCATCTAAGTGTGAATATAAAAGCAGAAAACAGTTCTACCTTGTGTAAAAATCATAAAGGGGGGAAAGGGCCTTTCTACGGATGTTAACGAGTGCTCTATTCCTGAGTGAACTAAAAAAGGAAATGGCGTTTACGGCTATTCGAAGACAAAATAGCTGAATTTCTAACTAACTGAACGGAAGATATGCAAGAACACGCCAAATATCTTTCGCTCGAAGGTTGTTATCTACTTATTGATGAGTATCCGCAAGGAAACACATCTGTTTATATCATGAAACGGTGCCGAGAAATGGGCCAAAGTTTTTAAGAAAGTCTACGAGATGATAAGCTTGTTAAGAACTTCGAAATGTTTCGAATGAATAACAAAACAATTATTGAATTCGGTTTTTGTACGACGTGAAGAATTATGCAGATCTTGGAGGATGTTATCCACCTCAGCCTTCAGCCTCGATGGATAATATCCTCCTCGATCTGCATAAATCTTCACTTCCTACTCGGCCTCACTCAATAATTGGCAAATGTAATCGCATGGGCCCCGAGGGCAATTAAAGTTTAACGAGATCGTTCTTATAAAGCTTAAGAGGAAGGCAAGAGAGGATAAAGGGGACAGAGAAGACATCCCCCATACACACCTTATTCCATAGGTAATTCGTCTCGAGTTATTTTTAGAATCGGGATAAAGTTACCTCGCGCGCTGCGTGGATGTTTCGTGGGGGTTTCGCATGACTAAACGCCGTGCAAAACATGTCGGACGAAAGGCAATGAAAGCGTAAAGAGATAGGGAGCATTCCTGAATATTGAAGCGAAATGAGTCGGCGCTCACCTGGGAAAAGGGAATCGCTGGACTCTTTGACAACCCGTGTTGTCAAAGTTGTCGTAACCTCAGTGCTTTAATAAAATGAGAAATTTCGCCGGTCTATTGAAACCGGTCGTTTGTACAATAAAGCAAGTAGGACGCCAATTGTCATTTTTGTTGAATAACAAAAGAGTAATAAAAGAATAAATATCAAACCAGAAATTTCTCTCTTCAAACTGTAAATTATAAATGATCCTGAGAGAATATTCAGTGGGTTAAGGATTTCCCTACTGTATTGTTAGCTCTATACAAGAGAGGGAGGAAGGGCGATTCTTTTTTAATTTCCGTTTCGCTGACACAGCTTTAGCAGAATCTTTCTTTAGTGGTTTTCGTCGACAAAACGAATAGCAAAATCGCTCTCCGCGTCTTCCCTCATTTTTTTCTGCGCCAATTCGTGAAGGACGCGTGGCTCTGAGCGTGGGTCATCCACGCGGAACACATTCGCGCTATGTGATTGGCAGTCGTCTAATCCCCCTTGGGATCTGTGGTCTTTAAAATAACTCGAGACGAATTACCTATGGAATAGGGTGTGTATGAGGGATGCCTTCTCTGTCCCCTTTATCCTCTCTTGTAGGAAGGCTAACATTAGTCTTCATTCAAAAAGAGTGAAGACAGTACTAGATGACAATAGAAAGCTTTTTAAAATACCATTTGTATCCCTAAACACCGATATCGACGTCTTAGGCAGGCTTTTATCTATATATTACGTACTTTTAAAGGTGTCAATTTTTTTTAATATCCCAATTAAAGTAGGGATTAGAGTGCGAAATAGTCCCTCGTATTCCTCAGGGAGAGTTGAGCCAGCGAAATACACGAACGCACTAGGTACGCAAAAGTTTTTTTATTATGGTTAATTTCAAACACACAATACATGGGTACAAAACAATGTATTACAACTGTGGTACAATGATAATGGGCACTACTCGTTCCTTATTATGCACTATTACTTCAACGTACCGTAAGGACACAAAATATCATGACAAATCATTTTATACGTAACAATAGTTACTGTACTTTAGATTGTCTTAACTTAACATATTAAGCTCGGCAGCAACAAAAGCTAAAATAAATATTGGGGGCAGTCATGATGTCTTCATCCGAGTTTGTCACCTCATTTCCTCCATTGGCGTAAGCATTGCAGTTGTAGTTATAATAGTAGCCCACTACCTCTCCATTTTTTTTGGCCTTGCCCTCTTTTCCATAAACAGAAACCTCCCCGTCGCAGTTTGGATAGGAGCTTTTGGCGCAAATCTGTGCGCAGTTTCTTCCTGAAGCAACATTCCTCGCCAATACGCCGTTTGCACAGCAACCAGATCCTCCTGTGGGAGTGCTTCCTCTGCAGGCAGCAGCAGCCGCCATGTGGAGAGACTGCCATCCTAAGTCGTAAGCTGAGTGTTTTTCATAACCTGCTACAAGAAGGTCTTGAGGAAGACGGTCATCGCTTCCAAGCATGGCGAAACCACCGGGCTTACCAGCTGTAGCCAGTTTGGCTTGTAGTTTAGCAACCTGTAAAGGACCCTCACCTGAGACTGGATATCAACTGACAACATCAAGTACATTGATAGTCTTGATATTCTACTATGAAATGTTTTCAAAGGATGACATTTTGAACGGTAGCTCTGAATTGTCTGACTAAAATGGCCATCCAACTAAATAACTAGGGATTGAATGCTTTTAGGAGTAAAGAAAAGAACGGTCGGCTAACGGAAGCACTGGCGCATTAGACGGAATCGGATTTCATAGCTATGATCTAAGTCGTTTTAATTTAAGAGCATTGAAGTTGACACAAAGCGTGAGTTTCTTTACTCGAAACGGTTTAACGCCCAGTGTAAAGGTATGAGTAAAGATTTGGATGGGAGTTAGAGTCATGGTTCAGTGTCAGCTCATGATCAAAGCATTGTTAAATGATACAAAAAATCTGGGGACTTTTTGTCAAAAAATCTGAAAAAAATGCTTTAAACTATAGAAATGCATACCTGGCTCTTTAATTCCTCCAGCTCTTTTAAAACTGAAACTTGTAAGAAAAGACATTAAACAAAGCAGGTTAATAACCGAGTCCGTCTTCTCGGATCCTAAACGGGCCACACCTGTGTATCTTCTTAGTAATTTAGAGATGCAGGTTGTCATGGCCGCAGCGGATCATGCACGATTTCAGTTCGCTAGCTTACATGAACTGACAAAGGCTTCTATTATCTGATTCTGGCCAATCATCGTTTCCTTCATGGAAAAGAAACCTTTTTTGTCGACAAGTAGTGTTCGTATCCAGCTTTTCTCCTTTTTAGCTCTTATTTAACTATGTTGGTACGATCACAAAACCTGTATAAAACTCCGCTTCTTTTGAAGTGTTTTTTGGTGGATAGACTGTGGATGTCACGGTTGTCTCAGAGGCAAGGATAATCTGACAGGGAGATTAAGCAACTTTGACGACGACAGCTTTTGCTATTTGCGGGTGAGATGGCAAAATGATGTGCATGAAATAAAGTGTAGTGAGTGTGCAATATAATAAGCAAAACAACAATTTTGTGCGTGCGTAATTTCTTTGCCGCCACTGCACGACTACAACAATTAACGTGAACCTTCCGAGAAATATAGAGTCACCTGCCCCACCCCAACCCCTGGACGTAGGTCTGTGAACCAATCAACTAAACCTGTTTTTCCCAGTCCAAGGAGAATTAAATAAATATGACCATCAATTAAAGAGGGGTTACAATTACCTTGACTTTGGTTTGAGAGCCTTTGTCCAGTAAGGCAAGAAACTGCATCATTCTATTTAATAAGGCAAAATACTAGCCTGAATTTCATCCGATTACTTCGAGTCGTTATTACTCCCTCAGTAACGTCGTTGTTGAGAGGAGAAAACGACTCGAAGCAATCGGATGAATTTCAGGCTAGCAAAATACGTAATTATTAAGCAAATAAAAAAAGACTTCAAAGTGAGAGATGATCAGTTTAGAAGTTTTTCAGTACTTTGTCGCAGGTTTGTACAATACACGCAAATAATATAACAATCAGCAATGTTTTATACGTAATCAATTGAATCCTCTACTGTAAAATTGCGCTTCTAAGAACTTAATTGTTGCTCCGTACTGTACTTGCATTTTATTTTCAATTTTAAGTTGTGCTTTTTTTCATTACCAAAAACAGTTATATTAAGCAAAAAGGAAAAATGGAGGAAGCTTGTATCCGGAGGAGATGCGGGCTTTGACCGGAATTAATTTGTTAAGATGTTTGGGCCTTTAAACCAACTGTACATATATATTCTGTCTAAAAAGCCAGGAAAATATTTTCTGTTGTTGTTAGGTTAATCCTTTCCTGGGTTAGTTAAATATGCGTCATAAACACCAAACCTGGGTTGCCTAAAAGATAGTTGAGCTAAGCCAAAATGACTCAGTCAAACTTAATACATAATTTTCTTGTTAAGAAAAATGACTCCAAATAGTCTGTAAAAAAAAATAAAAATAATAATAAAATAACCCGATCATGGGTTTAAATTTCCTTCATCCATGGTTTTAGTGTTAACTAACCTTCGAGCAACCTACTCCTAAAACACGTAAAAACGCAATAAAATATTTACGAATTATTTCCGTTTGAAGGGGTTTGTCACGCTATTTGAACGTTTTTTTTTAATTGCATCAATAATGGTCCAGTTTTGTTACTTAAGACTATATTGAGGCATTGAAACTGTTTCCTTCCGCCTGTTACAGAGGATGGCAGGGATGGTCGTGGAGTGAAACTTGAAAAAGTTTTCAAGTTTTAATGCTATGCCTGCACAACTCGGCACAAAATTATAATTGTTCATGTTCCTTGACGAGATTTGTTTGGTATATTCTTCATTACTCTACCGGAGGATTTTGTGTGTGGGTAAAGTCAGTAAGCAATGACTGTAGCAAAAAATGGACCTAAAACAGTGCAATATCATTCGTGACATAGCTCCTTGAACGACGTCTCTCATTTGTTTAGTCAAAACCACTACTGAAGTATCTCACGTACCAGACAACGAGTCTCCAAATCGCAGGATTTACATTGAGAAACTGCGTTTGAATCGCAAGAGTTACAAACGCACTGAAGACGAAGGCCATAATGAAGAAGAGTTTGAAGAATACAGCCATCTTTTAATAGCTGATCAGTTTCTATGATGTACCTGATGAGAAAATCAATGATCAAGAGTTCAAGGAGGCATTAGTCTGATATTGTGAGCATCTGTTGCCATCATTTAAAGGATAACTACCTATACATTGTGTAGTAACAGTCATTATTATGTTTACTCAGTTTGCTTAATGTGATACGCTATCAGTAAGAGATTCTGCTTTTGGATTTAAAAGTATGGCCCCAAGGTTTAACCACCTTCCATGCGATACTCGACTGGGGGAGGGGCAATTAAAAAGGCAATGCAAAAAACATTCATTGTACTGGTTATGGCATGTATGCTTTATTTCCTCACTAAATTACTTTTAGTATTGCCTAATGGCTGGTATTTTTTAAAGGAATTTTGAAAATTTAGAGACCTTCAAAAGTGTCAAAGAATGCTCAGAAAAATGTTAAACTATTATTTGAAAAAATATGATTTTGAAGCAACGAAACGTCAGTGTCAATTCACGAGTTGTCTGTATATTTATTTTAAGTACCGAATACTCAAAATGTTTAGATCAGCAGTCCCGTACCTCAAAATCTCTTGGGTTTTTGTAGCCTCAGGTGGTCTTCCAGAAGACTAGAGAATA
The DNA here is from genome assembly GCA_964035705.1 of Porites rus. Taxonomy (NCBI): domain Eukaryota; kingdom Metazoa; phylum Cnidaria; class Anthozoa; order Scleractinia; family Poritidae; genus Porites; species Porites rus. The sequence continues at coordinate 9,798,504 of OZ037999.1, forward strand.
CTACAAGCTCAGTTTGCGGCGTATTTAACCTCCGTCTCCAAAAACTCACCACAGGGTAGGCGTGGCTTGAATTAATGTGCACCTATCACAACCAACTAATATGGAAGTATCGATATAAATGAAAATCTTAGCATGGACAAATATCAGGAAAGTGATAAGAGTTCGATCCATTAAAAAGTTCCGAATGTCTGGTAATCTCTTTTCTTTAATATTAGCTAGACGCCTGTTTTAAGTCATTGAGGCAAAACGTGACGCCATACCCTCGGTAGTGAGTTTCGACGCCCCTTTCTCCAGATAGAGGTCAATGCTTCACGCGTGGTTTTACCCTGTTAAACACTTGTCTCGAAGGTGAACGGAACAAAATAAGATGTATAGAAATGTAAAAATAATTAAACGTGTGTCAAAAGCAGAGAGCGAGAAACTGGGCAAACCGGTTCCAATATTGGGTAAGTCCGGTTCCAATATTAGATTTTACTGTTTGATTGAGCCTAATTTCGAAACAAGCACAGAACTAAAAGAAGATATGCTACCTATCCCCGCAATTTTGATTTTCCTCACAAAGAAGATGGAAAAGACAATCGAAATAATAATAAAGAATTAGTTATCACGGTCTATCGAAATACAATTTGGGTTGACTGCACGGCGAAACTATCACCATTCAATTTATTTTAGATTGTGTAAGAAAACTGTTAACCAACAGCCCGCGCAAAAGTTTAGGAATGTGCCTGTTCAAGCGCAAAGGAAAACTACGTAGAACAAAGAAATTACACGAGACTGCAGTGAAACAGTTACATTACGTATTCGGGCGTATTAAATGTTAGAAACTTAACATGTACAATACAGTGTGATTCGGTAGTAATGTAGTTTTAAAGTCATAACTTTTAAAAAGATAACATTTTCAAGATTATTTCAATCCAGATACAACTACTGTACCATTCTTGAGTTTCTCTACAGTTCAAGATGATTGATTTGATATCTTTCTCACTATCCCGAAAGTTTATCAAATATATAAGGATCTCCGACATCACTATTTAAGAGAGACTTAGCAACTCTGAGGTTATTATTATTATTATTATTATTATTATTATTATTATTATTAATTACCACAGTACGTGTCATGTTATGCAAAGGATCTTGATAACATCTTAACGCTAAATATTAAACGAACTTCAATTTCTTCGGGTGCCTATTTAGCACTTAAAGAGTAACGTCTGAGATCCTTAGGTATTCGGCAAAATATCTTTCCGGATATATAGAGAGACATAAATTTAATCATCTTGAACAGTAATGCTGATGTTTTCTTTGGCCCAAAGTATATGTTCAGGGTTGCAAGGGTAGATTTTACCGTTAAAACGGGGAACGTACGGCCGGGTAACAAGTACAAATACGAGCCGGGGAACGGGAAAAATGAAAACAAAACAGAGAATGGTTAATAAAGTTAGTAATAGGGCTAAGGTCATTTTCCCGTTTTCCGCTCCCCGTTCCACATTTTAGTAACATCCGACCAAGGGTTTTGCAGTGGTAAAAGCACTCCCACAATGTAGCAACTTGTGGGTTGAGTGTTGTTAGTTCTCGGCCTTACCTCGAGAGGTTTTTTCTCCGGGTACTCCGGTTTTCCCGTCTCTTCAAAAACCAAGACTATACCAAATTTCAATTCGATCTGAAACGCACTAGCACTTTCAAATGACTTCTTTTAATAGAACTCCTGAGTGCTTCGAGCTTAGTCAATGATTACATTGACAGTAAGTTTTCGTAGTCTGCGTATCTGTCCCTAATAGAAGTCCATACACGCGCACAGTGGTGGGAGATTCGATAGGTAATACTTATTACAGTAAGGTTTATCCATTTTATTTCTGCCAACATCTGTTATGAGTTTGCACATTTAAAATTACATGCACTGATTTGGATAAGCTGAAACGTCTGCCAGGCTCATTGAATCTGCTGTTTTTTATTTTTTGAATCAGGTCTGCCGATAAAATCAATTGGTATATACCACACAAGTGAATCGTGCTTTTCGCGCGCGCTAACCAGCTCGGAGGTGATTAGCTAAGTACTATTCACCCCCGAGAAGCCTAAGAGAGAGGGAGAAAAAAAAAACAAGACTTCAACTGGACTTTTTTTCGTTGACAACAGAGTGTCGGATCGAAAAACGTTGGAGTTTTATTACTAGTGAAAATCGTCGAACGTTTGAAGTCGTTCGTTTGTTAACATAGTTTGAATTTATTTGATCACTTGACTTGCCATGTGACCTTGTGAGAATTAATATGCATTTTGCGGCAAGCGAGATTTTAAAACTTCAGAGCATTTGACTAAAATAAAGTAAAATTTGGGGTCGTTATTCATTCAGCTTATGTAGTGCATGTTAAAACAATTATTCACCTCATTGTCGGTGAAAGATGTAGATATTTTCCTCCACTTCGGTTAAAAATTGTTAGATATTTGCATTTCCTTCCCCGAAGTAATAGTGCTTCAATATTTACAAAGAAAGGCAGTCGGATCTGCGAGCACAACTTTATATGACGACGAATATAATTCCAACATTTGCAAAGTATGTCTTTTTATCTCCACCCTCCTCTTTCGAACAATCTTGAAACACTCTAGTAATAAAGCAAGAAAGACGAGGAACTGTTAAGGCAGAGTTTACAGTAACGTTTATTGTCATCAAAAAAGCTAAAAGGACTATAACATCCAATGAAATATATTTACCTCAGACATTTTAAGTTCTCATATCAATTAAGTCTTGTAAGTTGTTTTACGTTTTCTAAGATTTAGGCAGGGTTATATAGCTTTTGACCATTCAGACAATGTAGCATTTTCGAGATGTATCTTTAACTGGTCTGACGTCTACCGTCGGTCGCTGGGCACGCACTGGCCGGTTCTACACTGACAAGGACAAGGCTCGCAGGAGAAGCCTGGTCCACAAGTTATGGCGGCGCATGCTCCAAAATCAGGGCAAGGTGGCCGGAAATCTTCCTTTTGGCACGGGCATCTTGGGCCTGTTGAGTAAAGGAATAGATCATGCAGTTTTTCCATTTTCATCCCATTTTGTTTTCAAAAGTAAGAAGACTCTATAAATGACTTTCACCTGGAAATGGAGGTGCTGCTGTTCGCACGCACCGGGCGATGTTACAGTTACAAGGACATGGCTCGCAGGTGCGGCCTGGTAAACAGGTTACGGCTGCACATGCTCCAGAATCAGGGCAAGGAGGCAAAGATTTGTCGGGACAGTTGCAACTTAAACCTGTTAAATAAAGTGATCAGGCATTTTGATTTCGTTTATTTTCGTGACATTTTGTACTTTAGAGAAAGCTCTTGTATCTCGAACCGGTAATATTTGTAGCATTAATCTCTTATTTTTCTAAAGATCAAGTGGTTACCTCCACCTATCCGCACAGTCTGTTTTATCGTGAGGTCAGCAACCAAGAATTGTTCGGAAACCGCTAACTGCTGTATTAAATCTCGGCGGGCAATCAAATCCGTCTTCCAAGAATAGCTGAAATTTTCAGTCATTCCAGAGCCCAGCAAAATTCTTCATTCCGCGTAAAAACAAAACAGCAGACATATGCGAGACTGGAAAAATAGACGTAAGCTACCTTGAAACTTTTAAGCGGAGGCCAGTAAGGCTCCCTGTCATATATTCTACGAAAATCACCGCTAATTCGAACACATGTTTGCCGATCAAAGAAAAATTTACGTTCTTCCTTCCCCTTTGTTATGTTTTTGTTGAGTATTGGTTACCTTTTTAACTTGAATTATCGACCTACAATCTGCGACAAAGTTAGTTGAGACACTTTGCCCTAAATTGCCTTTCTGACGTTTTGCCGACTTCAAAAGGGAAAAAGGGACCTTTCCCTCCCCCACCCCCTAATGCAATGTTGTGTAGCTGTTCGAGCTACCTAACACCCCAACTTTAAATGGAGGGGAGGGGTAGGGGTGTGGATTGTTATGTTCTCCGAAGTTACCCCTTTTGCGGACAGTGTCTCAACAATGTTGTCGCGGATTGCAGCCAGTTTATTCTTTCCAAAACGTGAAAAAAAAGAAAAAAAAAACTACATATATATATAATTATCCTCTTACCTAATATGAGATGCTGTGGAAGGAAAAAATCAAGGAAGTTTTGAGTGAGGTTAGTTTTGTGTAATCTATGATCCAAAGAGCAAGAAGTCAGAGCAAAAATATGTTAGTACCGTCCTTCAGTGTTAAGCGTTCGCTAAGGGATAGTAGGGACGGTACGAAAAGGTGAACGGACCAGAAAAAAATACAAAATACAAACTATATTGAATCATCCACATTGGGGCTCTTTCTATTACTCCTTTAATAAACAGAAAAGAAAAGAAAAGAAATACTCCTAACTAAATATTTCATTGTTAAGATAAACCATTCATGTTGAAAAAAACTAGCTAAAATTGTCTATATACAAGGAAAAGCAAAGCTTAAATTACTTTATATTTACACATAAAGAATAAAAATTAAATCTCTTGCGAAGATCAAAAAGATTTCTTTAAATGGCATTCCTGTATGATCGTTTGAAGTTGATCGACCTTGAACTTATTTCTGCTTTTTAAACAAACGTAGAACAGTAGAACATAATTCTGTTGCACGGCCATTCATTTACAAGAAACAAATAGACAAATATGCGTTGATTGATTTGCTAGGATAGCAAAACGAAAACATAATTGTTGTCTTACTGACAGCTACCCTAGATTAGCTTAAATTCCCCAGATGTGGAATAATATGATCAAACTCTCTGTAACCTGTTATTATCCTACAAAGAAAACTGAGTATCCAGATAAGCTCTGCTTCATCTCCTCTTTCCATTATTTTGCGCCGCTATCAACCATGTATTCAACAACGAAAAGGGCAACAAACGGGAAACATAGTTAATACTTACCGGTGATCCTTGTACGTATGCAAGGAAAGCAATGAAAAGAATAACAACGGTCTGCGACATGTCGGTACTGTAAGGCAATATATGTTAACACACTGGCTTTGTCAATAAATCATTTCTCTCGTGCAATGATTAATGATATCCTCAGTGTGAGAAACGGAAACTACGTTAGGTCAAAAAGAAGAACAAAAGTAAAAAAAAAAGGAAGGAAAGAAACCAAAGGAAACTAACAAAATATTAGCTCGATATTTTTCTGAGAGTCACTTACAATTTCTTGTCACAATATCAGAAAAACGTTTCAGATATTCAGGACAGATGTTAAATTCAGATCTAATACTAGTAATTCAGCAGTGAAAGATCCGGCAATACGAGGCGATTATCGGTTCTACTTTTATAAAGTTCTTTAAAGAAAATGCTTAACGACAGCATTGTTTTGACAGGAGCGTTGCAATTGGCAGGCATACGGACATATTGACCAAGATAGTGATGAATAACTTTATCTCTCAGACTGCGCCGAAACTGAAATCATTATTAATACAATAAACCAACGGACCTTCTCTTCCTAAACCGCCTTAGCTAAGCCTTTCTTTACCTCAAATTACTTTTGGTACAAGAATGAGATAACGTTACAATATGTTTTCGTGTTGGATTCTAGACAAAGTTAACCAGTTTAAAAGTTCTTCGAAATAAGGGATTCTGGCTAAAGAGGCGGGCTTTCTGCAATGAAGTCTATAAACATGGCTCATTATTTGCGAATGAAAATCCAAAGTAAGTTTCGTGAAAATTAGACAGTTATTTTTCAAAATTTTACGGAATCGGAACTTTTGTTTGAGATAAACAAAAACCAGTGTTAAATGAGGTGACAAAACTCTGCCGCAAAACCTTTTACCCGTACGCCACTTACCGCGAAAGCAAAGTTACTGCGTTTTATCAATCAAATGCAGTGCAGGTTAGGTCGGTTAGATGCTACGCCTGAGTGTGATAAACGGAGCGAGAATCCAAACTAGAAGTTACTGATGTCCTTTGAACAGGGGCACCCAACGACCGTTTTCGGGGAAATATCTGTTCGGAGCCCTCTAGCCCTGTTTGAACATTATGTTTATTTCCATTGTTCGCCAATATTTTTATGACGTTTGAGATGTCATTAATTTTAGGACTTTCAAACGTCGAATTACGATTTTTATATGCCTTGAATGGTCTTATTAATGTCAAGTTCAAATGATCATCATATCAAAAACTCATTGATAATTCAAAAGCCCATTGACCTATCAAATGGTCGATAATACATCATATGCACCACCTGCTTATTAGGCCATGTCCACACGAATCCGAACATTTTTTAAACCGCATATTTTTTTTGTCCTTATTCGTGTGGACGGCGCCATAAACCGCCTCTGGAGAGCTGTTTCAAAACAATTCGGTTTCGGTGACCAGATTCACTGGTTTCTTGTAGGAGGAGCGGGCCGATTCGTGTACAAAATGTATGCGGTTTCAAAATATATCCATACTCGAGTTAATGTAGCCTTAGTATGCGGTGTTTTTTCAGATATAAGGCACTGCTTGTGACTTATGAATATTAATCATTAACGTAGCCACTGACAATATTTAATGTGAATATTTAGTGTTCTTTCAACTAATAGGATACCTTCCTCCATCCTCTTTGCACAGTACTTCCACAAACTTAATCGGCCAAAAGTTGAGTCTCCCCCGGCATTTTTAGGCTCGGAATAGAAGGAGAAAACAACTAACTGGTCTCCCGAGGCACCTTACATTAAGTGCTTTGTTATACAGTCAACTCTTTCTGAGACGGACACCTTGGGGACCTGCAGTATGTGTCCGTCTTAGAGAGATGTCTGTCAAATAGGGAGTAAAGAAAGGCAGGGACCTACTCTGAGTGTCCCTTTTACAGAGGTGTCCGTTACGAGAGAGTAGACTGTATTTCTAGACTTTTACTTCAATGTACTTCAACTGTAACAAAAGAATACGCTTAAGCAGAGTGAATCAAAGCAGTCGACTCGGTAGTTATAAGAACACAAATTTAATTCTCAAAACTACTGAATGATTGATTTACAAAGTTCTTTTCCTTATATTATCTGCATCTTTTACCTCGACTAGCTGTTGTTTCTCTTCTGGGATAACTTTGAAAATCGTTGCTTTTTAGCTTTAGGCTTCATGGTGTTGTTGTGTTCATTCACCAAAAAGAAAACTGCCAGCCAGTGGCAGGACCTGGCAGTGTTTTTCCGGCCTTCTGTCTCGCCACTTTCCAACGTTATTTGTGCTGCAATATATCCCGAGCGGGGTACATTGCTTAATGTATCACGGTCGGGATACATTTGATTTTAGTCAAGGCCATGTGACCAAGAATCAGCCAATGGTTGTCCCTGTTTAGTTTAGTGAACATGTCATGCATTTCGGATGGCTTAATAAACTTACTCCTACCACCTCATATTCAACAGGCACTCCTGGAATAATTTTTAATGAGACCTCAAGTCAGTTTTCAAGCGGAGCTCCGGAGACCAGATGCTTTTCATGTCGACCTTATCTCCTACGCAGTCAGTGCGAGTAGTGTGTCAGTCCTGTCTACCGTCGACCTGGCTGTGTGATCAAAAAGCTTGGAAACCGCCACTCTACATCTCTTCAGAACTTAATGACTTCCAAGATCTTCCAAGATCTTCCAAGATCTTCCAAGATCTTCTATCTTAAGCAAAGGAAAAATTTAATAACTGCTGCGAAATGGTGTCAGGTCGTATACTAAAAATTTATTTTAGTAGAGCGCCATTCGCATTTAGGAACGCAATATTCAGTCAACTCCATGACAAACTTTGCAAACATTTTATTTCACGCTGCTAGCAAATTAACAAAAATAACCTTTTTCTTTTAACCAGGACCTATTATGCTAAACATTATTTCGCTTGCTTTTAATATTCAAGTCTGTCCAGTTATATTTTACATACCCTCTGCCAGACTTAGGAAGTTTTATTAGCTATTGTTGTGTACTTTTGAATGGGCAGTTAAATGCTGGCCAGTAATTGTTATGAAACCTTAGCGTGTAAAACTATAAGTTCAGCGCTGCTTTTACTTTCGGCAGCAACAGAAGCTGAAATAAGTAGCTGGAGGACTCATGACGGCATCATCCGAGTTGGACGCCTCACTTCCTCCGTTGGTACCATAACCACAATTGTAGTTGTAGAAGTAGCCCACTACTTCTCCATTCCCTTTGGCCTTTCCTTCTCTTCCGTAAATAGAAACCTCAGCGTCGCAGTTGGGAGTATTACTCAGGGCACAAATCTGTGCGCATGTTCTTCCGGAAGCGGTATTCCTCACTAATACGGTGTTTCCACAGCATCCACTTCCCCCTGAGGGAGTGCTTCCTCTGCAGGCAGCAGCAGCCGCCATGTGGAGGGACTGCCATCCTAGGTCGTAGGCTGAGTGTTTGTCATAACCTGCTACCAGAAGGTTTTGAGGAATATGGCCATTGCTGTCAAGCATGGCGAAACCACCGGGCTTACCAGCTGTAGCAAGTTTGGCTTTTAGTGAAGCAACCTAAAGGGGAAAAAGTCTGATATATTTGCTCTTAATTTGCCAAGATAACTTTTTAGCCCGAGTAAGTAGTCGGCTTACTGACTAGTCTAGCCAGCCACTAACTTATTAACAAAGTTTTTGAAGAATGGTTATAAAGTATAAATCATCGACAAAAAATAGAATAGTAATCATTTTTTGCACAGATGTTTGACTAAGAGTAAAGACTAAGCACTTGAATTAGAGTGGTTTTCGTTTGAGTGTCGTAAAACCAAAACCAAAGTAATTACTCTGGCCAATCACATAGGACACAGACAATACATTGAACCAATCAAAACTCGAAGTAATTACATGTGGCTGACGCAAAGCGCGGGAAAATGCATGCGAGCGCGTCACAATTGGCTTTGGTTTTACTTCTGATTGGATGAAAAGGTGGCGCGAATCTTTTAAGCCAATCGCATCGTGTAGAAAGTGCAAAACCAATTACTTTTCGACACTCAAATGAAAACCGCTCTATTAGCAAGGAAATGACTAGCTTTAGAGAGAAGGATATTAGCCTACGTTGCAGTAGGGCACAAAATAGGGACCTTACGATCCGACAACGACGACGTCAATAAAAACCTCGCTGAAAAATAGACTCCGCATCCTTTCAAACCATTTCGCGATTATCCCAAGTCGCCCAGTTACTTAAAGAAGGGAAATTATGATGGAGCTGAAGAGACGGGGCCGCACCCGAGTTCAGACAGAGATGATAGAATTTATCGCCTTGTCGTTCCCGTCCTCAAAACAACTTAAAAATTTGGTCATTCCACGTCGTAGTCGTGCAGGGACGGCAAAGAAATGTACAAAAAAGCGTGATGAACGCGCAGGGTTGTTGTTTTGCTAACTAAGCCTATTACTTTTTGACGTTGCAATAGCCATCGCCGTCGTAGTTTCGTAAGGTCCCTACTAGAAAGGCGTAGCTGACGATCGAGGACGCGCACATCACGATCACATATCGCGCTCCTTATATATCATAATAGGCATTTAATATTCATTCAAAATATTTCTCCGTTTCTGATTGGCTTAAAACTCCACGACTAATTCTTAATAACCAGTTGACGTTGACCAAATTTGGAAAATGTTTCTTGTTATTAATATAGTTGACGTCAATTGTACTGATGTAGACAAAAAAAAGGGGACAGTGGAAGGCGCGGCAGCTCAGCAGTTGTGGCAGAGCTAGAGAAAAAAGGCGGAAGATTTTACACGCTATGCGACTGAAGAAGAAGTACCCGAACCGTAGCCTAATAACATCGCAATTCACTTTTTTTTTCAGTGAATTTAAATTTTACAATTTTATCACTTAATGGGCTGACTACAATATAGCCTGCGAACAGGGTTCAGAGTAAAGCCAGGTGAAAAAAATTACGGCGAGAGAAGCTAGCTGAGCTTAGCCCACGGGATAAAAAGGCTGGGGAGCCTGTAGCCTTTTGATGCTGCCCATCTAAAAATGATACTAGATTCTGGTATCATGATCTGATTGGTCAGATCGGTGACTGTTCCACTTGGAAGCCTGTTCGCAGGTTAACAACAATAATGAGATCGCAGAAGTTGTCAAACAAAATTTTAAACACGTACCTCTTTCTTTAATTCTGCCAACTCTTTCGCGACTAAAGAATGAATCACAAGAGAGTGAAAAAAAAAACAACAAAAAAACCAAAAAAAAACAAAACAATAACATCGTCAACAACCAAAAAATCGCGCTCCTGTCAGTTGTACAAAGCTCTTGAAGCAAGCTTTATTGTTAAAGTATCTTCTTCACAGGGAAGTAATATATAAAAAACTGAACTGAAATTACCTTGACTTTTGTTTGGCAAACTTTCACCACTAAGGCAAGAAACGGCATCATTCTTAAAAACAAAAGAAGTATTATTTTTTCGTTGATGGCACCTGGATAGGACCGGAAGGGATCAAAACACTGAGGGTACGTTCATACAAAATCAGATAGCTTTTGCGCCGGCAAGAAAACCATACCGAAGGTGCGCCGCACCGGTCTCTAAAGTGGAGTGTCACATATCGGATACTTGTTCACTTGTTCATACTATACTTACATACTTGCGTACCTCCTGCACCCTCCCCTAGACCCCCCCCCCCCCCCCCCTGACTACTGTCAGTTCTTTTATGGTTGCAATTACAAGGCCAATGATCACCTACCAGGCACTGAGTCTTTAAATCACAAGACGCATCTTTGGAGCCAACGTTTGTTGTGCCAGAAGTAAATGAGAGGCCGTAGAGTAAACTTCCAAAGACTAGGATGTTGATGACTTTCACCATTGTTGTTGCTTTCATAAAACCTCACCCAGTAGACAATCTGCTGGATCAAGTTATGGCAAAAGATTTGGTTGAGGTACTCTTAGCTTTACTTTGAAACATTTCAAACCTATTAAAAATTCATGAAGGCATTAATAATAATAATAATAATAATAATAATAATAATAATAATCCATTTATATAGCGCCTTTTCTACAAGATTCAAAGGCGCTGTTTCCAAAAATTAGATAGAACTAAAAAGTAAAAATAATCACAAGAAATTGACATAAAACCTAGACGCTAACTACAAAATAGATAAATGTACACAATAGATAAAAAATCAGATAACAAATAAAAACGTCACGATTCATAAGCTCGCATAAAAAGAAATGTTTTAAGTTTGCGTTTAAAATCATCAATTGAGTTTGCAGATTTAATATCCTCAGGTAAGTTATTCCAAAGTTCTGGAGCAGCAACAGAAAAAGCTCGTTTACCATACGAATTGAGATTAAAATAGGGTTTAACTAATAAATTTCTATTAGAGGATCTAAGATTGCGGCTGGGTGTATACAATTGAAGGAGTTTCTGTATATAGATTGGAGCTCGATCATGTAGTACTTTGTAAGTAATTAACATAATTTTAATTTCAATACAAAAGGAGACAGGGAGCCAGTGAAGATCCCACAGGACTGGAGTAATACGGCAAAATCTTGGACACTGGTTGTCAAGGCGAGCAGCAGAATTTTGAACATGCTGAAGCTTCCGAATAAGATAGGATGGTAGGCCGTACAATAAAGAATTACAATAATCAAGTTTAGAAATTACAAAGACAATCGCTAAGGCAACTTCATTCTTAGGGCCTATCTCCTTTTTCTCTCCCTTTGTTAAATGGACCCTGCGAAAGAGGTTCCCGGGACCAGAGTGATTTGGATAGCGTCCCCAAAATAGTCCTGCAGTGCAGTTCAACATAACATTGACCCATTCTTACGCAATGTTTCAAAATGGCCCCGTTTATCGATGACATCTCAATGGTGTGGACAGATGGAGATGAGAATCTTTAGACCTTGTTGCAGTATTTAAATTCTATCCATCCAGCAATGCTTCAACAAAAACAGGAACAATTTACTGTTGTAAATTGGGCGACTTGGTTTTCACCAGGAGCCCATGACTCTGATTAGCCTCCCACGTAGACGTTCTTAGGGGTTCGTCACGCGTTTCTGCGCGGGAGGCTAATGACTCATAGCCATAGGCTCCTGGTTTTCACCATTTCTTCCTAGACTGCGAGCAGTCTCTCTTTTTCTTCAGATTTAGTGAGAGCAATGCACGCGCGCGGGAGCGGCGAAGCCGCGAGACGCGCGAAACGAGGGCGGCAGCCCGAGAAGAAAAACTCGCCCATCTCGCGCTATCAGTCACGCGCGTGGCAATTTGCGTGTCTCGCGTTTTGCTTGACGGACTACAGAAAAAAGAGAGACCGTCTCGTAGTCTAATTTCTTCCACAAAGGAACACAAATCACGTAGCCTGCGAAAAAATCCGTTTCTCAACGCTCTTCGCCGCTGGGGACGTTTCCGTGCTGCAAATCACGTTGTTGACTGAGTACATGCACCCTTGCTTATTGGCTTCGAAAAAGTTCTCTTTTCTCCGGGACCAGCCGCGGACATGAGACAACATAACTACTTTTGACATCACTCAAGTAAAAAAAAGCCATAAAATCATGCACTCCTCCATCTATCTCCAAACGTTTTATTTGCTCCCTCCTTCCTACATTTTTGCCCTGAATTTCACCCTCCATCTTATTCCCTTACTGCACCAATGAAATGCTTTCAGGTGTCACGCGCTAATTTTAGCTTCAAATCATACATCACGCGCATGACCCCTTTATCACCTTGAGAAAACACTTATTACCGAAATGGTTAATTGGGCTTTTGTGCACTCCCCCCTGCTACTCCACGGTATGAAAAAGACAGGGATGTTCGTCGTCTCGCTTCGAGATAGAAATTGCGGATTTTAGTCTCACCTAAGGTCTTCAGGACAAAAAAGCAATAAGGTACCGGTTGTAGGGTTGTTCGTAAAAAAATATCGTTCACCATGATCCAGCTAAATATTTAGGTTAAACAGGTGCGTCATACTGTCTTAGTTATGACTTCTTTTGGGGATAAATAAATAAAGCCTGAGCGATACCCAAATTTATTTCCAATTTTCCTTTAAGCGTCCCCGTCTCTTGCACAAGGAAGAGTCCTTCCTCTTTCCCATAGCTTTGCCTTTTCGTACTGAGACACACACTGTCACAACACTGTACTAAGCTACGCTGTTGTTGTAAAACGACACAGCTACAGTAGATTTATAAAGACAAGTGAGATCAAGAGCAGCACGTAGCGTAACCAAGTGATCAGCGCTTCGGACATGCAAACCCGCGATCTCGGAGTTCCGCTATTACCATAAGCTAGCTGGAATTGTTTCTCGACAGTTCCCAGTTTAACTTCGATCCACGGCCATGTATGTAAGTAGTCAGTTGCTTAGTTGGGGGTGTTAAACAAAGTTTTGCCTCGTTTAGATTATTAGTTTTTAATTATAAGAGTGGAGTACCTGTGAACTAGCTATGGCTATGAGTGCAGTACTTCCCCTAACAAAGACTTACATATTTTCAAAAGCAAAATGTAAGTTTCTTAGTATGAAACAAAGTAAAATGAACTTACTCAAAGGCCGTGATTCAGATCACCGTTGCGCTTTCCAGAACAGGATAACAGCTACGTGCAAAGTGTGGTGATTACTTTTGATTCCGGGCTGAAATACAATATCTGAGATAAAGGCGTGGTATCAAAGACGATAATTTTCCATTATCCTCTCTTGGTGGTACAGATTACAATAGCAGACGAGGGGTTGCTTTCCATAACATCATGTCCGAACACCGGGGTATACCCCTCCCGTGAGACTGATGTCAAGGTGTAACGGCGGCATTCGTGTTTCCCGTGCCTTTTACTTTCGCGTCTTCCCCACTATCTGAGAGCCTGGAACAGGCTAGGGTACCAGAGGTTTTTCTCGCGTGCGGCGGGAATTTTCGGTGTTGGCCGAAGGCCGAAGCCGCGAGAAAAACCTCTGTCACGTAGCGATGCTTTTTACCGTCCCCGTTGACCTTTGAGCTTTTTTATCGGATTACATTAACGCCAATGAGACTAAATGTCAATAACTCTGATCATGTGGGCCCGCACGTCAAGAAATGTCCAAAGACCCACATTATCCTTAGAAAAACAAGTTCGAGTTTAAAATTCATTGCTTTAAGAGCAATCATGACTGGGTAACATCGCAATTCTCCAAAGTTGATGTAACTTCAGTTTAAGCTTCAATCCATTCTTCGAGATTTGGAGAAACTGTCACATTCACGGACAAAAACAAAATCGCTTATAATTATTCAGTTCCAGGAGGCACTTTGGAGAAATTAAACAACCTAAAACCCTTATTAGGCGCAATGAAGAGCTTAACATTTCAAAAGGGGTCAAAGAAAATAGTCATGCAGCAGAGGGCACCAGACACAACAACGGCAGGAAATGAATATGCGTGTCACGACCTCTCAGTATGAAATAATCGGCAAAAATAAAATTGCACAGTCAAAACGTTTTCCTCCAGAGCATAATCTACGCGTCCGAGAAAAAAATAGAATTCATTGGAACAAGCAGCATTTTGGAATGAGGTAAAAGTCGTGTGTTGCCTACCGACTCCCTTTTTATACTAAAAATACATGTTTTGTTTTATATTCCTAATCCATCAATACAAACTATTTCAAAACATGTTGTAATCGTTGTAAAAGACTATTTGCGTTGAATAAAATTAAATACACCACTTGTTTGCTCACAGCTTAACTTGTCTACACCGTCAAACTCTTCTAGCACATTGCTTATCATTTGCTTTCCTTCAATGCCCTTTCAAAACTTTCCGAAGCCGCAATCACAACACTTCTCGCGGGTACACTTACGTCATGTCAACAGCACAGTTGGAAATATTCTTTCACGTGCTGGTCTATTCTTGTCAACCAATTGTAGCGTCTGCTAGATTCAAAGTCCCTCAGGTGGTCGTTAGGAGCCAATCAGCGGTCGTGTCCAAAATCTGGACCAGCTGATTTAATCAACTGTGCTAACGATTGGATCGGCGCCATCAAAGCAAAAGCGCTTTGTATTATTACTAAAAATAGGTTTTGTCACCTTAGACAGTTTTTTCCATGTTTAACGCTGTCTTGGTGCGCGTTGATTATTTTCAGGATATTTATTATCGAAACCAAGCTGGATTTTGTTTCCTTTAACGATAAACATCTTCAAAGACGACGAAAATTTGTTGCCGAACGTTACTTTCCCATCAGTAAACTCTTATACTGGTCAGGTTTAATGTCTGAGTCACAGCAGGGACCAGAAATTTGTGACGTCATTAGTGGAAAGCGCTATTGCGCTCTGCTCCAGAGGCTTTTCGCGCGGGTCACTATAAAGACTTGACAGAAACCGGAAACCGCGCTAGAAACTCTCTGGCACCCAGGGTAGCATTCGTGGCAAAAAAGAGCATTAATTGGCTATGCTAGCGGAGTCTATACCACTAGCAGATTCATCCTTGCTGGACAAGAGCGCTGTAGTCTCCTAGCCCTTCAAGTTGGGGGGTTAGGTGTGACGCTAGAACCCTTACCAAGGGAAAAAGGGAAACGTCCTGGAAAAAAGAACAAGAGATCATTGGAGGAATCTTGTTTCCGCCCTATGCACCACTTGGCAATGATGTCAATGATGATGGGAACAGGGGGTTGTTGATCCAAGTGTGGGATTAAGAGGCTTGTTGGGACTTGTCTTCGACTGTTAATAACCAAATTCCACCTAGAATCGTTCGGAACGATATTGTATTGGAGAACCACCCCGAACTGACCCGTTTCAGCATATTTCATCACAGGCAGCCCAGACTTGTTGTACGTCAATGTTATTGGCTCGCATTAACGAATTTTGAATTTATAAGCAATCATTGTTTGGATCGTGTTTTACCGATTTACTTTTACGCTATTAGTATTAATTATACCTTGTATGGCTGAAGATGATGTTTGAAACATGGAAACATGTTTCTGACCGGGCTGGCCCGGTTTTTCGAGATCTCGCCTTACCTCTAAATCCTTTGTAATTTTAATTCTTGTGAAATTTGAGCCGGCCCTATCATATTTTCCTGTTTATACTACTACATGAAAAATTACTGCAATTTGATTGGCTTAGAGCAGTGGTATTTCAGCTTAATTTGAAATACCTACATGTGAAAATTACAAACCTTTTGCGGGCAGTAGTATAAACAAATAATAGCATGATTTGTACGTGATATTTGGCATAAATACCACTCGTGATATTTCAAAATTGTCTCAAATTTCACTCGCCTAACGTCTCGTGAAATTAGGTATAACAATTTCGAAATATCACTCGTGGTATTTATGCCAAATATCACTACAAATCATGCTATTACCTATACTAATAGCATGAATTTTTAGTGATATTTCAAAATTGTTATACGTAATTTCACGAGCCGTTAGGCGAGTGAAATTCGAGACAATTTTGAAATATCACGAGTGGTATTTATGCCAAATATCAAGTACAAATTCTGCTATTATTTGTTTATACTACTACCCGCAAAAGGTTTGTAATTTTCACATGTAGGTGTTTCAAATTAAACTGAAATACCACTGATCTAAGCCAATCAAATTGCAGAAATTTCTCCTGTAGTAGGATAAACAGGAAAATATGATAGGGCCGGCTCAAATTTCACAAGAATTGCAAAAACATAGGTACGGTAAAAGTCTTGAAAATTTAATGTGTAAGATGTCATTTTGTGAAATTCTACATTTATTTTCTCGGGCTCCCATAACAATTTTTTTTGGTGTTATTACAGGTAACTAATTACATCTTTAGCCCTCAGTTTAAATTATTCTGGTACAAGGTTTTTGTCCACTGAAAATTAAAATTACTCAATTTTCTGATGGATTACGTCTTCATATCTTTCATAGGAGCTTTCCTTCGTGTTGAGCAAAAGAAGCAAGGCTGATTTTACAGTCGGAATATATATTTTTTGTTACCAATATTTCGGAAGGCAGTGCCTTCCTTCTTCAGAGTACAAACGACTAGGTCAAGCTATGATGTTACAATTTAAAACGAAGGATAGCGTGTAATATGCTACTTTTATATAATTTGTAAAAATTAAAATTAAATAAGGAAAAAGTGGACGTTGAAAGAATAGGAAAAGAAAAGCCGTTGAAGTCATTATGTAAAAGAAATTTGAAATGCAAAAATAGTATAAACAAACACGAATGGAAGAAACAAGGAATGTATTATATTTCATCTTTCCCAAGGTATCAAGAGTTATATTTCTGACTGTAAAATCAGCCTTGCTTCTTTTGCTCGACATTTTAATTTATAGCTGATTAAATCCTTTATTAGGATCCGCTCCTTCTATTTTGTAACGTTTGTCAACTGAATTCCTACATGTTAAATGTTCAGCAACTAAATATTCATGTGCCTCAATTTAAAGGAGGTTTCCAAGAATCGCTTAGTAGGTTAATTATTTATCAATTAATGAATGAGGCTGAGTACCTTAGGAAGAATTATCCATAATTCTTCATATGATACGAAAGCCAAATTTAATAATTCATTCAAAATAAAAATTAAAAACATAGCTCAAACATGCCTACCTCCATCGATCAGATCGATGTTAAGGTCATCTTCGATAGTGCACGTTTAGGGTTGTTCAGCTCCGCAAATTTCTCCAAATAGCTGATGTCGCCCTTCGAGTTGTCTTCTTACTGTTCTTGTCATGTTTTAAGCTATTATTTCTCCTAGTTCTTACTCTTGGAATTAGTGAAATGTCCGCCATTTTTGTTTTCACAACCAAAACAACTCAACCTCGTCCCAAAGTCTTCTCAGTTAACGGTGCATTAACCTGCAAGAAGGCTGCACGTTTGACGTGATCGGTTCATTAAACACAAAATTCTTCCATATCTGGTCATCAGTAGCTGGTTATGGTAAATAATGCGTGTGCTTTTAGCCGAGCAGAATCGGGGAAATATTTTGAATGAATAATAATAATAAAGGTTTATCGGCACATGAATGAGTACGCTTTTATAATCAGATTAGCAATTTAGTTGAAATCATTTGGATAAACAGTTTAATAAAAATGGAATATACTCTTGGTTAGACAGAAGGCTATGTTAAAAAAAGAATCTAGAAAGATTGTGCGACAGTTACAGCTAAATGTTTGATAAAATATACCTATGAAGTTGATGTAGCATTTACTAGAATAGAAAACCAGCCAGACTTCCGGGAAATCCCCCGCGAAGAAATTTGTGGATTCACTTTCTATAAATAAAAACATTTAAAGTTTTTAAACCGTACCTCTAAAATCAACGGCAACAGTTCTCAGTATATGCCAGTCTTATTAAGCCTCGGAGTTACCATTCGTCATCTCTTCAACACGATCTTAAACACAGTCTCAAGTGATAGCTTTGAACGGAAGTCAACCAAGAGGTACTAGTCTTTTGAATCCAATGATAACGGAAACACAACTCCTGTAAATTTTTTTCGCTTTTTTTTTCATCACATGAAGTTTGATGGCCGATACACCATTAACCAGCAGTAGGAGCAGCGATAGTGATAATTATGGATACGAAACCGCAGAGGAGGAAGCAGGTAACATGCCCCAAGCCACTGTCATTCTAATAGATCCTCAACTTCAACTTAGCTTAGAGTGTGAAGAACTGACTGTCTTTAGACGAACTCTCAGGTGCCTTTCACTTTGGTGCCCTACTTCAGCCTGCTTAGTGGAAAGATATCTTTACCCAGTGCTAATAAACGCTCTACTGACGCTAATAATCGTATCCGATTTTTACTCGATCGCAAAAGGGGCATGGAAGTCAATAGATATTTATGTTTTCTCGGCCATCGATTTCGGAATGTACTTGAGTCATTTGTTTGGTTTATTCTACTTCCGGTCACGGGATCTCGAAAACAACCTGCTCAATGTTAGATTACAAGTCACCCAAATGGAAGGATTCAGAGCGACTTTAAAACGATTCAAAATAGGAATAATTTTGTCCTATTTCTTTTTGGTCGTGCTAGTATTGTTGTTCTTCAACACGGAAGTTTGGATGCACGGACGCTTTCAGTGTAACTCTTCATTTAAATTCTTGAAGGGTTTCGTGAATCACTTTGTTTGTTTTCTAAACTATCCGACTAATATCTACGGTGTTGGCAACTCTTTGGCTTTATCATGGACCATGTACCTTCTCCACCAGGTTTGTTCTGTTCGTCTACAACAGTTATTGTTGAAATACTTGAGATGGACCGAAAGTGCTGAAGATGCTGTCTATGACCACCTAACCAACTACTCAAGAAAGGTCAAATCTTCCTGTTCACATTTGACAAAATGGTTTGTTACCCATAACATTATATTGATAATTGCTACACCGTTCCTTTGTATCGACATAATTAAGGCATTTCAAGGAATAAAGACGAGCAACGCCGTTCACACTGGTTTGTTCTTGGGATTTCTGTTGTATACAGCTGTTATCTGGGTAACACCACTCTACTTTGCCGAGCAAATGCAAAACCAAGACGAAGAATTCTGCTCTAGGGTGAACGAGTTCTGTCCAGGAACGTTTGCAGAGCTAGAATCCGAGCTGTCTTCTGCATCCGTACATTTTCCAAACACAAACCAAGATTGTTACATTTTTCGCTCGAGAAATGAAGTCAATAAGTTATTAAGCTACTTAAAGAACAGAAGGTCTGGATTTCTGATGGGCAGTTACAGCTTTCAACTTAAGCTGTCGATGGTTTCTGTCTTTTTGGCGATGATTTCTTTTGCGATACGCGTTGTTGGTTGACCCATTGTTACTAGAGGAGAATGGCTATGGAATCCGGCATACATCATTCAGAGATATAAACAACAGTGTTGCCGTTTATGTTGGGAGCTCCCTGACCGTGCACAATCCTTTGTTTTCGTTCATGATAAATTGTGTCTGTATAAATAAATAAATAAGTAAATAACACGTTTTTATTGGTCGATAAGATCAAAATAATAGGAATGGTTGTGGAGCTTGTGCACCGTCAAGTCTGGCAAAACAGCCACCAAAAAATATAACAAAGAAGTTTGACGAGCATCATAACTACTCCACTTTATTAACTACGGTTGATCCGCGTACAGCACCTTACCGTGTTTAAAACAATCGTTCATATGTGAACGTTGTTTTTTTTCTTTTCATTAAGGTACACACACAAAAAAATACAAGTTAACTGTAAAAATGTGATAAAATCCTTTATAGATGAATCTGTTATGTACATGTTGATTTTACTACTTTTCTTGTCACTGAAAAAAGTTTAACACAAAACGGCAAGCCAGGTAACTTACAGGCTTTGGGGAAAGGGAATCTCTCAAGTTTTGAAGGCTACTCCCTCGCGCCTCACAAGACCAAGACGTGTAGCTTATCAAATTAAGGTCAGGAGAGTATGGGAGTTGCTCCAAGGCTCTTAGCTACAGCAAGACGTTTGACAGGAAAGCCTGTATTCTCTGTACACTTGTCAAAGCCGTGTCAAAAGAGCGCTGGAGTTCGGAAGCTTCGTTTTAAAACGTCACAGCAGTAAAGCTTGGATGTTGTTCTCGTTCTTGCGACACTTTTTGATCCTCTTGTCTTGTTCCTTTAACAAATGCTCGATTTCTAAAGAAAACAATGGATACAATTGAAAGAGCTGTCACTGAGTTTACCCAAATTCAGCCACTGAAAAGTAGTCATAAAACAGCGAGAAAAAAAGTAAAGGAAGGTTTATATAACAAAGCAAATACAAAAGAAGGCATTGATGGGCAATTGGAGGTTTTGAAGGCTGTAAAGCCTAACAGTAAAATAAAATACAGTCGAACTTCCCATAAGCCATCCCACAATGCCAGGATGTGACGGCTTCGCAGTTAGCCTCGCTTTGAAACAGAGACTTGGAAATGGCCTGAAAAATCTCAAGCAACAGCCTTGTTAAATGATTACCTCTGTTTTTCTTGGTAAGTTGTTCTCCTGTCAGTGCCAGGGATTGTAAGATCATTTCTGCACGTCTGTAAACCGGCTCCTTCTGAGGACAATCACTCTTTTAGGACACTAAATATGAGGGAAAAAAGGTCGTTGGGCTACGGATTGCTCAATGAAAGAGATTATTGAAGGTCCTTTGTCCTTCCTGTTAGTAAGCAAGGGGTTTAGATTTATGGAAATAGTGGCCAAACTAAAGGACTTTCTGCAAGAATAGCAAACTATGATGATGTAATACACCAAGCCACTAATCAAAGGCAACTTTACGAGATAATAGCTCAGTCAATTGCAAGCATGCCCATCCCCCCCCCCCCCCCCTGGCATTTGTCATTTTGTTTTGGAAAAGCTGCCAGTGACCCACGGTGGGGCTGACCTTGTTCATTTTGTCTTATTATAACTTGAATCAAAAGAATTGCGGAAACACAGGTAAAATTCTGAAAATTAATGTGTAAGATGTCATTTTGTGAAATTCTACATTTATTTTCTCCAGCTCCTATAACAAATTTTCTTTGGGGTTATTACATATAACTAATTACATCTTTAGCTCTCAGTTTAAATAATTCTGGTACAAGGTGTTGAGCAAAAGAAGCAAGGTTGATTTTACGGTCGGAATAATTAATTTTTGTTACCAATATTTCGGAACGCACTGCCTTTCTTCTTCAGAGTACAAACGACTAGGTCAAGCTAAGATGTTACAATTTAAAATAAAGGATAGCGTGTAATGACTGTAATATGCTACTTTTATATAATTTGTAAAAATTAAATAAGGAAAAAGTGAACGTTGAAATAATAGGAAAACAAAAGCCGTTGAAGTCATTATGCAAAAGAAATTTGAAATGTTTCCGACTGTAAAATCAGCCTTGCTTCTTTTGCTCGACATTTTATTTTATAGATAATTAGATCCTGATTAGGATCCATTCCTTCTATTTTGTAAAGTTTGTCAACTGAATTTCTACACGTTAAATGTTCAGCAACTAACTATTCATGTGCTTCAATTTGAAGGAGGTTTCCAAGAATCGCTAAGTAGGTTAATTATTTATCAATTAATGAATGAGGCTGAGTACCTTAGGAAGAATTATCCACAATTCTTCATATGATACGAAAGCGGAATTCAATAATCGTTTTAGCATTCATTCAAAATAATTCCTAGTTTAAAAACATAGCTAAAACATGCTTACCTCGATAATGCACGTTTACGGTTGTTCAGCTCCGCAAATATTTTCCAAATAGCAGATGTCGCCCTTCGAGTTGTCGTCTTGCTGTTCTTGTTATGTTTTACAGTCAAACTAGGTCAAGCGTACCCCCCAAGAATACATTAATGAATTTATTATTCAAAAGTTGAATCCGTTGCTAGTTGTAGATTTCAGATTGATCTCTGCATTCTTGTATGTGTAATGAGCCGTGGATTCACACGCGAGGCAGTTTTGAAATTTCTACCAGCTCCATTTTCCTGAAATTGATGTAAATGTCTTCTAAGAAGCTTAATCCATTCAAAGATTTCCAATCTGACCAAATACAGAGAAGTTCTCGTAAAATATTCACTGCTCATTACGCATGCAGAAATGCCGCTTTGAATTTGACACCAGTTACGGGAAAGACTAACGGATTCATTTTTCAAATAATCAATTCATTAATAGAATCTTGGGGGGTACGCTTGACTTGGTTTGACTGTAAGCTATTATTTCGCCTAGTTCTTACTCTTGGAATTAGTGAAATGTCCGCCATTTTTGTTTTCACAACCAAAACAACTCAACCTCGTCCCAAAGTCTGCTCGGTTAACAGTACATTAACCTGCAAGAAGGCTGCACGTTTGACGTGATCGGTTCATTAAACACAAAATTCTCCCAAATCTGGTCATCAGTATAGCTGGTTATGGTGAATAATGCGTGTGCTTTTAGCCGAGCAGAATCGGGGAAATATTTTGAATGAATAATAATAATAAAGGTTTATGCACATGAATGAGGTACGAATGATATCTACGCCGTGCAAAATACGCTTTTATAATCAGACTAGCAATTTAGTTGAAATCATTTGGATAAACAGTTTAATAAAAATGGAATATACTCTTGGTTAGACAGAAGGCTATGTTAAAAAAAGAATCTAGAAAGATTGTGCGACAGTTACAGCTAAATGTTTGATAGCATTTAGTAGAATAGAAAACCAACCAGTCTTCCGAGAAATCCCCCGCGAAGAAATTTGTGGATTCACTTTCTATAAATGAAAATATTTTAAGTTTTTAAACCGTGCCTCTAAAATCAACGGCAACAGTTTTCAGTATATGCCAGTCTTAATGGCCTCGGAGTTACCATTCGTCATCTTTTCAACACGATCTTAAACACAGTCTCAAGTGATAGCCTTGAACGGAAGTCAACCAAGAGGTACTAGTCTTTTGAAACCAATGATAACGGAAAGACAACTCCTGTAATTTTTTTCGCTTTGTTCATCGCATGACGTTTGATGGCTGATGTACTATTAACCAGCAGTAGCAGCAGCGATAGTGATAATTATGGATACGAAACCGCAGAGGAGGAAGCAGATAACATGCCCCAAGCCACTGCCATTCTAATAGATCTTCAAATTGAACTCAGCGGAGAGTGTGATGAACTGACTGTCTTTAGACGAACTCTCAGGTGCCTTTCACTTTGGTGCCCTACTTCAGCCTGCTTAGTGGAAAGATATCTTTACCCAGTGCTAATAAACGCTCTACTGACGCTAATAATCGCAGTCGATTTTAACTCGATCGCAAACGAGGGATGGAAATCAATAGATATTTACGTTTTCTTGGCCATCGATTTCGGAATGTACTTGAGTCATTTGTTTGGTTTATTCTACTTCCGGTCACGGGATCTCGAAAATAACTTGCTCAATGTTAGATTACAAGTCACCCAAATGGAAGAATTCAGAGCGACTTTGAAACGATTCAAAATAGGAATAATTTTGTCCTATTTCTTTTTGGTCGTGCTAGTATTGTTGTTCTTCAATACGGAAGTTTGGATGCACGGTCGCGTTCAGTGTAACTCAACATTTAAATTCTTGAAGGGTTTCGTGAATCACTTTGTTTGTTTTCTAAACTATCCGACTAATATCTACGGTGTTGGCAACTCTTTGGCTTTATCATGGACCATGTACCTTCTCCACCAGGTTTGTTCTGTTCGTCTACAACAGTTATTGTTGAAATACTTGAGATGGACCGAAAGTGCTGAAGATGCTGTCTATGACCACCTAACCAACTACTCAAGAAAGGTCAAATCTTCCTGTTCACATTTGACAAAATGGTTTGTTACCCATAACATTATATTGATAATTGCTACACCGTTCCTTGTATCGACATAATTAAGGCATTTCAAGGAATAAAGACGAGCAACGCCGTTCACACTGGTTTGTTCTTGGGATTTCTGTTGTATACAGTTGTCATCTGGGTAACACCACTCTACTTTCCCGAGCAAATGCAAAACCAAGACGAAGAATTCTGCTCTAGGGTGAACGAGTTCTGTCCAGGAACGTTTGCAGAGCTAGAATCCGAGCTGTCTTCTGCATCCGTACATTTTCCAAACACAAACCAAGATTGTTATATTTTTCGCTCGAGAAATGAAGTCAGTAAGTTATTAAGCTACTTAAGGAACAGAAAGTCTGGATTTCTGATGGGCAGTTACAGCTTTCAACTTAAGCTGTCGATGGTTTCCGTCTTTTTGGCGATGATTTCTTATGCGATACGCGTTGTTGGTTGACCCATTGTTACTAGAGGAGACTGGTTATGAAATCCGGCATACGTCATTCAGAGATATAAACAACAGTGTTGCCGTTTATGTTGGGAGCTCCCTGACCGTGCACAATCCTGTTTTCGTTCATGATAAATTGTGTCTGTATAAATAAATAAATAAGTAAATAACACGTTTTTATTGTTCAATAAGATCAAAATAATAGGAGTGGTATTGGAGGTTATGCACCGTCAAGGCCGGCAAAAAAGCGACCAAAAAATGTAACAAAGACGTGTGACGAGCATCATAACCAGTCCACTTTATTAACTATGGTTGATCCGCGTACAGCACCTTACCGTGTTTAAAACAATCGTTCATATTAAAACGTTGTTTTTTTTCTTTTCATTAAGGTACACACACACACAAAATACAAGTTGTCTGTAAAAATGTGATAAAATCCTTTACAAAGGGATCTTTTATGTACATGTTGATTTCACTACTTTTTCTTGTCACTGAAAAAAGTTTAACACAAAACGGCAAGCCATAAAACCTACAGGCTTTGGGGAAAGGGAATCTCTGAAGTTTTGAAGGCTACCCTCTCTCGCCTCACAAGACCAAGACGTGTAGCTTATCAAATTTAGGTCAGGAGAGTAAGGGAGTGGCTCCAAGGCTCTTAGCTACAGCAAGACGTACGACAGGAAAGCCTGTATTCTCTGTACACTTGTCAAAGCTGTGTCAAGATAGCGTTGGAGTTCGGAAGCTTCGTTTTAAAACGTCATAGCAGTAAAGCCTGTATGTTGTTCTCGTTCTTGCGACACTTTTTGATCCTCTTGTCTTGTTCCTTTAACAAATGCTCGATTTCTAAAGAAAACAACGAAACAATTGGAAGAGCTGTAATTGAATTTACCCAAATTCAGCCACTGAAAAGTAGTCACAAAACACAGAGAAAAAAAAAGTAGAGGAAAGTTTAAATAATAAAGCAAATACAAAAGAAGGCATGAATGGGCAATTGGGGTTTTTGAAGACTGTTTAGTCTAAAAGTAAAATACAGTCGAACTTCCCTTAAGCGACCCCCAGAATGCTAATTTTCGCAGTTAGCCTTGCATTGAAACAGAGACTTGAAGCAATTTGGAAATGGCCTGGAAAATCTCAAGCAACAGCCTTGTTAAATGATTACCTCTGTTTTTCTTGGTAAGTTGCTCTCCTGTCAGTGCCAGGGATTGTAAGATCATTTCTGCACGTCTGTAAACCGGCTCCTTCTGAGGACAATCACTCTTTGAGGACACTAAATATTAGGGAAAAAAGATAGTTGAGCTACAGATCGCTCAATGAAAGAGCTTATTAAAGGTCCTTTGTCCTTCCATTTGTTAGTAAGCAAGGGGTTTAGATTTATGGAAATAGTGGCCAAACTAAAGGACTTTCTGCAAGAATAGCAAACTATGATGTAATACACCAAGCCACTGATCAAAGGCAATTTTACGAGAAAATGGCTCAGTCAATTCCAAGCGTGCCCATCCCCCCCTGGCATTTGTCGGCCAGTTTCTTCTGTTCCCAAGGTGGCCGTTGTGGAGTGGTCCGACTGTATGATCAACTGAGTCTGAGTCGTCTCAAAATGTGTTGAGGGTGTCGAGTCGATCTTATGAAAAAACCATTGATGCGATGCGGGACAATTCAGACGATAAGGCAGATCGCAATCGCCTGGCTAGAGCTCAAGTCTATATATAGGCTGGTTTTCACACACACACTCGTCCGGATCGACTCGATCAACTGAGTCGTCTCAAATAAGCAGAGGCAGTGAAAACGATCATATGGCAATACGGGAAGATACGGCGACTGGGGTGATCACAATCGCTTGGTCTATATATAATCTTGTTTTCGAAAAATTATTCGGATCGACTCCGTCGTCCATTCGTCGCAAAAAATCGAGGTGTTCCAGACAAAGAAAACCAGCCTTAACAATGCGTTTGACTAATTTACCTTGTTTCCCCGATGAAGGCTTGTCCTGTTTTCGATGCATAGTAAGATGTCTAGAAGAGATCACATCGTTATGTTGTTTGGCCTGCGGTTCCTGAAATGCTGGGCGTGAGCGAGGCTTTAAAAATTGCACTTCATCTGACTTCTGGCTAGAGCTCCGCTGACTACTAGAAACCGAAGACGCACTAGATCTCGATTTCCAATTATAATGAGCCGTGTTGAAGCCGTCACGTGAAATGACAGTGTCTCCTGTGGACGTCGTTTGGTCGATTAAGAGAGACGAGACATCGGAGTCGCTACTATTGCTCGAGGCAGAAAGTGGCGAGTATTTGTCAAGTGTTTGTGAGAAATCACTGTGTACTTCACTGCTTGCAACACTGTCCTTCTTTGGTGAAGAACTGTGCAAAGGAAGGGCAAACTCCTCCATATCATCGCCATCAGAATTACTGCTTATTCTTGAGTTTAAATCAGTTGTTAGCGACGAAACTGAGCGCCTGTCAAGTTCCTGTTTATGTTTACTGTAAACAACCGGTCTGGGTCGCATGTGCTCTTTTGAAAGTTGATTCTTATGGTGTCTGCTGTTTGGTTCTTCGCCACGCCCTTTCCCCTCGCTCGTGCCTTCAGAGTGCACCTTTCCTGGAGTACTAACATGGCGGACTGTAGTCTGATACTCTACCCCATTATCTGGTTCACTTGGGTGAACAGGAGCATCATCAAGAGGTCCTCGCTCAGGAGGCCCTCGTGGTGCCATTGCAATCTCCGAACCTCTTGCCGGGGTCACGGTTTGCAGAGAAACATGGGCTTGGAAACTCGATATCAAACTGCGCACTTCATGAAGTAATGTTTTAAGGTCATCTGTAACTTCTTCGTTCTTTCTTGAAGAGTCTTCACTTGTCTTGGGGCAAAAAAATAAAGAAATAAAGTAAGCAAAGATTAAGAATAGCTACACACCCTGTTAGCAGGGCCATTCTTTCGCTTGCTTGATTTTGCTGTACTCGTCAAAGACTCTGCAAGATTCGAGTAAGATCTTTGTTGAGCATGTGCGGCATGTTTCTAGAATATAGTTTGAAGCCCAGGCCTAATGAACGTGCGCTTGGTACAACGGGCTCAGTTGTGACCATCAGATTATCAATAAACGGATGCTCGCACTCGAAAAAAAAAAAAAAAAGACAGTTTGACGAGAGAAAGCAAGATTGGCTAGTCCAGAAATTCGGCCCGCGGCGACCTGAAAGGCTTTACTCCTCCTCACACAAGAACCCACAGGAGGCCCTGCTCGCAGGGTGATACCCACATTGTAACATAACAGGAGCTTCTATTGTTACAACATATGAACAAAGGGAATCACTGAAATGGATGAAAAGTGACAATTATATGTATACCATGTGCTCAAATGCAGCCTGAGAAAACAGTTGACACTTTGTGACGGTCCATCACTGGCACCAAAGAAATGCACGCAGTCAGGAAACTTTCAGTTTGATACAAACTCTCCATTTCAAAATACTGTCTACCCGAAAACGAAACATGGAAACATATTTAGGGGTATTTTTTATTACAACAGGTATTCACGCAGTAGGCGTAGAAAACAGTTAAAGAAGAGTTAGGGGAAAACATGGTCACGTGGCACAAATTCACGTTTGTCACGTGACTCTATTATCTCTCTATTATCATGGATGAAGAAATGATCAGTTGCATAGTTTACTCTTCATGGAAGGACAGGTAGACTAGACCAGTCTCACCTCGACAGATTGTGCACTCTGTGGAAGTTGTCTTGTCTCCAGCTCCGCTATCATTGGCTGTGAACAGCTCGGGGCCGGGGTAAGAAGAGTAGGATTGTCTTTAGCAGTCATATATACGGTACCGTAGTTCCCTTGGGTAGTTAGGGGCGGCCACCTTGCAAAAGAAAGAAAGACCAAACCAATAGCATAAGGTCAAAACTTTTTCCTTTCTCCATCTGATATATAGCATGTTATAGAGGATATTAAAAGTTCAGGCGCAACTCGACAAGTCTTTAAAAACTCTAATTCTTATTGGACCCCTAGATATGGCAGCTATTTTCTTTTAGGGTTTGGTTTCATTGTTCCAGCTTGGTTCGATCATTGTTTTTACAACCAATCCTGTGAGGCTTTTTATACAGCTGCGAGGCGCTTCATTATGATAACACGATCCACTTCTCCTCTCCGCCAATCAGTGCTGAATTTCGAAGAAGATGGGTGCAGATCAGTTCTTTTTTGGGACCAACATTGCCAAGGGGAGGTGCGGTATTAAGACATAAACCCCATGTATAGCAAGTTTTTGTTTGGGTAGCAAAGCCGAAAGTAATAACTACTTAAAAGGTTTCCCCCAAACCGAGGGTTTTCATCAAGAATTCTAGTAGCAGGGGAAAGGTGTAACGTTACAGGAGAATATTTTGAAAGAGGTCTACATCTGCGTAAAAAATAGTCATACGCTATTAATCGTTAGCCGGAGAATTCAGCGTAGTAAACGGAGAATTCTCCGATCTCCGATCTCCGATGCCAAATGAACACCCTGCTCAAATGTCTCAGGTTCTGTTGGTTCGTAGTAAAGTTACCTGAATCCGGAATTAAGTTTCGTCAAGAGCTCGACTAAAGAGGCAGCGTCTGGTCTAACGGAAACAGGAGCTTTCGCGGTCCTCTCAATTTCCTTGGTTAAAAGACAATAGATATTAACACAATGTAACGAGAGTGAAGAATGATCATCGCAGTAAATTTTCCAATTTAAGCAATTGGAAAGAAGAAGCCTGCAAAAAAAAAAAAAATCAGGGCTTCAACGGGATTCGAACCCGTGACCTCCGCGTTGCCGGTGCGTTGCTCTACTAACTGAGCTATGAAGCCACACATTGGTAGCGAGGTCAATTTATTGAGTTCATATCTCCCGTGAGGAGTGAAATGACGTGAAGTATATGAAATAATTCATTTTTGAACTGCGGTTGTAGATGAGAGTGAAGAATGATCATCGCAGTAAATTTTCCAATCTAAGCAATTGGAAAGAAGAAGCCTGCGATGATCATTCTTTACTCTCATCTACAACCGCAGTTCAAAAATGAATTATTTCATATACTTCACATCACAATGTAACGAATTTACCAAAGCTGAAAGTTTCAATTGCCATTTACCTTGATTTCAAGGGAGTGCTTCAGCTTTAGTCTTGCCGTTTCTTGTTCCATCTTCTCTATGACACCTTGCGATTCTGCATGTTTTAAAGCCGCCTATAATAAAGGAGAAACACAATAACAATGGAAAAGATGTAATGTTAATTTCAACCTTGTCACGAATGCGTAACGACGACAAAATGCAGGTCTCTAATAGAATTCAAACCCATGATCTAACTAGCTCCCATCGGGCTCTTTAGCCACTCATAGAGGGAAACTCATCACCCAAGAGACTGGCATTTTCTAGAGCGTGCCCTAATACAAATATTTAAAGACAATGTGATGCTTTAATTGGTTCTCAAAAGGTTCCAACTTGTTTTGGGAACGTACATCTAGAACATACGAAATTAATAGAATTCAATAGAATTCAAACCCATGATCTAACTAGCTCCCATCGGGCGCTTTAGCCACTCATAGAGGGAAACTCATCACCCAAGAGACTGGCATTTTCTAGAGCGTGCCCTAATACAAATATTTAAAGACAATGTGATGCTTTAATTGGTTCTCAAAAGGTTCCAACTTGTTTTGGGAACGTACATCTAGAACATACGAAATTAAAGGTACTTTATAAGTGTTTTTGGACCTGAAGATGACTAACACAGTGACACAGGTTGTAGAAACACTAGTCACTGTTAACAACAGTCCTTTTCTGGACTACACTCCAGGACGATCATATTCCATTTTCTTATATAAAATGACTCCTGGGTTCAAACCATTCACAGAATTTTTAAATGAAATATTTTATCATACAACATAAAAAAGAGATTATAGAATTTTTAAGTCATTGTTGTCTACTTGTATTTAGCACAATAAAAATTACCAAGGTTACAATGTTTCTTAAAAAAGGTTTGGGGGGTTTTAGGTGTGACGATGCATTCAAACAAAAAGTCAAAATCAAAATCAACCTTCCGGAGTGACGTTGCGGTTCTGTAAAGAAATGGCGTAAGAAATGTATGATACCTTTTCGAGCGCTTGTTCCATGTGGTTCAACTGTTTTTTATATCCATCACATTGCTGTCGGGACTTCTTTAGCTCAAATTCCAGTTGATCTCGGTCGACTGTCAATTGCTTCACAGTCTCGGATAATTCACTGCTCGTTTTCTCATAATATCGAGCGTCCTGAAAATGTCACAGAAAAACCACAACTATAACCTTCACTTATGGATCCGGCTGAATTAACTGACGCCGTTGGTAACTATAGTTATGTGCCTATTTGGTGGTCGAGGATAAGGATTAAGGAAGGTAACCCGTTATTTCTACATTCTTTTCAGAACTTCATTTCTTTTCTATGAGAGGTTGGGTGACACGTCGAGGCGTGTTGCCGAGTCCAGCAGCCCCGTTGGGGTTACTCGAAACTTCAGGTGGGTAGTTTCGAGTAACCTAGTCTCCGGGGTCAGTAAATTGCTTATAAGAGAGGGCGAGTTTTTTTTCTGACCTATTATCTACCCTGGCCCCCAGGTCCCTGTAAAAGGCGATTCAGTTTTCTCTCGAACATCACACAGGCTCTACAATAACTGGCACGTTTGCTCTGACTGTTCAGAAAAAGCTTATGAATGACTCGTTCAAAGGAAACATTTTTTGAGTTTTAAAATGAAGTTTCCATACCTTGGCAGCTGTGTTAAGACTTTCGGTCAGCCAATGGACTCTGGAAATCAAGAGTAAATAACGAATGTTAGCCGGTGAAAGCAAATTAAGAAGCTTATTACAGGGGCACCCAACGACGATTTCCTCCTAAATACGTTGAAAACACTTTTTAGGCTATCCAGAGTACTTTTGGATCTCTAGAAATACATTCTAAGCGGCGCTATAAAATTTGTATCTCTTCGGTCATCCAAGGGGACTTTGAGACTTTTCGAAATTACCGAAAACTTTAGATCGTTTGCCGAACTTGAGAATTTTTCTGACTCCTATCTCAATCATATTGTTGAATCCGAAAATTTTAGGTTTCCTTTCTCTGCGAAAACAACATTACTTGGGAGTGAAATGTCAAAAATTAACCTTCAGAAAATCGTACGGAATTTATAAGATAAGTTTCGAAATTGTACATGAATGGAACGGTCATTTTGAGATTTGTAGTCGTCCTCAAGCAATAGGAAATTTTAGGCATTACATTCAGGGGGTCTTACATCCAGGGGTGTTACAGGCAGGGGTCTTACATTCTGGGGTGTTTCGACCAAGGGTCTTACATCCAGGGATCTTACAGGTAGAAGCCTATCGACCAGGAGTATTACAGGCAGGGGTCTTACGAGCAGGGGCCTTACGTCCGGGGATGTTTCGACCAGAGGTCTTACATCCAGGGGTGTTATGATCAGGGGTCTTACGACCAGCGGTCTTACAACCAGGGATCTTACGTTTAGAAGACTTACGTCGAGGAATTTTACATGAATGGGTCTTACATCCTGGGGTATTTTGTTTGGGTGTCTCAAGACCAGGGATCTTACATCCAGGAGTCTTATATTCAGGGGTTTTACGATCAGGGGTCTTACGTTCAGGGGTTTTATGATCAGGGGTCTTACGATCAGGGGTCTTACGTTCAGGGACCTTATGACCAGGGGTCTTACATCTAGGAGTCTTATATTCAGGGGTTTTACGATTAGGGGTCTTACGTTCAGGGGTTTTTACGATCAGGGGTCTTACATCCAGGGTCTTACGTTCAGGGGTCTTACGTTCAGGGGTTTTATGATCAGGGGTCTTACGATCAGGGGTGTTACGATCAGGGGTCTTACGTTCAGGGACCTTATGATCAGGGGTCTTACATCCAGGAGTCTTATATTCAGGGGTTTTACGATTAGGGGTCTTACGTTCAGGGGTTTTATGATCAGGGGTCTTACATCCAGGATCTTACGTTCAGGGTTTTATGATCAGGGGTCTTACGATCAAGGGTCTTACGATCAGGGGTCTTACGTTCAGAGACCTTATGACCAGGGGTCTTACATCCAGGAGTCTTATATTCAGGGGTTTTACGATCAGGGGTCTTACGTTCAGGGGTTTTATGATCAGCGGTCTTACATTCAGGTGTTCTTACATCCAGGGATAATTACATCCAGGGTCTTACGTTTAGAGGTTTTACGATCAGGGGTCTTACGTTCAGGGTCATTACGACCAGGGGTCTTACGACCATAGGTCGTTCATCCAGGGGCCTTACGATTAGTGATCTTACATCCAGGGGTCTTGTGGTTAGGGTCTTACGTTTAGAGGTCTTACGTCCAGGATAGTACGACCCCTGAAAGAAAGACTCCTGGATCCAAGGGTCTTACATCAAGGGGTCTTACGAGCACGAGTCCTTACGTCCAGGGGTTTTACGAGCAGGGATCCTCCAGCAGGGGTCTTACGTCAAGGGGTTTTACGTTTAGAGGTCTTACGTCCAGTGGTCTTTCGTTCAGAAAGCATTCTCACGTTCAGTGGTCCTTACATCTAGAGTTTGTAATGTTTAGGGATTGTTATGTTCAGGGTTTCTTACGTTCAGAGGTTCTTATATCCAGAGACTTGTAAATCTAGAGGGGTTCTTACATTCAGGTGTTCTTACGTCCAGGGAAAGTTACAGCCAAGGGTTCTTACTTTTAGGGGTTCTTATATCCTGAGTTTCACGTTTAGGGTTTCTTACGTAGCGGCTTTGTAAGAGATGTGAAGTATATGAAGGGGTTTCTGATATATCTTAGAGTCATTTTTTTAAACAGAAGTTTGTCCAGCTACTGATAACAGTGATTCTATAAAATGTAGGCATCTTGTAATCTCTGCACATGATTATGGTCTTGGCATGATCGTCCACAATTCGACAAAGTATACACGTACAGCCAGACTGAACACTAACTTGTTTTGTAAAGCGTCTAGTTCGCCGCGTTTCGCTGTCACTTCTTGCTGCATGGACTCTGCTACTCGAACAGCTGCAAAAACAAAAGAATATCAATCCGTGCTATTGCATGCACAAAAAATCAACTAAGGGTGCGGGAAATATAATAGGGGCAAAGTATGAAAGGTCGCATGTAAACGTAAAAGTTCAAATTGAACCTTGCTTCAACTTTTTCCTCTAAGCGTAAGGTTTCATACTATTTTATTAACGCAAGTAAATTTTACGCGCGTACGCACGATAAAATAACGGCACTGTGGAAATCCACCTTAAAAGAGGGTAGGATAAGCAAGAGATTTCAATGTAGCTCAGATTTTATGTGACCACTAATGGAGGCCAATTACTCCAACACAGTATGGTGGTATTATTATTTTTTTTGACCTGATATGGATATTTCTTACGCGAAACCCTGGGCAATACCTTTATGGGTAGACATATTACTTTTCCACCTCGAACACTTTTAGTGAGACCAAACTCTTTTCAACGGCATTTGCTTTTTATGTATGGATAATTTTTTCTGCAAAATCCTAAGCGATACTTTTCTGGGCAAAAATATTCCTCGAATTTTCGACCTGAAAGCTGTAAGGGAGACTAAAAAACTGCAAATTGCAAAAAAAAAAGAAGAAAAACCAATTTGGTCACCGCAAGGTCATGTGAAAATACCCTGTGTTGCGTTGCCAGAATCAATAATGACGTGGAGAGAATACTGTAACATTCGAAGATGATGTGAACTGCTAAAATACAAATATTAAATGCAGATATGATCGTCGCAGTGGTAAATACAATTTAAGCAATTGCAAATTAACCCGGAAAACATTTTCGGAACTTTAACGGGATTCAAGCCATGGCCTCTGCGTTAGCGCTGCATTGCAGTGCTCTAAGTTAATAAATAACGGAAGATGGTTTACCCTTGCCACTCATGTCGCCCTTTGTTTTGAGAAGTTTTCGTGTCAAGGCCAAGTCCTGCTCTGAACCTTTAAAAAATTAAATCGAAAACAAATTACAACGATTTCTTTCAAACGTGGTCCTAATCAGCTAGAACACCAATTGAATATGTTCATAATCGCTTTTAGAAACACAAACAAAAACAAAAACGATCTAAACTGCAATAACACTGTCCCTTAGGGACAGTGGCCTTTAAATAAAGAAGAACAAGCGTATACTTTTCCACTAACTTAAAAAAAAATTGTCCGTACTCCTGCTAGAGAGAGTTTCAATTCCATTTGGCAACTCTTGTTTTTTTTGGAAACAGTGGAGCTGATGCGAGTATACTCATCTGGGTCAACTGAAGCATGATTGATGTGCTCCAATGCCGTATTTACTCGATGAACGACGCCCTTGAATAAACGCCGCACCCAATCAGAAAAAAGGGCGTTTATTCGAGGATTATACGACAGAATCTTGGTACAACTTTGTAATCTACACCAGCCGGACAGTTACGATTCTATCCCAGCAAAAAAGCGAGACATTGGCACTTTAAACATCGTTCTGTTTTACATAAATATTTCCAAATGATTAAACGTAAAGAATTGTTGTCAGTGATTTACTGAGAATGTAATTTTTAAGTAAACGCGGCTCTTAGCCTACGAGGCAGGCGCTTGGAAGCAATAAATAAGCGAGAAAGAAATGAGGCGCGCGCTGCCCTCGAATAAACGCCGCATTGGAAACCCTAAAAATTCAATTAACCCGTCGCCGCGGCGTTTAATCGACTACATACGGTAAGTGTTAACCATTTCGGCTTGTTTATGAAAGTTGACTTACCTTTTAGTCGCGATAGTAATTTACTAATTTCTTTTTCTCGTTCTCCATGCTTTCCTTCCACTAGTGAACTCAATGAACTGTTCTCGTCTTTCAACTTTGTCACTTCTACCTGACGCAGCTTCAACTCCGCCATTATGTTGCTTCTATCTTCCATCAAAGCATCCAGTTCTTCTTGCTTAATTTTTAAACTGTCCGACATGGAAGTTTTTTCCTCTTCCAGTTCTTTGACCCGTTTGTCCTTAGCCCTTAACTTCTTGGCTAAAATCTCGCGATGGCTCTTCATTTCCTCGACTTCGCTGATTCTCTCTTCCAACGTTCGAATCAGCTGCTCTCTTTCTCGCTGTAGAGAGTCGCCTGTTTGGCTGTTCCTTTCTATTATCTCCGCTAGATTAGTGCCCTGCGCTTGAAAACTGGCTATTGTCTTTTCTCTCTCGTTTAGCTGGGTGTGAAGTTTTTCAACGCAGCTTTCAGCTTCCACTAAGCCTTTTGCTTTTAACTCTAAGGTGGTCTTTAGATCTTCTAATTGCCTTTGCAAATCTGAGACCTCGACTCGCCGTTTCTCGAGTTCTTCCACTAAATGCAATTTTTCCTCTCTGATAAGGTTCATTTCCTTAGTTCTAAGCTCCAAATCACTTTTCATTTTGACATTCTCGTCATGTTGCTTAGACAATTCGGCTTCCTTAGCTTGCAAATTGGCTGCCAGATTAGACATATTGTGATTCGACTTCGTTAACTCGTTCAATATTCCATCAAGTCGAGTGTTCGACTTTTCCTTTTCTTCATTAATCGCTTTTTGAACTTCACTATCTCTAAGTTTTGTCATCTCTAAGCGAATTTCCTTTACAAGTTGTTCCTTTTCCGAAACAATATCGCGTAGGCTGTTTGTTTCTTCGTTGTGTTTATCTCGAAGAATTGTCAACTCCTTAGACAAAGATTCCGTCCTCTCCGCTGATTCTAGTCGATATTTTTCTGCTGTACTGAGTTTTTCGTTCAGTGTCATCACATTTGCCTGCTCTTGCGATAGTCGAGTGAACAGCGACTGTTGCTCTTCTTTAGCAACTTGAAGTTCAGTCTTCAGTTCTCTAACGGAGCATTCTAGTTCTTTGCACTATGGAAGGAAAGCAGAAAAAAAAAATTAAGAAGTCTCGGATAAAGTTTTCAGATTGAACAGAACCGTGGACAGTACCAATTAGAATCATGCGACCAAAAACCTCACGCCTTCCCTTAAGTGCTTACAGTCTAAGCGCGATCCCTGTTCTTCAAAGTAGTGTTACTGTTGGTGAACTGATTTCCCTCAAACATATAGATGGTTTCTCTCCTCTTGATTTTCAGCAGTATAACCATTTCAAGTATTAGAAGATATCATTATGCACAAGTATGCTAGTTCTCGAGTGAAAAGAACGAGCTCTTATAGAAAAACTGAACTCCAGATGGTTTTGTTGACTTCCGGCGGCCATATATTGGTGCACCAAAACGGTACACCAATATGTCGTCTCCATACAAAGCTCTACAAAGGTGAGTGAAACGTTTCGGCAAATAACTCAGAAACTATGGGCCAAAAAGACCTGAGACTTGGACAAATTGTTTATATGTTAGTCTTTTATAACATTTCATTTTCTTGGCTTCTTCCACTGGACGGTTTTCAATTTATTTCTTTATTGCGTGACAGTGAAAACGACCTATAGAAAGATGCCATATTAATAGGAGTTTCAAAAGTCACTACCTTGTTTGCACCCCCACACTTGGGACGACTGCAATGCGCAGGCGTGAGAAATGGGAAACAATGGCTGGTAATGTAAATTTGGAGAAAGGGGTGCACAAACAAAGTGTACCCTGCTTTTATGTGACACGCGCCCTGTATGCGCTTTCATCGTTAAAGATATAATGACGGAAAATTAAGAGGTTTAAACAGTCAAGATTATAAAAAGGGGTACTCCTTCATATATAAGCCATAAAGTATGTGCCGTCTCGAAGGGTAGGGGTTTTGGGCCTTTTTGGTCTGAAAACGGTTATACACTTTGCCCATTTTGGTCGGGAACTAAAGGAGCGTATAAAAGTAGTTATCGTTTTAATTCCAAATGAATACGAACGAAATAGAAATACGCGAATTCGAAATCACTACGAAATGCATTAAAAGAATTTTTGTTTGCGCTCTAATCTAAGTCATGATGACATTTTCTGCCTAAAGGCCAGGTCTGAAAACGGATGTGGAAAATTACATTTTTTGGTCTGAAATAGGGTCAGGATTTGGAGAACCGGGCGGCACACCCCCACCAAGAATTTTCAGGAGTACCCCCCCCCCCCCCGCCGGGGGAGTGTTCAAAGATGGCTGCATACTTCTGACAGGTGAACATTTTTCTGGGTGTTTGCTTTAGAAAGGTGGGCATCATTGATCCATGATATATAATGCGTTATAACCAGTTACGCCAACAGATCGTTTAGGGACCCTGTGCCAGGAGAGAGACTATGTAGAAAGGCCGGGGTGGTCGCACGCAGGCATTTTTAGGTGAACTCTTTTTTCATCCCTCCCCACGAGCTCCCCTAAAAACGCCTGCATGGGAGGCTAGGGTGGTTGATGCAAAGAAACCGCTAGAGAGGTGAACATTGCAGAAGGGTGGTTTTCGTTTCAGAAGGAAGTCTTTTGGAAAGAGTAGACCAACAATTTTAACTGTTTTAAAAGCAACTAGACCCTCCTTCAAGAAGACCAACCTTGGCTTCTAATGGTACCGTTGTTTCATAACTCGTTTTTCTTGTCTTATCCAGTTCTACCTCCAGACTTTTGACTTTATTTTCCATGGCTGAGACTTCAATTTGATGCTGTTCCCTAAAAATAAGACAAATATCATTGAATGAATAGAGACTAGAGACAAAAAATTCTATAGCTCGTGTTTACAGGCTACCAAACAATAATTTAAATGCTATGAGGAATTGTTGACAGCGCACATACTTGAGTTTATCCGTTTCTTCTTTCAAAGCTTCCAGCTCTTTTCTAACAAGTGCTCCTCTGTTGGCAGATAGCTCTAAAGCCTGATTGTGCTCCTCTTCCAATTTAGAGATTCTACACAGAAGAAAATAACCAACTGCGTTATCCAGAGGATAGCGTTTTCCATTTTTTGAACAACTGAAGCCGGGTCAATA
Organism: Porites rus; assembly: GCA_964035705.1. Taxonomy (NCBI): domain Eukaryota; kingdom Metazoa; phylum Cnidaria; class Anthozoa; order Scleractinia; family Poritidae; genus Porites; species Porites rus. Next base: position 9,836,848 of record OZ037999.1, read on the forward strand.
AACGCGCACTAAACCAACACCCACATAAGAACAGCATTTCCCTAAAATGGACACCCAGAATTGGCCCATGATATTCTTCATCATTTTCTTTGACTCTCTGCAAGGCGGACACCTCTGTAAAATGGACAACAGGAGTTGGTCTCTGTCCTTTTCTGCAGCCATTTTATTTGACTCTACATAAGGAGGATTCCTCTACAGGACGCCCGCATAGTGACTGCAGTGGTGTCTCCTGAAGAGGGATTACCGTAAAATTCCGAAAATAAGCCCCTCCATGTATAAGCCCCCCAAACTCGTAACGCAAAAAACCCTCCGTTAAATTGCTCCTCCAAATATATGCCACCCTCCCACCCCAGGGGCCTCGTACTTGGAAATTGCCCTAAAATACAAAGCAAAACAAAGCAAAAACGGTAAATATCCCTCCAACTATGAGGCTAGCCCAATCGATTTTGAAACGCAAATTTCCCTCCGTAGATAAGCCCCTCCGAATGTAAGCCCCTCCAAAAATAAACCCCTCAAAAAGGGCCCTTGAAAAATATAAGCCCTGGGGCATATTTTAGGAATTTTACGGTATATTATTTGGGGGAAATATTATAATGATGACATCTTGGTTTTTACCTCGCCTTATATTCTTTTTGTAGTTCCTCTAGCTTGTTGTCACTGAGTTCTTTGTTGCTTTTTAATTCTGCTTCAACCTTTTTATAGAAACAAAAAACACGCTTCAAAAAAACTAATCGCCTCCGATTCAAAATCCACAAGCCAGTACCAGTATCTACCGTAGAACTCTGATAAAACCAATTACCAAGGAAACTGGGAAAATTGTAATTTTCGAAGCAACCTACAGGGCTAAAAAAACTAATCGAATTCCAGCTTGTCCCTTAGGTAAGTACTCTCACATTTTTCTTGCTCGGGAACGCTTCTTGCTGGTCTTAGCTGTAAATTTTGTTAAAGGATAACTTGTCTGTGGACACTATGTGTTGTTTGTTTCATTTTGTTTTTGTTTACCCTTTCTAGCGTCGATTGTAGTGCCTTCTTCTCCTTATCATCATCAAACAGACACTTTTGGATCAGTTCCACTAAAGCGTCTCCAAACTGACCAACAGCAAGGGTGTTTTCCAGCGCACTCGTAATTAAGCCTGATCGGAATCTCTTCTTATCTTCCTCTAGAGCTATTCTTCTGATCTTATCCAGGAACGACTTGTGAGCAACTAGATCTTCCTCCAGATTTTTGACACTAGATTGCGTGGAATTTAAAACCTGAGGAAAACAGCAAAGTCACGAGGTGTATTATTTATTGGCGTTTGTATCTACGCACAGCTGTTAAAGGAGCTGTATGATGCAATTTATCAAAATTTAAACAGTGGTAACAGCAACCAAACGAGTGAAAATTTTTAAAAAAAAATAAAGTCGAACCTCCATAAACGGCCACCTCTCTACAATATGAAAAGATACTATACTGCTAACGACATGAAAAGCAGGTACAAAAATAATAATAATAATAACACAGCAAATAGAAAGGAAGCATGGATAAACAAACATGAAGAAGATTGAAACGGATTGCAATTGTAGATTTTAAAAACTTGTTGGCCGACCTACAGCTTTTCAAAGTTTATAATGCTGGGGAAACACATTTTTTTGTCACGAAGCTTTAAACCCTAAGATCAAAATTTGAATTCTCATTTGTTGCCCCTATTCATTTCCTACAGCGGGAGTGGGGAGAAGTTGATAAAATATCAAGCAAATTCATCTTGTGTGATCATGTCTGTAATTCTCATGACCACTCTGTTTAACAAAGCATTGATATTACAAGGAGAAATTTGAAGCTGATCACTCTTAGAGTTTAAAGGGGTAATTTCTCAATAGAATTTCCTTTGGCATTGTAGGCATTGTTGACAAGCCAGTCTTGACTCAGACCCTTTAAGTAGTAATGTTCAGTGTAGAGGGGATACCTCATCCTTTTCCTCTATGATCTGCTGTTGCTTCCGCAGTGAAGCTTCCAGTTGATGAATTAATTGCAATTGACCTGCTGCCTCATTTTCCCTTTAAAAACACGCATAATCAGGTAAATGTTACTGTAGACTGGCTAATGTCAGAGGACAAGGTCAAGACCATGATTATGAACTAAACAGCAAAAAATACCTCTTTTAAGCAGACACACATTTCTAGCTAAAAATTTATTAAAGCACATCACTATACAAACAGTGTCAAATCAAAGGACCATCCATCATAGGAGCTGATATCACTGAAAAACGATTTATATATTCACCCAAGCCATGTATACATGTATTTTAGAGTAAAGACTTGAACTTCTGGCTGTAGTTGTTCAAACATCAGATAGCACTTAATCTAACGAACATTAAAATCACTATCCAGTGGATAAGTATTAGGGAAACCCATTGAGTTATCCACTGGAATTTGAATTCTCATTTGTTGCCCCTATTCATTTCCTACAGAGGTAGTTGGGAGAAGATAGCACTTAATCTAACGAACATTAAAATCACTATCCAGTGGATAAGTATTAGGGAAACCCATTGAGTTATCCACTGGAATTTGAATTCTCATTTGTTGCCCCTATTCATTTCCTACAGAGGTAGTTGGGAGAAGATAGCACTTAATCTAACGAACATTAAAATCACTATCCAGTGGATAAGTATTAGGGAAACCTATTGCATTATCCACTGGATAGAGATTTATCTATTGGATTTCCCTATATCAACCTTTTGAACAACCACACAGTCAAATGCTTGTATACCTGAGAGCAAGGACATGATCCCTTCCTGCTATGGTCTCCTTGAGTCTATTCTCCAGTTCACTGACCACTTCTCGGTAATAGGCATCTTGTTTTGCACAAAGTTCTGTCGTCTGTAATTTATGTCAATGAAGCTTGAGCATTAGCTTATGGTTCTTGTAGATTGAAATAACAACATTACCATATCAAAGGGAGGCCGTGAGACTTGCCAGATGCTGAAACCTTGCTTGAAAATTATAGGACTTTCCAGTTGTGAAGTTTAAAAATCTGACATGTTTGAGACTCCACAAAATGAGTCGTAAGATCTTAAGGTCAAACAAAAAGAATCTAAGACTTCAAATTTTCTTTGGTTCCCCATACATGTACTATCTCTCTAAATTACAATTATGCAAATAATTATGCTTTATTATGAAGTCAATGCAGTTTTAACTTAAATAATTATTAGAGATTTAATTTGCTAATTTTGTTCTTGAATTTCTATAGCATACCATTTTTAATTTTCTTCTTAAGTCATCTGTCTGTGCACTTGATTCTCGAAGTCCAAACACAGTTCCAGTATTTCCAGTACCAGGGATTGTACTGTAGCCATTTGTTCTGGCACCCAGGCCCCCAGTTCTTACCGGTCCAACAAAGGTAGTGCTAACACTGGGACTGAAATAATTATGACATGCAACAGTAATTGATAAAGAAAGTTGGCACAAGTTTCCAAAAAAGCCAGCAAGCTACCTTGTTTGTAATAGTTACTTGAATTATTACTACTGATGGCAGGAATGCACATGTGTAGCTTGGAATTAAGCTAAGCTGGCTTTGTTTGCATTTTTTGACTATTAAGCCTTTTTTTTCATCTACAGCTTCAAATTTTTTCTATGTCCTTGTTTACTGCAGCACAACAACTTGCTTCGAAAGGTTGTCCTAAATATTACATCATTGTACTTACAGTTTTTAAAGTTAAAATTGCTTGGGGTTTACTCTTATTTGCACAATTAATGAGCATGTGCAAAATTCCTGACAGAGGATGTTATAATAACTATTATTAATTTAATACATTGGTGTATAATAATATCTAATAGAGAAATTAATATAATATTATAAAGATAAACTCATTCAGAACTTTCCTAGATTGGACAAAAGCCTTTCTACTTTCTGGTTGCACGTGACTGAAGAAAGTGTGAGCTTGCGCATGTTTTTACATCTATCAAACAAACAAGTAAAAAAGAGGGCCACGAACAGACTAAGTTCTTCAAAATGTAAACCCGCACTTCAACCTCTACATGTTATATTTAAAAACATAATGACATTTGACTACATGCAACTACCAGGTGAGTCGAGAATTAATTTCGTGTTTGCTTTCTTATATTAATATTTAACTTTGTCAATGCCACCTACCTTTAAATCAACAATAGCCCTAATTTGCGCAACAAAACAAAAAACTGATTGATTCTCGACTGCTAGTTGTAGTAAAAAATGTTGTCATGAATCATGCAATTGCCCCATTTCTCTTAAAGATGCAAATGTACCAAGTTAAAAAAACAAACAACAACAACAACATGCAATTTTTCTCCCAGTCTACAGTTAAAAGGTACGAGTATGAAATACAGGATTGATTACTTACAATTGACTAGTAGAGAAAGTAGTCTTAACTGGTGATTCCAGTTTTTTTAAAAATCTAGAAAACATCTCTTCATCCCTGAGCTGCAAAATTTTATCAATAGGAAAATTAAACATTATTTTGTCTATGTTAAAAATTTACTTCTATTGTTATAAGCCACTTTTAATAAATAAATGTTGTAATAGACTTGACATCTTGTAATACAAAAACAAGTTTTAAAAAAATGCAGATAAAATGAAACAATGTTTTGGTGTCATCGTGAGACCATTTTTAAGTTCAAAAGTGTCTGGTCAATAAGCTGTCAGAAATAACTTGCTGTTAATGATTAATAACAAATATGAAGTCATGCAAATAATTTTTCTCAAATAGAGTTGAGTGGACATTAAGAGAAAGGTGTCAGTTTCCTCATTTAATACATGTAGTAACATTTTTAAGAACTAAACATTCAAACTTGTTTCCCAATCAATAATAATTGTTTTTTTCTATATAATACAATATTATCGTATTATAGAAAAATAAAACTAATTAGCATCCTAATGTAGTAACTACTAAGAAAAATCCTCATAATGCAAAATAAAACTTTGCTGAAGGTGTGCAAAATGTACATTGTATATTATAAAATATTAAAATACCTCCATATTTTGAAGGTCTGCTCTGAGTTGGTCAACCTCCTTAGCCTTTGATATTAGTTGACCTTGAAAATCTTTGACAGCATCAGACTGCAGTAGATTGAACAAAGAAATAAAAGAAAATAAACCACATTAAATCACATATACAAAATACTACAAAATAATAATCTTTAGACTACAATACATCAGGTCCCAGTTGTTCAAAAGGAGAATAGCACTTAATCCACTGGATAAAAAAGTGTAGCCTAACAGGCTCATACAATTTCCTCGTGGGCCACTTAAATTTTAACAAGGAGCCCGCACACGTGCCTAAACTTATGAATCTTATCGCAATAGCCTCTATGCCTACTTCCAATGAAGGAGGGACAGAATTCCGTGCCTCATTTTGCGCTTTTGAAATGAAAATGTAAAACGTGTGTTCTTTGATCGTAGGCAAAAAAATTCTGCTGCTAAAGGTAAACAAACAAATTCAAAACTCGAACAAACTGAATTTCGAGACTCATGAATCGGATTTCGAGTATCTGCTTACTTATTTAAGGTTGTCTATCAATGGGCTCCTAGAAATGTGGCTCGGGCTCCTAACTTTTTATTTTAGGAGCCCAAAGGGCCCAAAAAATTAATTTTCTTAGGCATTAGCCTTGGGATAAATATCTCTATTCAGTGGAAGGTGCAATTGCCATCCCTAATACTTATCAGACTGCTTGATGGTGATATATCCGATGGATAGCACTATCCATGCAGCTTTTGAACACCTGGGGCCAGGTAAAGACAATACACTAGGCAACTCAAAAAAAAATCATTTTGTTGTGATTTTATTTTATACTTGGTTATAATTTCCTATTACTTTGTTTCAAACTGATTATAATCATACATTCACCACTTTAGAAACAAGAAGGAAACTACTGCGTAGGCCAAGTTAACTTTCAAAACGAGTTTTGGGACTGTTACAAGGAATAGGGAAAAAATGTCCAATAGCTGACCAGCGAGTCTCTAGAACCCTAGTATCAATAATATTGCAGAATGCATTTAGGGGTATAAAATGGTACTTTGAAAAATTTTGGCCTGATCTAGAAATTTTGGAAGCGTTTTTGATGGGTCTCGGAGTTTCAAATTCTTTTTGCTTATGGGTCTTAGAGTCTCAGATTTCTATTTGTCATTTTTTCTTTCTGTTTTGTCTTCCGGAGAAATTTTTTTTAAAGTCTTGGTCTCAAATTTTGGTTCCCAAACTCTGGTTCCCTTCTTGTTTCTCAAATGGCAAATTACCGTACCCAAAAACAAGCAGAACAACAATAATATTAATTACCACTGACAATACATAGAACAGCTGTGAGAGACGGGTCCTACATGTACATCAAGATCTTGTCATTTTAATTTGTAAGGGAGTATTTTTTAACTTATCAATTTTTCCGGTACATACAAACACTCTGTCTACTTGTCTGCCAACTTGATTTCTTATCACGCTGTCAAGGTTTTCATGAGATTCCTTGTTCTTGATCTGTTCAGGAGAAGCAGTTTGTCTCTGTGTGGCTGTTAAAACCAGATTTGATAATTAACAGAGAACCAGTCAAGTTTTAATTTGTAAGATTCAAGTTTGGAAAAGTTGACACGAAAGGAATAAATTTTTCTCACCCTGATTTTTTTTTTGAGGGGAGGGGGCATCTGTACACAGGCTACTGTATAAATGGTAGGTGGTGAAATATAAAGTCAAAGAATATACTTTAACCTTTAGCAAACACATTTTACTGTGAAAGTCACAAAACCGTGGACACCAGAAATATTTATGGAATGTTATTGTGTTGCAAGAAATAAGCCAAAAAGGTACGAGATAACTAAAACGGAAACAGCAACAGTAACTGCTTTGTGGTTTTGAGATTTGCTTGCATATCGTGAACTTTATTTCGATTGGCCAGTATACGATGAACATTCCTGAAATTTTTCAGGGGTGCACGGTTTTCTGAGTTTGACAGCAAAGACAAAGAATCAAAATGAAATCAAAATGTGTGGTGAGTTGCATATGTAGCTGTAGCCAAGAGAATTGAATTAGTGTATGGTTATAAAATGTCAGAAAACTGCAACTGCATAGTCATACACGCCTAAGGTTTCTACGCAGTGTAGTTTATAAGATATTGGATAACACATTTCAAAGACGCAGAACCGTGTAGAGCATACTGTCTTACTGGCTGATACAGCAGCACTCTTAACTGTCGGAGGGCGTAGCAAAGGCGACGGTATATCGGGAATTTCGGGTATGCTTGAGTTTGAAGAGTGCAGATGAATCGAGCAACTGCTTCTGTCCGTTAAAGTTTCCTCCTTACCATCACTACCGATGGCCGCTTTTGACGTTGTTTCATGACCTGGTAAAGGAGTCGCCGAATTTGAGGACGCCATTGGATTCCATCAAAGACAATCAGGAAATTTACCGAGAAACAAGCCTCTTTTTGTGACAGCATTCATATCACACGCGGAAATCGTATTGCAGGTCCAATCTATTGGGATTTTTCAAAAAAATGCACGAGATCCAGTACAGTTGAAATTCATTTTGTCCGCCATTTTGTAACCGTCTCCCATAAAAGACGAGAAAGATTGGGAACAACAATAATGAACTAGATCCAGTTTTCTAGCTGGCACTCGCCTGAACATTCCCAGCAGACCGTGCGCCTGCCTAAAGGCATAATTTTCCGTTCGCTGAACCCTGCTGAACACTTTGTCATTGCATTGTTTGGGTTGATTGATTCGGGATGGTTAGTAAGTGAAACCTTACATCAGAGAAAAGAAAACGAATCCATAAACGAGGTCAAAGAAGGTATCGTATATGAATGATTTTTTTATGGTTTGAATACTGGAACACAAGCGTGAGCTGGTGATTTAGCTTTCTTCCGTTCTGCAGCTGTTATAGAAAGATTCCAACAAAGGCCGAAAGGCTAAAATACGTAAAATTTCGGCACATACAAGCTTATATTTAAGAGAATTTAGCTTTGTCTTGAGCTTGTCTGTTTTATAGGGAGGAGTTGTCGGTGACGCAATTAAATGAATCTCATGTGTATGACGTTGCAATTTTCAAACAAGCATGAAACAAGTTCTATGAGCTTGGTTAAGCTTACGTTTAGAGCAGTTTTTCCGTCATGACGACCAAATTAACTCTTTTTTTATTGTTGAATGAGGAAATTCTAGAACCGATTCGTGTGTCTCGTAATATTTCAGTTGTTTATAATTCCATTGTGAGTGTAAGAATTGCAGCTGTATATGCATGCATTTTAAAGCCACTGACAGCTGACGACGACCTTAGAATACAATATTCTTCAAATTAATAGTAGAAATGGTGATTCTGAACATCATGCGGTGTTTTGTTGAAGGTCATCAGTTATGGTAAAATCAAGGTTTCTTCCCTGATCGTGTGTAGGTGTTAGCGTTTCATAGTTGTATGCTTACATCGTTTCGATATCATTTTTTCCCTTACAGATTAGGCATGAAGATTCCACAAATAGCGATGCTTCTCCGACTTCTAATAGGTGCATTTACCATTTAATTAACTTCTGAGGTTACATACATACATACTTTATTTGTCATGTAGGTCAGTGAAAAAAGGCAGCTAAAGAGCTGATGTGGACCTACAAACTAAAAAGTATCTACAAAAAAGTAACTAATAATATTAACAAACCAATGAATTATTTACAATGAGTAAGGAAAAATAAAACAATACCTAGCAAGATAAACAACAGTTGACTGTTGCCTTAATATATATAATTTACAATATCTTTATTTATTCCCTGTAACCCATTAAATGTTATTTTATCTAAAATGTCAGATTTTTCTTTAAGAGCAGATTTAAAAGAACCAATATTGGGTTTGCTCTTTAAGTACATGGGTAAGTTATTCCATAGAATAGACGCACGATGAGAGAAGGAAGATCGAAGGAAGTCACTTTTAGGGCAACGCACGTATAGTTTCAGACTGTCCCTGAGATTTCTTAATGGAGAATGTTTAATAAATAAAGAATTTATACCAGCCGGAGCCATGTTATAAAATGCTTGATAAGATATGGTTGCAATCCTCTTTTTGTACATGTATGATAAAGACTTCCATTTTGTCGCTGCCAGGACCTCAGTGCTAAGAGTAGAATTCTTTATGTTAAAAATAAATCTCGCTGCTCCGATGTGAATGTCCTCCAGGGTCTGAAGGGATTTTGAAGATCCCCATAATGCAATTGAATACGTAATACTTGGAATGATACCTTTGAAATAAATTGACTCTAAGATGCGACTGTCGAGACCTTTTAAGTGTTTCAGTTTCTTCACTCTTGCTGAAAAACGTTTGCTTAAGGATTTGATATGTGGCGACCAGGAGAGTTTATTGTCGATTTGAATCCCTAAACATTTAGATTTAGAAACAAAGGACGACTCCTTTTGCCCTAAACATATTTTCTGAAAGGGCCCGATGAATTGTGATTTAGATAACAACATCAATTCGGTTTTTGCAGGATGAATAGTCATGAAGTTATCCTTAGCCCATTTGTTTAAGTCGGCGATCGCCTCCTGAATTTTAGATAAGACATCATCAACAGTATTTCCAATACAAAAAACAGTGGTATCATCCGCAAACATTTCAACAGAAGCATTTGTTGTGGCTTCAGGTAAATCATTCGAGTAAATACTGTAAAATCTGGGACCGAGTAAAGACCCCTGAGGCACACCAGTATCTATTTCCAACAATTCTGAGTTAGAACCATTTACAGTTACAAATTGTTTACGATTTTCGAGGTAATTTAGGAGCCAATCGTAAAAGGAGCCACTAACGCCTATAGAGTGTAATTTATCCATAATTTTCACGTTATTTTTTTCTTTTATGGACAACACCATTGCCTTTTTTAAAACGTGACCAAATATCGAGGATATTAAATTTTGATATATTTCTTGTACGTAAGTAAAGTGGAGTTCTGCCCACGTACAAGGAAAAGAATGATGCTGAGTCACCTAATTTAGCTATATTTGTAAACATCGCTTTTTTTTCCAATAATCATGCAAACCACTGAAACAATAGAACACATTCTTTCATGGACCAATAAGCCCCTGAACACTGATTTCATAAAATTAACAGTGATAGTTTAGTGTTCAGTTACTACATCTGATTCAGTACCAAGTTAAGATTTGTTTAGATAATAATACATGTACAGGTAAGATTTCTGTTTGACCCCTTAAATTTATTATGCATATTTTACAGGTCAAATTTGATTTCAGGTTAATTTTGATGTAACCTAGGTTGAGTCTCAATTTCCAATTATTTCTGCTAGCCCTGGAAGAAAAAGCAAATTGAGAATCAACTTAGGTAAAAAAAATTTAACCTGAAATCAAATTTGACCTGTAACACATACATGTTTCGACTCTATTCATTTAAAACTATTTGTGAGAAAAAGCATGAAAATGTTGCGTGTACAATAAATGTGGGGGTTATAGGGAAATCTTACCATATTTTAAATGTATCAACTTGAATATGAAAAAATCATTATAAGTTTTATATATTTATTTATTTTGTTACTTATTTATTTGTTTATTTATTTTCAGGGCTGTCTTTATTAGAGATTGTTTTTGGAGGTGAGGAACTTACAATGTAGTAACAGAACTGTAAGCGTTTGTCCCATAAAAAGTATACTGCTAATACCTCCTCAGAGGAGTCCTCAAAAATGGAAACATGCACTTTACATTTCTGAACATAAATTTTTGCTCTAGGATAAATTTTTGTGTCAGTTTAAAAGAACTAGTTTTACATAATCTGGACAAAATAACATTCAAGACATCATGCAGATCGGCAGTCTCTGAAACAAGTTAAAGTTTTCCACTTGCTCTGTTCTTGCTTTGTCTGTGTAGACAGCCAGGGTCCATGCAGGGGGAGAAGCTGGGGTTAAAAAAAGGTCCTAAACGGCCGCAAGGAGAGAGTGGACAAACTTTGAAAGTGAATGAAACACGCAAAAATTATGATGCTGCTGTGAGTGGTTACACTTTTTTTGTTACTAACCCCTTTTTTGTTTGTTAAACTATTAAATAAAATGATTGATGAGTTGTAACTGTATCAAAAAAATATTGAGTCAGCTCCAGGTTAACCATTTTAAAAGTCCACAACCTCACAACCCCCACTCCCCCCCGCTCTACACTTTAAAAGAGGCGGATCGGCCCCCGCACTAAGAAAACTGCTCCGCGGGCCCTAAAAACTCTTATGTTATCATTGCTTTCAAGAGTGTGACCACAGGGGTCTCTACCTGGAACAGGCCATACTCATTCATTTGTTTGAAGACTGTAGATTTGTTGCATCACTCACTCACTCAATCCTTTTCATCTTGGGTGGGACAGACAAGGCCCCAGATTTGTTGCAGTATGTATTGCTCAGAGTAACAACTAAAAGTTCCTTGATTGTACTCCGATTTGCTCAGTACACATGTGACAAGACAATTACATGATTGTATTCATGAATAAGGTCCACAATAGAGGAGACAAAGGAAATGAGCCCTTTGCAGCTTGTCATTCACATGGTCCAAGACTGCAATGCTGAAGAGCAAGGGATTCACTTGGACAAGACAAATAAAAGGCAGTCTGTGACTGCATGTGGCTACTGTTTTAGTTTTTTAGAATATATTGCAGTACAAAAAGGAATGTATAATCCAAAAACGAAAAGAAAAGACAGAAGGAAAATCAAAGGGTACCTAAGGCTAACTTGTGGATTGTTAATTACTGTATTTTAGAAATGAAACCTGCAATAAGTCTAGTGGTATATTTTAAGTCTGTCAAAATATGAAAATATGTTTTATGAAAAAAACAACAACAACAACAAAAGGACTAAAAAAAAGAAAAAAAACATTTCCAACAGCGAGATCAGAGTTGAACCCCAGACCTCTGACATGGAAGGTTAACGTGTTATCTATTGTGCCACGACTACTACTATTGAAAATACCTGTGAAATTAATCATCTTAAACACTTTTGCCTATGAAATTCTGCCGGTCGATGCCGTTTAATCTTTTAGAACTTTATTTATGAAGAATTGAAAGATGTATTTGAGGAAAAAAAATATGGTTTTGGCAGTTAAAACCGTACTTTGACTCATTTTGTAACATTTGAAGAACATATGGCTGACAAGTGTCTTAAAAAACCATTGCAAAGTCTCTAGCAGCATGCGATTCTTGGTGTTTACATGAGGAGAATCAATTATGATTCAGCAAAAGTAAACATTCCCGTTTTTATCGAACAAAGAAACATTTCATTTCAGAATGATATTTCCCTAAAAACCATGAGATTGGGAGCCTTGTCATGAGAAAAGTTTGAAAAAAATCATGAGACTCATTGCAGAATTGTGAGTTTGGACCAGCTTGGGAGTCAAAGACGATTATTGCTGATCTTTTCGTCATTATCGTCTGGACGAGTAGAAACGCTTCTAAAGTTCATAACCTTCTGTCTCAAAGTTGGCCATAGTGCTAATTTGAAACATTCAAAGTCCACATGAAGACAACTTATCGTCCTGTGAAAGGTACAACATCACAACATCAAAAGCTATGGGCGCAATGCATGCTCAGCACGTCTTGATTGTGGAACGGGAATGATCGATCTACGATAGTTGTTGTTTGATGTTGGGTGCTTTTGTGTTGAGCCGACTAATTGTGAAGATGTCCACACCTGAGTGATACATTTGCATAACGTAGTGCCCACAATAACTTGTTCGTTACACTACGTGTAATCCACAAGTTAAAAAGAAAAGGGTACCACTACATCACTCATAATGATTTCGTAAAGTCATTAATTTAATGCCTTTTCCATGAAACTTCCACCGGCTAACGCCGTTCGACGTTTGACGGGCCTGAACTTCTATTAAGCAGACACTTGCTGGTACCCTGATGGTGTTTTGGAGGTTTAATAATTGTATTGAAAATGATTATTTCATGTTCATTTTTTTGCGGTCCCACTGTCTCTCTTTCTGTTCAGCATGGCAGTTTTGTAACACACATTAATGATTTACCATGTGTAAATTACTTTTTATGCTGTTAGTGATCAAATGAGGCCATGAATGTGTGTATTGAACTGTTGTTTAATATCAGAAGTTGTGAATAATATTTTCTAATTATTTACATGTATCTTGCTATCTTTTGCAGCTTTTTGTGATAAGACATTGTTTACTTCATATGGAACAATAACATCACCAGACTATTACAGTAGGTCAAGTTATGCCAATAACCAGAATTGCCAATTCGACATTCGAGTCAGTTCTGGGTATGCAGTCAGGCTGAGATGGACCACATTTGATGTTAAGGGTGATATGCCCAACTGCTATGATGATTACGTGGAGATTTACATTGGATGCAGCCGAAAGTCCATCGGGAGATATTGCTCTGACAACAGCTACAAGCCCCATGATATCTACTCACCAGATAACTGCTTGCGTATTAAGTTTAGAAGTGACAGCTCTGGAAATGGAAAAGGATTCAAAGCTGCATATTCTAGTATCTCCAAGTCTTCTTCGGGTATGTACATGTATCTACTCCATAACTACATGTAATGGTGGAATTGGGATAAGATGGGAAACTTGACATCATACTAGATGGTATTCTGTCGGACAGTACAGAATTAATAATAATATATCATTCATGACCGTACAAAAAATGCAAAGGGTGAAAATAAGTGGTAACTCGGAGTTTCACGTGCTAAGCGATCATTAGACAGGGCTTCTGATATTTCGCGGAAAAAAGAGCAAAATTTTGCGGGATTTTCAGGGGCAAATTCGTGGAAAAATCGGCCGATTTCGCGGGATTTTCGCGGGAAAAAAATCAAAATTCGCGGAACAATCGGCCGATTTCAGGCGACTTTTGCAGAAGAAAAGTCAAAATTCGCAGAAAAATTGGCCCATTTCGCGGGATTTTAGCGGAAAAAAGTCAATTTTCGAAGGATTTTCAGGGGCAAATTCTTAGGAAAATCGGCCGATTTCACGGGAAATTTCGGGGGGAAACTTCGCCAAGAAACAATCAGTAAAAAACAGCCGATTTCGGTGTGTTTTTTTTTTTTTTGGCAAATTTCACTAAAATCGATCAATTTTGCGTCCATATGACCAGCGTTGGTGAACGTTTTTTTTTTAACAGGGGTAATCATTTGCTCTTTCAACAACAGTTCGCTCGAGAAATGAGCGAATGTTAAAGCTATTAACATTATGGTTAGTGCCCAGTTTTTTGCAACGTTCATCTAAAAACGCCTGGTAGTTTTGGGACGTTGTTCACCCGTTGCAGTGACGAAGTTTCAAGCTAAATTTGGACGTTTGGGGTGAATAAAACCGGCCTAATAGCCAAGATAAGTATTAAATATGTTTTGGCGACATGTATTTGGAAATATTTCTGGTGGATTTCGCGGTATTTTGCGGTATTTCGCGTTTTTTTGGGAATTTCGCGGGATTTCGCGGAAATACCTGAATTTCGCGGGTCCGCGACCGCGCGAAGTATCAGAAGCCCTGATTAGAGTAAAAGTTCTAAAAATAGATTTCAGTTTTAAGTGGAAAATAAAAAAATGATGGATGGTTGGAGAAAATTTAAATTGGAGCTGTGAAGAACTTGCTTTTGTGATGACACTTGGTAACCAGCTCAAATAGTTTATTTAGGAGAGAAGTAACACTATGTATGTCCTTTATGTATTTACATGTAGTTGTAGTTGGGTTCATATTAATTTTTCTGGAGACCGCCTTTACCATATTTATATGATGTCATTTACCTCGTATTGAATGTCAGAGCATGCCAAAGTAATTATGAATTGCCAGCTGAGGATAGCCATATTTAAGTGACAGACGTAGAGATTTTTTTAATTTCTGATTTAATATTTTATTCACATCATATTGATTATTTGTGTTAGAACCATATAAGTGAGGAATTTTATTTAAATGATAAACCTCTTATTTAAGAGTGTCTGATCTAGAGGGCGTCCTTTCAGGATTGCCGTGGTTTGAGCAAAGATGTCCCCTTCAAATACCTCTTCTGAGTCATTTTGGTGCACTTCAAATTGTGCTTTGAAAGAAAAATAAAGAAGGAAATGTAATTTCTCCCCGTGCAAAATCTTCTTAAAACAATATTTTGGTTTACATTTCAGAGGATTAAAAGCAAAGCAAGAACCAAAATCGAGAGAATGACATACATAGAAGGCTCAATTTTCCGATGTTCCTAAGCACTAGTTTGAATATTAATGCTATAGGGGGATAGATTATGTACATCCACTTTGAGTGCCCCTCTCTTAATGTGTGTTAATGCAAAGTGATGTCAAAACAAAGAAGGCTTTTGACAACATTTTTTGGGTAACAACACAAAAAAGAAACTGCAGAAACGTCCACGGGAAATGATGAAGCTGAGCCTGAGAATGATAAATAGAGTGCCCTGAAATTGAAGTTGCCAAAGTGAAACTTTCAACAGAGCTGGCTAGAGAAGTACAAATGGCTAAATGTTTTGTTCACTTTGCCAAAAATCAAATCTCAAATCAATCTCACATGAATAAACTTATTTTACTTTTCCTCTAGATAATGACTGTGTGTTCAATTCACTCTTGAACATATTGCATTTGTTGATAACATAACACCCGGTACGTTAGAATAAAAAAAATATAGTGACCCCCCAAAAAACGAAATGTTCCTCTGAAAATTGTTGACTGGGACACATAGTCCCCCTAGCTGGAAATCCTAGATCAGACACTGTTTAATCTCCTTTTTGGCAGGTATGGTAAAGTGTAGGTGAAGTCCATTATCAGTGAAACCAGCTTCCAGATATGATAAGTCCAGGCTGTATTTACTTGTAGAAAGAATTAGTGAGGGGCTCAGAGGCAATCAGAAATGGTGAAATCATTTGAATCAATAATTTGCTCCTTTGTTGTATCTTGCAGCTCCCGGACTCTCTCGTAAGTATCATGCTTTATTTGCAGAAAGTTTCACATTGGTACATGTAGATGATAGGATTCAGGGGTTTTGTCAGATGAGGAAGACAATAATAGACAAGGCAATGTTGTGACAGCGGCATTGATGTCCAGTTAATACGGGTTTCTGTGATAAACGAAGTAAAGGAAGTAGATGTGTGTATTGAGAATTGTACTATTCAGTCATGTTGGTGCTGGTTCTTAGTGAAGCATTATATCATTGATGTTTAAAAACTTTTTTCCAAGCTTAAGGTTGTTTTTGACAATGAAAGCTGATAAGGTTTTTAATTCTATTCCATGGAAACTACACAATGTCATGTATGTTCGGTCAAATGATTTTTAGGGGTTGTAAAAATTTGTGGGCAATGCATTTGAATGGTTACATATATTTATAATTTATGACATTATTGTTTATCTGTTTTTCATAAATTAATCACTTCTGAATTGTTTATTATTGATTCATTTCTCATTTTCTGTATTATTTTTCAGGCTTTTGCGATTCAGAGTATTTTCCTAAGACATTGTCTTCAAATTCTGGAATCATGAATTCCAGAAACTGGCCCAGAGATTATCCATCTTTTGAAGACTGTTATTGGAAGATTGAAGTTGGAGACGACAAGAGAATTAAAATTGCTTTCATGGACTTTGATCTGGACGACAATTCTAGATGTGATGATGACAAAGTTAAAGTAAAAGGTGAGAAAATAAAAGGACAGCTTTGTTAACTGGTATTAATAATATTAGTCGTCTTAAAAAAATAGGTGTCATATTAATTATCAGAGGGAGGGGAGGCAGGGTGCAAAGAAGTCAGTTTCATATTCTGCTGTTATATGAAATCAGAAACTCTTAAGGGGTTGAAATGTATAACTCAAATATGTTTGCTTTGTCCAATGCTCGTGATTATTCATTTTCGAAAGTACCATGTTTGGAAAGAAAAGAAAAGATGGCTGACCCATCAAACTTCGTAAACAACGCGACGTAATTCTTCGAAGGACGATTTCTTGTTGAAAAGCTTCCCTTCCTCCAAAAAAAGAAAACTGAGCATTCTTTTAAACTTTCTCTTTCCATTTTTTGTCTTTTAACGGTATATTTTTAACCTTGAAATGTAGAACTCTGGTCTTAAAACCATCGCATGGTGAACGTGTGGCAGCCATTTTGTTGAAAATGGATATCCTTCACTAAGGTTTCCAAACATGGTAAAAGTGAATATTCACGAGCATTGAATGCAAGTTACACGTTTGAACCCCTTGTGAGTTTCTGATGTTATACTACTACATGAGAAATTTCTGCAATCTGATTGGCTTAGAGCAGTGGTATTTCAGCGTAATTTGAAATACCTACATGTGAAAATTACAAAGCTTTTGCGGGTAGTAGTATCAACAAATAATAGCATGATTTGTACGTGATATTTGGCATAAATACCACTCGCCTAACGGCCCGTGAAAGTACGTATAACCATTTCGAAATATCACTCATGGTATACAAATCATGCTATTACCTATACTAACAACTAAATTTAAGACAATTCAACCCTTGAAGTTAAAATTTTTGTTCAGTGGCCATTTGGCGACCAACTCTTTGGAGGCGCCAAATTATATCAAATTATATCAAAAATTGTTATTAACAAAAGCAGTTAGCAAGTTTAACTTAAAATGCAGCACTGTTTATAAATTACTCATTATTGTGCAAGGCATTATTTACTGATAGTCTGCGAACAAGGTTTGCAGATTCATCTTCTTGAATCAATACTGAAGCGGAATTGTAAAAACAATTACCATTTCCAGTTGTCTTTAGGGCCTTCAATCCTTCTGTATAATCCTCAGTTGGTATAATATGAGAGCAGCAGTTCACTCGTCCTCTGTTAATGTGTTCAAAACTTCCCAGTCGCAACTTGAAAGGCGATCGATCTACGTACCGCGTAGCCTTTGTATTTCAGTAACGCAGTCCAAGTGGTAGGGTATTCTGCAGTTACTCCCAAAAATTTATACTTGATTGATCGCCAGTTGTCGCCTGCATTAAAAAGTTAATTTCGGACCCTGCAATTTGGTGTCTATTTGCAAATCTGTAGCATATGTGTAGCCGCACCCTCCTTTGTCTGGGGGAGGGTGTGGCTACACGTAGGGTAGCAAATCTGCATTTTACCATCAGCACAACATAGCGCTGCACTTTCTCAAAACTCAGTTCAGGCAAACAACAAACAGTAGCCCTTCAAAACACGAGTTTTTGCACTCATTACACGATAACTTATGAAAGCTGTTTTACAGGAAAAGTCAACATATATTCATGTGAACGTACAATGAAAGAAAACATTCATGGTTCAGGGGCACCCAACGAGAATATAGTTCAAAACCACTTAAACATAGCATTGTTAAACGTGTTTTAGTATTTAAACGGAGGATATGGGCATATTTTTATCCCCTATAAACTTTTCATCTGTTCGGATTTCCTAGCTGAAAGTCTAGTGATCCGAAAATTATAGGGATCAAAACTTACCTGTTCGAAAATTTCAGCCAGAAAAAAGGCTCCCGAAAATTCTAGGTGACCTTTTTAGGGTAAAAATCCGTTGAAAATGGGCAATTTTACCATTTTTTAGATGTTCGAAAATCCGTGGAGAAGTAGGCAAGCAAGAAATTTTACAACAGATGTTCCGAAAATTCTAGATCTCAAATCGTCTTCCGAACAGATATTTTTCCGAAAATTGTCGTTGGGTGCCCCTGATGGTTTGTTTACTACAGAAGTAGAAAATTGAACATCCAACTGTACGCAGCTGTATTTTGTTGAGTCGATCTGTAATTTTGTGCTTACAGACGGAACTGGCCGCTATTGTAATGGAGGACTCCATTTACTTTTTACAAGCTGCAGGCTGCAGTCGTTTAAGATCTGTTTTCTGGACTTTTTCATGATCACTGAAATGCTGCGATAATGACATTGCTGCATTTGCGAAGTTGTCGCATTTAAGTTATGTACGTACTGTGACCGATGAAAATATGTCACTGGTAGCTCTAAATTTGGAGAAAGGTTTCTTTGCCGTAGCCACATATTGGCATTAATATTTGTTGAATTGTGAAGTCCGGTGGTTTGAAGAAGGTTATAGCATCGATATTACCAAATGATTTGTGCAAATGTTGGAAAAAGACCACTGTGAAACTCTGACATCTTTCATCATCGTTTACGGCTCGTTTACAACCTGCAGCAACCAATTTTGTAACAGAACTTGGTCAGATCTCTCTTAGGAACAATTTCCAAAAGAGTG
>OZ037999.1:9858495-10030995 GCA_964035705.1 Porites rus
CCTTTTTTTTTTGACGTTCTCGTTGCGGTCGCCTCGTGGGATCTTAAAGTCCCTTTTTGCTGTTATTCACAGCTTTGTTTTGATAAGGATGCAAAATAAATAATGATTGTTCCATAAATAAATTGGGGGAAGGTGGTAGCCCTGATCATTACCCGTTGCCGATATGAGTTAGTTAACATGGTTCATTTAGCTATTACATTTCTTGTAATATCATTATAACTTTGTCCTCTTTTAAAACAGAAAGGCGCTCCACCACTAGCACTATAACTGGCATTGTTGTTGGGATCATAGTTCTGGCGGTTATTGCTGGATGTATTTACTACGTGTTTGTGTACCGAAGGAGACTTGCCAAGCGTCAGGCTGCAGCAGGACAACATGCGATGACTGCACAAGTTCAAGTGCCTCCTCCACAAGTTGGGGTACATCACCCACCCCCACCCTCTCAACCTGGTTATGGACCACCCCCTCCTGCAGGATATGGTGCACCCCCTCCCCCTGGCACTGTACCACCTCCAGGATATGCCCCACCCCCTTACAGCCAGGTTGTGGCTGCACCTTACCCTCAGCAAGGTCAGTTGTGTTACAAAATTATTATTATTATTATTTATTAACTGATTACTTATGAATTATGAATGAATTAATAATGAAGGAGTATATTTGCCAAGAATTACTACTAGTGAAGATTCAAGACAACGAAATGAAACTTAGTTTAGCATTACAATTTCACTACATTTCCTTGCACAAGTTACATGGCAACTGTTTCAGAGTTTCTTTGCCTATGGACAGCTAAAGATCAGAAGTGAGAGGGTTGTATTCCAGACAAAATCCTAGCAATTCATTGTACTTTGCACCTACAAAGTTTTCTGTTAAAAAACCAAGCAGATTTCATTCAACAAAACTTCCCTTAAGTCAGTTTGTCGTCAAAAGTGAAAGGAAAGTGAATTTTATCAGACCGCAGTGGGGGGAGCATTTTAAATTGAAGAATTTCGCTAACAACTAAAATACACTTTGCCAAGCTTTTCACCCGTGGAGAGTTGGAAATTGTCAAGGAACAGTGAGGGTTAAAGTGGGAGAGAAAAGAACAGAAAATTAAAGACAAAACTTAGTATTAGAAATATTCCATCGTATCTGTGTATGAGAGGTATCTTAAAGACAGGTATGGCAAGGAATTTTTAGCCAATGCTTTCCCATCGCATATCGTGAATATCCCACCCTTTAGTGTCTTTTTTTCTTTGTGTACACATTGCTTAAAGACTTGTAAATTTACGTGTACCCAGTATTCCTTTACAAATAGTAGGATCTATAGACTTTTCAAAAGTTCGTTTTTATTGGGTCATGGATCAGGAGTGAAAGTGGTCTACTTTCAAGGGTTTTGCATTTGTTCTTGTGACTCAGTCGACTTTTGGGCAAGTCTGTATGATCTAGTATGTTTCCTCTATAATTTTATCACCATCTGTAGGTGAAGGGGGAAAATGTGCGCAGCTATAGTCTCTCACGTGGTACAAAACCTCCATGCTGAAGCGCAAGACGCACTGGGAAAAGACAAACAAAAGAAATTACTATTTTAAATGATTTAAGACTTTTGTTTTTCTTGTCCCGGCGCTTCCCTTGTACTCCAGCGTGGCAGTGTTGTACCACCTGATACTAGCTGCAAAGGACTTATAGATAATTGGAGAAGGGGACATCGCATTGCAAAATCATTATGTGGAAACATTGGAGAAGAGAATAGTTAGTAAAGGTTTCGTGATATGATTGCGTTTTGTCTTGACTAATCATATGTTTATATTTAAAGATAAAACTGGACAATACCCTCCGCCGCAGGGTGGGCCAGCACCCTACCCAGTTCAGCAGACTGCAGGAGCCCCACCCTACCCCCCTGGTCAGCCACTAGCAGTGGCTCCTTATCCACCAGAGCAGCCAGGAGGGGCACCAGGCTACCCTACAGCTCCACCAGCGGGTGTCGCACCTTACCCAGCAGTGGCACCTGGAGGTAATACCCCCTACCCCTCAGCAGCACCTGGAGGCTCCGCACCCTACCCCACTGCACCACCATGAAATGAACCATATCCCACAAAGCAATAGGTTATCAGGTGAGGGATTGACCTTTGCCATGTTGTTAGCTTTTTCTTTTTTGTTGTTGTTTTAATTTTTCGAAAGTCATAAAGGTATATAGAGAGGGGATCATCGCAGGCTGTATTTATATCTGTCTCTCTCTCTTCGGCGGCTTTGCTACCCTGGGAGCCAGAAACTTTTCTAGCGCGGTTTCCGGTTTCTGTCAAGTCTTTATACCTCTGGTAACCATAGCTCTGGCTTTGCCCACAAGAGACGAGATCTGGATACGACATTACCGCCTCGTCCCTTAAAAATGGAGGTGACCGAGACAAACAATGCGATGATGTGGAGTCTGACTTTATAGAAAGGAAAACGAATGGAATCTCGGTAGTTACAGTCAAATGTTGTTATTGCGAACACCCTTTCTGATTAATGCATGTTGTCTTATTTTGCAGGTGTCGGAATATTTCAGACATCTGAGACCGATGTTCATAAAGCCGTAGGGAAGGTCATTCCACGCGTCACTTGCTGCTTCAATTGGATAATTAATAGATTGGTTTGTACCCTGCAGGTTAGGTTTTATATTGCTGTTAAAGGCACCTCGTCCCAGCGGACATATCGCGGGCTCTCCATTCGATGGAAAATTCCGGAAACGTTTAAGTTTTTAATGACAAATTCCGTAATTTATCAGTTAACTTTGGTTTGGCTGTTCAATAAGTAGAAAAGACAGCTTGGAATTAACTTTAACTTTAATTCCAGAAAAATACATAAGAACAACCAAAGCCGGGGGCTGAAATGGCCTAAGGTCAACAGAAAACGTGAAGGATTTACATGAATAAAAGAAGGCTTTAACACAGACCGCTGACCCCCATAGTCAACATTGTCATCTTCTATGTTTATCAGACTTCATGCTCAGTAATTTGTTTTTTCCTATACGCATAATTCTCACGTAGTCTTTGAAAGACATCTTTAATGTTGTCATATCAATCATAAAATATTTGGACAATTTCATACTTAATGTGATGACTCGACGCTTATTTGTCATTTGACCAAAATTGGAAGAAACTTAATTTTTTTTAAACCAAAATAGCACAAAGTCGGCGAGACGTCACAAATCAGATGCCTCATTATCGATACTAATAGCAAAACTTTTAGAAAGTGTCACCTTTATCCTGAAACGGGGATGCCATCACGTAAGACGTGTAAAGCTAAATTAATGCACTGTATTAAAAAGAAAAAATGTCCTAGAATAGACAAAAGTGATAAAAGGAATATTCACGGCATTGATTATTATTCTTTACAGTTTTTCTAGAATAACAAGGGAAAGACATTTTTATAGGGAAAACGTATATTGTTCAGTTTGCCTCTGTGTTTTACCTATTTGCTGTACATTTAAACGTCACCCACCATAGATGTGGTAAATAAAAAAAGAAAAGAAAGCATTCGTTTTAAATTGTATTATTGTTCAGATTCGCTAGCGGCACTTTGCAAAAAGTGGCTGTCATTTTGATTTTACTCAAGGAGCAACTTTTGAGCAACTTTCTAGAAAAGTCAAGCACTTTCGGGCAACTTTTAAGAAACTATGGAGCAACTTGTTGCTGAGGCTAACGTGGGAGAAAAATTCTTACACAAACCTAATCACCCATACCCGCCTCAAAAGTCAAATGGTCGGCCCCTAAAATTCCTTTTACGTTTCATAACATAGTGTGGGAAAGCCAGGCCGCCATCGTCATGAACTGCTTTGTGGAATAAGGTCAACCGCGAGATTGTTCCTCGTTCCTTCAGTGGTATCCAGTTTAACTCATTCAAGAGGTTGATAACTGTTTCTGGTTCCCGCTTATAGCAGTTTTTAACAAAGCGTGCGGCTCTCCACTGTATTCCCTCTATTTGTTTGAGAGCCCGCGTTTTCCACGTGAAGCCTAACCTGAGGTCAGGCTCTATTTTCGTTTCGCTTCGAAAATTACATTCCGGTGGGCAAGGCGAAACGAAAAGATAGCCGTTAGAACCGCTAAAATTAGGCCTGAGATCAGGGGCGCCTTCCATTTAGTCAAAATTTCCGGAATTTCCGGTTCAGCGATAAATGGAACACGTTTCGTCGGCTCGTCCCATTGGAAAATTTCCAGAAAAAGTGGAAAATCTTAAAAGGTGGGCCCGTTTTCCCGGTTGGAATTTCCGAACGGAATGTCGTGTTCCATTTACGTTTCTCGTAGTTTGTACCAGTTCCAGGTCCACGGTCGGGCACCGCGACGTACCGGGGTTTACGACCAAATGGAACAACTTTTTACCAATCGGAAATTCCACTTTTGCTCCCACCGAAATTTCCGGGTTTTTTCCTAAATGGAAAGCGCCCTAGAGGTTAACCACCTTTCCCGGGTCCTTTCCCGCTGTTTTTGTTTTGTTTTCACTGAAACCGCTGGACGACACAACTGGTGAGGTCATTGTTATCTGAGGTCTTGGCTCTTGTGCGCTAGTCTCCCTCGCAGCCGTTTTTAGTATCGTCACGCAACGCTCCTCCCCACAAGAGGAGGAGCGTTGCGTGACGATACTAAAAACGGCTGCGAGGGAGACTACTTGTGCGCTTGCCTAAATCAGTTTCCGTCACACTCACTGGTTAGCATTGGTTTGGGATGGTTCGATAAAATCTTACACCAAAGAAAGCGAAGAGAATAACGAAGGTATGGTAAACGCATGTAGTATATGGCAGAGGTATTTTACAGAACGCCGAATGACTCCGAATGCCTCTGATCTAGTGTTTGTAGGAAACTAAGTATGTCAGGTTCCATTTACAGGCGCATTTAGGAACTGACCTGAAACTTGATTCACTCAATTTTGTAACCGTACTCCTTTAATTACTAAACTTCAGTGTCATGCGGCGTTCTGCATTTCATGATTTTGCGTTCCTCCTCGCGAAACGTCCCTCAGCGGCGATGAGCGAGGAGAAACGTCTGCCGTTCGCAGGCTAGCAAAATACCTCTGTCACAGGATTTATGTACTTAAGCTTACGTAAATCCTGTGACAGGGGTATTTTGCTAGCCCGCGAACGGCAGACGTTTACATGACGACCGAATTGACTCTGGTTTTTACGATTGAATAAAGAAAGTTCTAGCACTATACCGATTTGTGTGTCTCCTAAAATTTTAGTTGTTTATAATCTTCCTTTGTGTTCATGCATTTTAATTAACTGACAGCCGGCGACGACTTTAGAATACAATTTTACTCTTCAAATTCATGGTGAACACCCTTAGCTACTTTTTGACTATTCCGCATGAATTGGCCAATTTCCATTTTTTAGAATTCAGCCTCAAACAATTTGAGGCTCTTGCGAAAAAGCATCTCCAGACAATTAAGCCTTTAAATGCATTTTGCATTAGGCAGGTGCACCCAACGAGAATATAGTTTAAAACTACTTAAGCATACATGTAGCGTTGTTGAACGTATTTTAGTATTTAAACGGTAGATATAGGCATATTTTTATCCCCTAAAAATTTTTCATCTGTTTGGATTTCCTAGCTGAAAGTCTAGTGATCCAAAAATTATAGGGGTTGAAACTTAACTTTTCGAAAATTTCACCCAGAAAAAAGGCTCCAAAAAATTCTAGGTGAATTTTCTAGGGTAAAAATCCGTTATACCATTTTTGAGATGTGCGAAAATCCTAGGAGAGGCAGGCAAGCAAGAAAGTTTACAACAAATGTTCCGAAAATTGTAGATCTTAAATCATCTTCCGAACAGATATTTTCCGAAAATTGATGTTGGGTGCCCCTGATTAGGCAACCACTCAACTGAAAAATAAGCATGTCTTTTACCTGTCCCTTGGGAGTATGTGATATATGCACCTGGTGCCCTGCCCTGTGCCCTCTCGTTCAAGGTAATTAACCCTTACTTATCAAACACGACAATGGAAGATCTTTCTCCTCTGCATGCGGAGGCTCCCACTGGGTATCCCAATAAAAATAGCTATTAATCGAAAAATATGAAAGTGTATGGTAGACAATAAAAATGGGAAGTGGGGAAAGGCAGTCGATTTATGTGGAATAGTCCACCATGCAGTAGTTTTATAAGAAAGAGATGAGTGACTCAGAGGAAGAAGTATTCTTAACGCTAAGGCAGAGCAGTTTTGGAGGCTCTTTTGGGGCATCCACCCTGACAGATTTTTTGTGTCAGTTGTCTGATGACAAGTCACATTGAAAACTAAGACAGTCACTGATGTAACTTGCAGTTTGACATTGGAGGTGTTGAGTCAAATTTGTTTACAAGTAAGGTAACGAGGCGTGTGACACAAATTCCTCGCTTGAAGTGCATTTGACAAATGCTAATGAAGTAAATGAGGTCCAAGAAAATGCAGCAAGTCCATTAGAACCGTAGCTCAAAATTCTTTCTTTTTTTGACTGGGTAGGTTAAGTATGTTGGGAAGATTCAGGGCAGGGTAATATGATGAGAGGAATACATGTATGAACAGGGGAAATATATATTGCATTACTTCGTGATTGTTTATAACCATTGTTTCAGCCCCGCAATCCCTTGTTGCAATTATAGCTGCCACCAGCTTTTCAGACAGTGAGTAATAATTAGGGGTTATGTCATATATTCCCATAAAAAGAACAAAGGAAACCAAGTAAAGTGAAAATAATTATGCTTACATCGTGTAAATTTCATTTTTTCCATTACAGATAAAGCATGAACATACAAATGTACAAGCAAACGCTGATGCTTCTGCGACTTCTAACAGGTGCATTTGTCATTAATTGATATAAATTGTTAGGTAAACTTCCATGTTAAAATTTTTTTGTTGTAAACAACATCATCACTTTTTTTAATAATCGTGAACAAATACAGAGGATATTTGATACATTTCGTGTACATAAGTTCACAGGTACCCCAAGCTCACGAGTGAGAATAGTTGTTGCATAACAGAAGAAAAGAAGTAGTTAGAGGAGGATTCTAATGTGTACTGGGCTAATTCTGGAGAGTGAATTTATGGCAGATTTCCTTTAGTTGATATACTAGACCTTCGATGGCAAGTAAGCAACCTTTGGGAATTATATTTAGGGAGAACAACAACAGAGCTAAAACTTGGTGGAATTGCACTGAAATGGCCAAATATGCTAAGAACACACTGTGAATAAAACAAGAAGACAGGGAAAAATGTTATTTTGTTTATTTATAAGCTATTTTTATGCTCAAAATAACAACACAAAAATCCCCATACAAAGCCTTTTAATTATTGTTTCTGTTATGCAACAATGATTCTCACTCGTGAGCTTGGAGTGCCTGTGGTGAGTTATGTGGAGTTCAACCCACGTGCAGATATATGAAGAATATTTTAGCTTATTGTTGGAAAATCTGATGTTGGTGGAAACGTAACCAGCAAATGAAAAAATAAAAATAAAACAAAAAAAAGAGGAAAAATCTTACAAACCTAAAGCGAACAACAAAGGAAAAGAAAACAATGCCATTTTTTTCAAAACCTGGCCGAGTTTATAACAAAATGAAAATAAAATACCGACGTGGCATACATTCCATGTCCTTGAAAACATTTCAAACAGCACAGTGAATCATTCTAAGTTTCAATTGGGTAATAAAAACCCTCAGAAAATTTCAAAGGAGTTGTAAGAGAAGGTAACGCTTTACAGGGCGTTGGTCGCTGGTTTCGAAGAATTCAAAGGATCTTAAGGTTCCACATCGATAAATATCAACCACACAGAGAGAGATTTATTTCAGAATAAATAAAACGAAAACGCTTAAGTCACATGATTGCAAACGTCAAGTTCCACGTGACCCGATGTCACGCTGTAACGCTATACAAGTCCGTAACACTCCCCCCTGTTGACCAGATTATTATTTGGCTACCTAATTCTATCTGGTCAACAAACCTTACATACTATTGAGACACCTAAACTCAACGATAATTCGTAGCAAAGTTCAAAGCTCATTAAGTCAGATCCTCCAGCCAGGTCTTCCTTCTTCGGTCAGCCTCAACTGCAGCTGCTCGTCTTGGACAGCTTCGTGTAGACACTGGTTGCTCAGTTCTCACTTCAGTGCTAACTGGATCAGGATTCTGGCTTGAGATTACTTCGGTTGCTTGTTGGAGAGGAACTTCGCATTGGATCTCTAAAGGGTAAAGCCGCTGCACAGGGCGCCTGAGTTTCGTGCATTTTCCTCCCTTGCTTCGGACTTGGACCAAAGCTCCCCTGGTACAACCATCAGATCCAACGATGAGATCTAAAATCTTGCCAACACGCCATTTTCCTCTGGGCTGATCTTCTTCATGCACAACAACTACATCTCCAACAGATACAGTTCTGATAGTGTCATTCTGATTAAGGTAACGATGGGCATTTCGCAGCTCGATCAGGTACTCGTTTCTCCATCTTTTCCAAAAGTGGTTCAGAACGTTGCTCAGGTGCTGCATTCTTCTGCTTAGATCCTGTGGCTGAACATCAATGTCATAATCTGGAGTGTCGCTGTTGTTGCTGTCTGGAAGGCTCATTAGGCGTCGCCCACATAAGAGATGCGACGGGGTAAGGGGTTCTTCAGTATCCTCACCAGACACGTAGGACAGAGGTCTACAGTTCAGTATCATTTCCACTTCCACGACTACTGTAAGCAATTCTTCATAGGTAAGGGTTGCACCGCCGATAGTCTTCTTCAGACATCTCTTAACAGATCTGACAAGTCTTTCAAATATGCCACCCCACCAAGGGGCCTTTTCAAGGTTGAACGTCCACTTCATCCGTGCATTGGCAAAGTACTGTTTTACTCCCGGGTCGTTCATCAGTTTCGTGATTTCTCGCGCTGCTGACTTGAAGGTTTTCCCATTATCAGACACCATCAACAGTGGAGTGCCGCGACGGGCAGAAAATCTTCTGAGACTCCTCATGAATGCGGAGGCTGTGAGGCTGGGCACGAGATCCAAATGAATAGCTCTGGTAACACAACAAGTGTAGAGGCAGATCCATACTTTCTGCTGAGGGCCAGAATGATTTTTGACATAGAGAGGTCCCGCAAAATCAACTCCAGTATAGGTAAATGGTGAGCATTCCTTTACTCTAAATTCTGGGAGGGGCGGGGGCGGTGGAGCTTGATATGGCCTTCCTTCAAGTTTCCTGCAAATCACACACTTGTACAGTAGCTTTCTAACGAACTGTCTGCCCTGTACGATCCAAAATCTTGCTCTTAGTTCTGTCAGAGTGGACTTCACACCACCATGCATAACTCGTTTATGGCTGTCTTCGACAATTAAGGATGTGATGTGGTGGTCTTTCTCCAACAAAATGGGGTGCTTGACTGAAGTTGGTAACTCCGCCTTGGCTAAGCGTCCAGTACACCTCATAATGCCCTGATGATCGGTGAAGATGCCAAACTGCTTCTTCCAAATATCAAACTTGGGATTCTTGCCTAAGGACTTCTGTATTTCCTTAATCCAAAGGGTTTCTGCGAATGTAGTATCTTGATCCGTCGACTCGTCTTGGGAAAGGGTGTCCCTTTCCAGTAATAACTTCATGATTCTTACAAACTTTAGAACAAGGACAGTAACTCTTATAAGTCTCTGCAGGTTGCTATAGTCTTCTGCTCTCATGATCTGTGCTATACCGCAGGGTTCAACTGCTGCAAGCATTACGGATGAGGTTTCCTTTTGGCACTTTGCTCTTTCCTCAGCTCTGATTTCTGCAAAATATTCTTCAGGTATATGTGTGCTGTCGAACACGCTCTCACTGTTTTCGTTAAAATTGGTTAACCACTTGGGGCCCTTCATCCACAAGGTACACTTTGAGAGTTCTACAGGATTCAATCCTCTCGAGGGAATATCGGCTGGGTTATCCTTTCCGTTACAGTGTCGCCAACTACTCGCTGTTACAAGGCTCCTGATCTCATTGACACGATTTTGGACAAATTGCTTCCACTCCTTTTCTTCGCCTTTGATCCAAAATAATGTTACTTTGGAATCAGTCCAGCAATTTGTATCTGTAATTGCCAATTCCAATTGCAAGGCCTCCTTAACATGCTCAATCAGCCTAGCTAATACCAGAGCGGCAAGAAGCTCTAATCTTGGAATGGATAATTCTTTCACAGGGGCAACTCTGGACTTGGATACGACAAACTTGACATAGCTTCCTGTGGTGGTAGTCACGTGCAGGTAGATCACTGCTGCATAGGCCTTACTGGATGCATCACCAAATCCATGAAGGCTACAACTGACAACTCTCTCTTGAACTCCTTGGAAGTAGCATCTTGATAGTGAAAGTGCTGTTACACCTTCTAACCCATCCAACAGCTTGCCCCACATCTTCAACAATTCATCATTCAAGGGATCATCCCAACCAATTTTCATTCGGCAAAGTTCTTGGAAGAACAACTTAAACTCTATAACAACTGGTGAAAGAAATCCAAAAGGGTCATAAAACTTCGCGGCAACACTAACAACGTTTCTCTTGGTGGGTTCAAGGTCTCTTGCAAAGTTCGCTATCTCGGTCAAATCAAATATCAATGCATCCTTCATGGGGTTCCAGCGTACTCCAAGGACCTTTGAGTCTGAGCTGTTTTTCTCTTCTATTGTGCCAAGCATGCTCTTGGCGTAAGTTTTGTCTTCAGAAACAACATTCCTTTCTGGATAGGCTCGAGGGGGCTGTACACTCTTGGGCTCAGCAGCCTTACTGGATGTACCAGCATCAGATCTAGAGTTTCTGGATTCATTACCTTGAATTCTGTTCATTAGTTCAGGGGAATTTGATACAAACTTCCTTAGGTTGAATCCTCCTTCCGCAAGCCTGAGTTTGGACTTCAGATAAAGTTCATAGCCTTCATTAGACTCAGGGGCTCCAGAACTTAGGTCATCCACATAAATGGAGCGAAGAAATTTCTCTACGAATTCAGGATCTGCTTCTTTGTACCTTTCAATGTGATGCTTGATTGTGGCGTTTAACAGGAAAGGACTAGACGAGACTCCGAATACAACACGTGTAAACCTTAGAACCACAATCTCTGGAGAGGGGTTGTCAATGTCATCCACCCACAGGAATCTTAACACATCTCTATCTTCCTCCGCCATACCCACCATCAGAAATGCCTTTTCGATATCGCCGGTCAAAGCGACTTGGTTAACACGAAATCTCAAAAGTACATTAAATATGTTCTCAGCAAGGGGTGGTCCTGCATACAGACAATCGTTCAAGGCTACACCATCGGATTTTGCAGAAGCATCATATACGACTCTAAGCTTGGTTGTTAACTTGTCCCTTCTTATGACTGCATGATGCGGTATGTAGTGGACCTTACCAACTTCTCCTTCGCTAGGCTTTTCTACAACTTCAACTATGCCTCTATGTAGCTGTTCCTTTATGACAGAGTCATATTCTCTAAGGACTTCAGGCTGGTGGCGAAGACGTTCAAGAAGGTTCTCTAGACGTTTCCTGCTCAACTGGTAGTTGTCTGGAAGGAGCGGATGCGGCGTTTTCCAGGGAAGATGGACTTCATACCTCTCATTCGTAAAGGATATCTGCTCTTGGAATTCTTCATACAGTGTCCTTGGTTTAATGCCAAGCGATTCTAGTTCCCAGAATGTCTTTAGAGTTCCATCAAGGGTCTCATTTGAGACATCAACAGGTTTTACTGCACTCTTCAGTACATGTGTTGTGACAAGATTACTTTGCTGCCTATTAACTTGTGTTCCTTCTGGGATTGGACCTGACAAAACCCATCCAAGTTTTGTTTCAATTGCAGTGGGGCCATGCTCTCCTCGTACCACCCTGCCAGACACTAGACTCCAATACTGATCGGACCCAACAAGAATATCAATGTCAATATTGTCTTCACCCGTATGGTAGTCAGCAAGTTTAAGTCCCTTTAAATGAGCATAGGTGAGGCTAGCTTGTACAGCAGATTGACTTTGAAGAGGATCGCATATTGTGGGGACGACAAAGGCTGACAGTTCTACATCTTGTCCTTGCTCAGTGGCGACACAGAGTCGGACAACATCCACACACTGACTGTTCTCATTTGTCGAACCAAAGGTTTTGATCGATATCCTTTCAGTGTTCTCAGTCAGTAACTTTAGACGCTCTCTTAGCCTTGTGCTCACATAGGTTCGTTGACTTCCACTATCTAGGATAAAACGAGCTTTCACTGTGACTGCTGAATTGCCAGGCTTGTATGTCAATGCTTTGGCTGTTTGAAGCAGGACTGGAGTAGCGGCACTGACATACAGGGCTGTGAGGTTCTGCTTTGAGGTCTTTAGTTGTTTCTGGTTCTGTTCCTGTCTGGGTGCAGCTCTAGGGGTACCTTCATCATTGTTCCCGCGCTGATTCTGAGGCTGTTCTTGACTCGGTGTTCTTGAAAGATTGGTACTATTGTGGGCACTACCTTCATGAGTGCCATCAGATGGGCAAATGCTGATATGGTGTCGACCCTTACACTTGAAACATTGATTCTTTGATTTACAATTTCTGCTGAGATGATCTTTCCTGAGGCAAACAAAACATCTTCCTTGCTTAATGAGAAGATCTTTTCGAGCTGCAGAGTTGGTCACTATTTTGCAGGCGTTAGAGGGATGGCTCTGTTTACAATATGTACAAGTGGGTCCTGAATGTCCTGCAAATAAAGCAGATGTAGTTGAACGCGTCTGAGCCTTTGAGAATCCTTGAATTCCACCTGATAACTGACACTCATCATGAGGGACTGCACGCTCTCTGGCTTTTAACTCGTCCTCCAATGCATGCATAATATTATCTAGCTGCCAATCTTGATCCTTTATTTCTCTACTAATAATCAATCGTAGCTCTTGAGGCAGCTTGTTCATAATAATTGATGAGAGTAAACTTCCATAGGAGTTTGAAGGGATTCCTAGTGACTTAAGGCTTCTGACATGAGACTCTAAAGTGTCATATAGTTCCCTTAGCTTTCTTGTGTCTTGATTAGTCACAGGGCTAACATTAAGAAGAATATCCATGTGGCGATTGATAATTTGTTGCTTGTTTCCAAATCTCTTCTTAAGGATCGCAATTGCTTCTTCATAATTTGATGCAGAGAGAGACAGGCCAGAAATGGCATCAAGAGCTGGTTTCATAAGGAGAGAGTTCAAATAATTGAACTTGTCAATAGGAGCCAATGTAGGATTCTTATGAATAGAGGACTCGAAGGCATCCCAGAAGGTGGGCCATGTACTAACTTCTCCATCAAATTTTCTCAAGTCCAGTTTAGGTAATTTAACTCGAGGGATTGTTTCTTGAGTAGGTAAGCTTAAACTTGGTGTTGGATTAGGAGATTCAACAAGATTATTCGAAGTTTCAACATTTCCAGCAGATACAGGAAGGTTTACCGGAGATTCAACAGAGTCATTTGACGGTAAGAAGTCACTAGTAACAACTTTAGAAGGGCTTACCGGTGTCTCGTCCTTTGGTGCGTCCACGGTCTTCGCGGGGGTCTTCAAAGTTTCCAGAAAATTATCAATTCTAGCAATGGTGAGCTGAATTAATTCATTTACGAGGTCTGCTTCCCGAATTTCGTCTCCGATTTCCTCTTCTTCCACGATTGACAAGATTTCTTCGTTCACAACTTTTAGGGTTTCCAATTTGACGTGCAGGGATTGCCTTTGCTGGTGAAGCTTTGACACGATTAGGGCAAGCGCTTGTTTGTTCCCGTCCAAGTTAACGTCGCTGTACGAGGCATCCAGTTGTTCACTGACGGCGTAAGCAATACGTTTGACGGTTGTTCTGTGCCCTTCACGCGCAGCTTTTTTCCTTGAAATGGCTTTCACTTTGGGTGGCATCACATGCACTTTTAAAATAGTCAACTCGTCGACGAATGAAAAATCCACACCACGTGTTCGTAAACAAGAATTGTCCGGTCCAAGGATTAACACGACAAGAACTATCACCAACAGAATAATCCGGTTCGGAGTGACCATGTAAGAGAAGGTAACGCTTTACAGGGCGTTGGTCGCTGGTTTCGAAGAATTCAAAGGATCTTAAGGTTCCACATCGATAAATATCAACCACACAGAGAGAGATTTATTTCAGAATAAATAAAACGAAAACGCTTAAGTCACATGATTGCAAACGTCAAGTTCCACGTGACCCGATGTCACGCTGTAACGCTATACAAGTCCGTAACAGGAGTATTAAGTGATTAAACTGAACATTAATATTTATCAACAAAGCGAAACCGAACCGACAGTAATTTTGTAGGTGGACTGGTAAGAGAAACGATCATTCTTTATATTTCCCCCCTAACTATTACTGATCGCTTAGTCTGCAAAGCTGATTTATTCATTTAAAAAAGATCCCTGATGACAAACTTCTATATAGCAGGTTCATAAAGCCACAGGAGTATGAGAACTGACTCTTCTACAGAACCTTGATACATGTATAACACCTTTTCAAGAAAATAATCTTTGCAGCAGGAAGGGACCATTAGAAACTTTAAATGTTGGAAAAAAGAAATTCCATTCCTATGCAAAATACGCATTCATGATATACTCAAGCGGCCCTCTGTCGATAAGTATACCTAGTTAAGCAATTATTACTACTTCACGCTTGTTGGACATGAGATAGTTACCACTTCACATCCAACATGCACTCATGGAATAAATTATTGTTTAACTGTATTGGCAGCTGACATTTAAAATTTCTGCTTATGGTAGATTTACCACACTATTGATTTTGATAGTATTGGAATATTGAAAAACATCCCAACCAGAAGCTCTCCCTTAAAACAATAGCTTCTTTTTCTCAGTAAACAAGTTGGTCAACAACTTAAAACAGTGTTATTTAAATGTTAATTAATTTTTTGTGTGCATTACAATGTAAATAACGTAACAGTGACAGTTCAGTGTTACATTTGTATGTTGTAGTTAATTGTTTTTGGGTATGGTAATGTATGCTAATGAATCTGAAACGAAGGAATTTAACAAAAATTAACTAAAGTAAAAAAATAACTGCAACATACACCTATATCTGATTCAGTACCAAGTTAAGATTTATAGTAATTTATCAAGTGAATATCACAAAATCATTCTAAATTATATTTTCATTTATTTTCAGGACTAAGTTTATTAGAAATTGTTCTTGGAGGTGAGGAACTTAGAACTGGTAATTGTTGGCATAATTGTCTCATGAATAGCATACTACTAACACAGCTATAAGTGCATCTTCTTAGAAGATGTTCCAGTTGTAGAATATCTGATATGATATGTTCAGATGTAATGCTGGGTGACAATGCCACATTAATTTATTTTGTCAGGAGTTAAAACCTGCACAAAATCTCACTGCCAAGTGGCAGTGGCCTGAAAAGTGGAGTCCTTAACAAATGGCCTGTTCAAAATAATATTCAAAATATCATGCAGAGCCTCTGAAACAAATTAAAGTTTTCCCCTTCCTCTGTTCTTGCTTTGTTTGTGTAAACAGTCAAACCTCCCATTGGTGACAAACCAAAATGCAAAGGGTTGCATTGTTATTATTGTTTACAAGTGTCTAACCACAGGGGGCTCTCTGCCTGGAACAGGCCATACTCTCCCTTTTTCTTAAAGATTAATTTTTTGCATCACTCACTCACCTAGCCTATCTTATTCATCCTGGTGGGACATAAAAGCAGGAAATTTGTTGCATATGTTATGCAAATTTTCTTTCTGAGTGACAACTAAATAAAAGTTCCATGCATACTCAAGTTGCTTTACATGTGACAGGTCAGTTATTCATGAATAAGTTCTAGTAGACAAAGGAAACAGGCACTTTGCAGCTTGCCGTTTACGTGGACCAAAATTTTACTGCAGTGCTGGTAGCAGAGTGAGAGGTGCACTGGAACAACAGAAAAAAAGGCTGACATTTCTGTTAAACCTCCACAAAGCAGCCACCCTCTATTACTTAAGTGTCCAGTAACTATACTACTTGTGTAATTATGATAATATTTTGTTATAATTATCTAACTGAGGGAGCCCATTCCTTATAAGCCCGGTGGCTTCTCTTGGGCTTCCTCGCCATGAGAGTTAAGGTAATTAGATTTTATTTGATTTGTATAATTTTTTGGCAAACAAACAATAATAAACAATCATAATATTATAATAACCAAAGTTCTGAAATAAGAAGTTGTAGGCAACAAAAGTATAAAATGAAACCCCTATGAAGCACCCGCAGCAACCTTTTGGCCATCCCGATGAGAGGTCTCCTATTTTGTCACCTCTACTAAAATACAAGTAAGCAGCTGCCATCAAGCAGTTTGATACACTTAGTATAGCTTATTTGAAAAATATGATGAAAAAAAAAAGCAGTGAAAGATAAAAGGTGATAACTGACCAGTAATGCCATTCTCAACATGTTTGTGTTGATGAGGTAATGAACTATCTCTAGTTACAGATAATTTTATGCTACATGTAATTAATGTGATAAACCTCTGTTGAGGGGCCAACTTCCATTACAGGGCTGTTTACTGGTATCCGTCTGAGGGTGGCTGCTTAGTTAAGGTGCAACTGTATTGAAAATTAAAAAGATTAAAAGATGGAATCCATCAGGAAACTTAGTAATTTAAATTTTGATGGACAAGTCCTTGTACCAGAATATCGCATTCCTTTTTACACTTTTCAAGTGCGATACCTGTAGATGTAATTAGTTATCTTGTAATAACACCAAGACAGTTTCTTATCGGAGCCCAAGAAAATAAATTTCAAATTTCATGGGAATTGAGAAAACACAGGTATAATCATCATGTGTAAGATTTCATTTGGTGAAATGTGAAGTTTTTGAAGTTTGTTTTCTCAGGCTCCCATAAGAACCTTTTCTTTGGAGGTATTTCATATACCTTTCTACATTTTATAGCCCACAGAAAGTGTAAGAAAGAATGCAATATGCTTGAAATTATTCTGGTGCAAGGTTTTTGTCCGCTGAAAATTACTACCAGAACAGGTAGACTGTTTTCCTGGAGACGTGAGTAACAGTTGCCGCTAGCAACAAAGGTGATCGTTGTTGGTTATGTGACTTGCAGATGGCAGCTCAAAAGGCAAACGCATGTGATCACATTCCTTCGCATTTCTTTGCCCACGCTTTGGCTGTCTCTTGTCGTTTATTCATTTTTGTTTGAAACGAACTGGCCCATGACTCAACTTCCTTGAACTGCCCTTCAAAATAACCTGATGCTGGATCCCCACCTTCGGCTATTATCGATTCACATATCTTACTAAAGAAGTAGGCTGCCATCGTCATTTGATTTTCGGTAATTAATGTAAAGAAAAGCGGTCTCGTGCGCTTACATTTTGAGGCATCAGGTATAGAACACATAGGCTTAATTCAAATATGTTTCTCTCCAGCGACAACTGTTATGCGCGTCTCTGAAAAAACGGTCTACCTGTTTTGGTAGTAAAATTGTTCTTAATTTCCTTTGTTTGATGTCTTGTCCCAGTGCATCTCTTGCTCTCCAATATGCTGCTTTTGTATCACGTGAATGACTAGCTCCAAAGGGCTTATTGATTGATAGCCTGCGTGGCGGGCGTTTGGGAAAGGGGGTTTTGGGCGTGAGGGAAACGCAGGGGTTCGCAAGGGGGGAAGGAGGGAGGGAAACGCCTGCCAGGAAACCATTGTTTTCACCATCCTGCCTACTAATTATGTATGCAAAAATAACGCAACTGTGAATGACTAGCTGTCAAATAAGTCTGGCCGCAATGCGCTTATTTAAGTCGTATTTCGCGTACCGTTTTTCTTTTGTTTTCCTAAAACAAGAAATCTGAAGTGAAGGTACTATTAAAAAAATTGTAAATGCGGTCGTCTGTTGAAGGAAGAAAGTCACAACCATGCGTGGCCAGCGTGGTTTGTTATATAAAATCCAGCATAAATCTATTACGTTTTTGCTGAAGGTATCGTGTTGGACTTCCCAACTGGCATGCAATGTTTGTAAATCGGAGAAATTAATTACAAACACTTTGCTGACTCTCAAACTGGATCCAGCGGAGCATGCAAAAGCAGCAAAAGAACGCTGGTAGCAGGGAAAGAAGAGCTGAACTTCAAAGATCTACAATAACGCTAATTCTGCAAACATTATTATTATTAAAGTAAGTTCCTGGCGGCTTTATAACGTCTTTAACCAGCAAGAAGAAGTCCTCAAATCAAACATAGCTAAGGATTATAGATCGCTTCGTCTTCAGCAATCTGTTCGTTGATAAAGCTTAGCCTGCATGGTAGGCGTTTGAGGTCAAACAGCAGATAACAAGCTCACAGGCAGCATGATTTTTCCTTTCTTTCTTCTAGTGAGAAAAACAAGCCGTTGGGAGACAAGCCTTCTCAAAACCAGTCAGCAAAACTCATCTAGCTGACAGGTCTTTTCCTTCATACCAGTCTTTTAACTGCTTTTTTCTATTCTCCTTTCAAGCTGAAATTGATGCCTTCAGTTTCTAATCGTTCTAAAACGATGAATTCCATACAGAAATCTCAACATGCCTCACTAACAGCATACTTTTAAATGATTACTGAAAGATTGATGAAGTTACTCAGTAGCATGATGTTGATTTCAGCCAATGGGATTAAGGTATTAAGGCTGTGATTGACATGTTTTGAAGGCGGACCAATCAGGATTTTAACATTCGCCTGGTGGATGTTAAAAATGAGAAAAACAATGGTCTCCTGGCAGGCGTTTCCCTCCCTCCCTCCTCGTGCGCCCCTCACGTTTCTCTCGCACCTAAAACTCCCTTTCCCTTCCCCTTCAAATGCCTGCCACGCAGGCTAATTGATCGACAATTGTCAATTTTGTAACAGATTGTAAAAGTGTGATTCCTCAAATTGTGTGATTAAAATGAGGTCAATGTATTGCGAAAAGTTTCACCATATTGACTTTGTTCAATATCAGATCAGTTCTGAATAAACTTTGCTAATCATTGTATCGTACTTTTTTGGTTTTAGCTTCTTGTGACAAGAAATTTTTTGGTTTATATGGAACAATAACATCACCAGACTATTACAGTAGGTCAAGTTATGCCAATAACCAGGATTGCCAACTCGACATTGAAGTTAGTTCTGGGTATGCTGTTAAGCTGACATGGAGCTCTTTTGATGTCAAGGGTGATATGCCCAACTGCTATGATGATTACGTGGAGATTTACATTGGATGCAGCCGGAAGTCCATCGGGAAATATTGCTCTGACAACAGCTACAAGCCCCATGATATCTACTCACCAGATAAGTGCTTGCGTATTAAGTTTAAAAGTGACAGCTCTGGAAGTGGAAGAGGATTCCTAGCCTCATATTCCAGATTCTCCAAATCATTTTCGGGTAAATGCCTATTCTATAACTAACTAACTAACTAACTGACTGACTGACTGACTGACTGACTGACTGACTGACTGACTGACTGACTGACTAAACGGTCAGACAGAATACCATATATAAATTGAAGGATGGTAAACTGTGTCTTAAAGTAGCAACCATTGTCATAAGAATAATAAGACTGTAAAACAATAACACCACACTGAATG
The DNA here is from genome assembly GCA_964035705.1 of Porites rus. NCBI lineage: Eukaryota > Metazoa > Cnidaria > Anthozoa > Scleractinia > Poritidae > Porites > Porites rus. The sequence goes on from OZ037999.1 coordinate 9,877,991, forward strand.
GAGCTCATCACCTAAAGCGTGACCAACAGTTACAGCTGTTGTATCCATGAGTAATTGCTGCTGTCAGTGCTATAAAGATCATCTGTGTACAGTAGTATGCATTTGTTTCTTTTCCTGTTCAAAATTGTTGTTTTTCTTCCTTTTTCCTCGTGGGTGCCATTTTTTTTGCCCAGAAACAGTTGCCTTTAATCTTTTCCTTGAGTGCAAGGGCAGCCTGGAGCCATCAAAATTTCACTTTATTTGCTTGTAATATGTATAGGTAATAGCATGATTATTGGCACAAATACCACAAGTGATATTTCTAAATTGTTACACGTAATTTTTTGGCGAGTGAAATTTGAAACAATTTTGAAATATCATGACTGGTATTTATGCCAAAATAGACGTACAAATCATGCTATTATTTGTTTATACTACTACCCGCAAAAGGTTTGTTATTTTCACATATGGGTATTTCAAATTATGCTGAAATACCACTGCTCTAAGCCAATCAAATTGCAGAAATTTCTCATGTAGTGGTATAAAGTTATGAATTTTCTCCAGACAATTAATATATCAGACGAGTTAAATGGCATCATTTGTAGAGTTTCCTATCCAAGACAGTGTTTCATCTCTTACATGAATTCAGCCCATATGGTTTATGAGGCTTAAAAAAGTGATTTTCAGTGAGATTTACAAATCCTGAATACACTCTTCTTCTAATACATGTAATAGACACATTGTCTATTCCTACACATGTTATTAGTTTTATTGCCTGAAATATGCTTTTACTTGTCTGCGTAACATTATAGCATGTACATGTGCTGACTTTTTTTTCTCATTCCTCTTTTTTTATGAGTGAGGATGAAAGGGTTTATTGTAAAGGTCAATGTAAATTTAGAAATGGTGAAATATTTTGAATCAATAATAACAAATTAAATTATGTCCTTATTTTTACCTTGCAGTTTCTGGACTCTATAGTAAGTATCATGATTTACCCCCTGAAAGTTATTGGTACATGTAGTAGATGTTATATAGCTACATGTAGGATTCAGGGGTTTTGTCAGATGAGGAAAAGATAGACAATAGACCAGGCGATATTGTGATTGCCGTAATGTCCAAATGAAAACGTGTTTCGTATGATCGAAGAAGTAAATTAAGGAAATAGATGTGTTTGTTAAAAATTGTTGCTACACGTAAGTGCTGGTTCTTGGTGAAGTATAGGTCACTGATGTTTAAGAACACTTTTCAAGGTTGCTTTTGACTAATTTGGAGTCCACTTTCATGGTCTAGAGGTTTCTTATACCTGTCCAGTGAACTACTTTGTTTTTTATCTTTGCTCAGATGATTTTTTTCTTGTTATTTTAGGAGTTGTTAAAATTTGTGGACAATCCATTTGAACGATTACATATCTTTATTATGAGTTACTGATTCTCTGTAAATATGATCACTTCTGAGATGTCTATTTATTGATTCATTTTCATTTTATGAATTATTATTTTTCAGGCTCCTGCTCTTCAGAGTATTATCCTACAAAATTGTATGGGAATTATGGAATCATAAGTTCCAAAAATTGGCCCAAGATTATCCATCTTCAAAAGACTGTTATTGGAAAATTGACGTTGGAGATGACAAAAAAATTAAAATTGCTTTCATGGACTTTGATCTAGAGCATGATTCAGGATGTGGTGATGACAAACTCAAAGTAAAAGGTGAGAAAGCACATCTTTGTTTACCGGTATTAAGTAATGTTATTTGTCTTTAGAAAACAGGTCATATTTTAATGGCTACATGATATTTTTATTGGGTGGTGGGGAGCAAAGAAGTCCATTTTACAGCTTGCCCAAATGGCAAGCTGTACACTGTAGCTACTGTAGGGATTAATAGCCCAAGAGTCATTTTAACAAGCTGTAAATGGCCACAAAAAATGCGAGGACTTGCATAATGGTGGACGCTCATGGGAGGTGGTCGCTTACAAGGAAAGTATCATGGGGTGTCTCCTTTGTTAAGAAATCCCGACATACCAGCGTTGAAGTCAACTCCCTCATAGTGACTACTTCTCATAAGCATCCATCTCCCATAAGAGACTAATTTTTGAATAATTGTTTTTTTTCTTGGACAAATACTGTTTCAAAAATTCCCTTGTAAGTGACTGGTCAGTACTAAATTTCTTAAACGACTGCAATCCTTCTTTGACATTCCAGTTTGTCTTCTGTTTCTGGAAAGGGCACACTTGGTGTGATCATATGATTGTAAGAAACCATTACTCAAATGTCACAAGAGTTCAGTTCTTTATAGCACCAATCAAGCATGCTGACAGGTTGTAGCCATTGACTTACAAAAGAGTTGGCTTTAATAAGATCTGTGGGGAAAAAGTGAATTGTTACATTACTGTATATAGCAGCAAATGTGATGCCCTTTAAATGATGAGACCTAATAATTTTCGTAGGGCTGGTGTTGCTTTTACTTCACTGTCAAACTAACAAAACCATGAAAAGCCTGAAATATTTCAGGAATGTTTATTGAGTCGCAGTATGACTAGTCTGCTACACAGCCATTTTTGGAGGAGTGTTGCTTGACGACGAAAAATGGCTGTGTAGCAGACTACAGTATGACTAGTCATGCAAAAGATTAGGACATGGGAGCCAGCCAGTGTTGCTTGTCAATTGTGGTTTCGGTTTTTCCACACTTGATTGGATTTTTTCTTGCAATGCAGTATCATTCCAAAATTAATACTGGTGTGCACAGTTTTGTTAGTTTTGCTGTAACTATAGTACTGTTCAAGTGTTCATCCTAATTATTGAGCCATGCATTGTACAGTATGACATATACTTCTTGTTGTTTATTTTACAGGGGGGGACAGTTATGATTCATATGATTCATCCAACACTGTTCAAAGCTCAATTTGTGGTTCAAAGAGTCCATTCTACTTCACCTCACCATATGATAAAATCTGGATCAGATTTAAATCCGACAGCCGTAAACAATACCGTGGTTTTGTTGCTGGTTATGTCCTTTACAAGGACTCAAGTAGGTTCTGCATTTGAATTGATAATAATATTATTACCTTTAATAAAGCTTTATTCTTAATTAGTAGAAAGGGGGGACATTCTACCAAATAAAGAGAGTGACAAATTAATGGAAAGTTTGATATGACCTAATGAGAATCATTCAGGGTCCTGTTTTGGTTAACTCTTGTCCTTGATTTTAGTAGTTACCGTATTTATTCGAATAAGCACCCAACCTCGAATTAGTGCCCACCTCGAATAAGCACCCATCCTAAAGGCAGAAAAAGTTAATAGGCGCCCAGCCTCGAATAAGTGCCCACCCCCTCCTCCTCCCTATCAATCTCAAATAAGCACTCACCCCCACCCCCACCCCACCCACTTGAGTGAATAAATTCTATTAAGAGACTTTCCTGAGGATGAAGTATTCTTCAGAGTATTTTACAGAAACCTTGCTTTGTTACTTCTTTGCGTTTTGTTATTAGCATTTATTGTTTTGTTGCTAAATCAACATACTTCACTTGCTAAAAATGGTGAAAATTTAACAAGCGCCCAGCCTCGAATAAGCACCCACTCTCAAGGTCCAAAAATTTAATAAGCGCCCAGGGCGGTTAATCGGTTAAATACGGTAGTTGTATTGATTTCCTATGTCTTTGTGTAAGGTGATACTATGATAATGAGTTTGAAACAAAGGGAACATTTTAGACCAGAGATTTTACCACATTCTGCACAATGCGCCCCTTCCATTTTACCTTTATTCAAAGGCCTAATTACTTGAGTAAGATAACAATAATTTTTCTTTCCTCACTGGTTATTATTTAAGAAACTAAAATGTTAATTTCTGTGCAGGAAAAGATTTAGCCTTCGTAGCAGGCGTCAAAAGGAGTAGGGGATAGGGGTAGGGGTAGGGAGGAAGGGAAAAAGTGGAGGGGGATTGGGGATTTTCCCTTTCTCCCTCCCCCCTCCCCTTTTTGCGCCTGTCACGCAGGCTAGAAAAGATTTGGATGACTGAAATGTTGTGTATTTTCAAGATCATTGTATTTTCATTTATGATATCATTATAACTTTGTTCTCTTTTAAACAGCAAGTGACTCTTCTGACTCGGATTCCTCTACCAGCTCTATACCCGGTATTATAACTGGGATCATAGTTGCATTGATTGTCGGTTGCTGCATTTTCTTCGTGTTTGTGTACCGAAGGAAACGTGCCATGCGACAACGGCAACATATGATGATGACACAAGTTCAAATGCCTCCTCCACAAGTTGGAGTACACCACCCACCCCCGCCCTCTCAACCTGGATATGGACCACCCCCTCCTGTAGGATATGGTGCACCGCCTCCCGCTGGTGCTGCACCAGCCCCCGGATATGCCCCACCCCCCTACAGTCAGGTTGTGGCGGCACCTTATCCTCAGCAAGGTCAGTTATGTCACAAAATATTAATTAATTTTTTAATTAACTGATCAATTAAGAGACAGTGTTACCAAGAATTACTACTACAGAAGATTCAATGCGACTGAACTGTAACTAGTTTAGCAATTAAATTTCACTACTTCTCCTTGCACAAGGTGCATGGCAACCCCTGACTGTTTCAGAATTTTTTTGCCTTAGGACAGGTAAAGATCAGAAGTCAACGAGTTGTATTCAAGAGAAAATTCTGGTGTTACTTTGTGCCTACAAAGTTTTCTCTCAAAAAGCCAAGTAGATTGCCTCGTCAGATAAAGCCTGTCATTCAACAAAACTTCCTAAAAGAAACTTGTTGTCAAAAGTGAAAAGAAAGGGAAAGTTTAACAGACTACAGCTTGTCCACCTAAACGATCGAAGTAATCATTGCGCCGAAAGCCTGTACCCATTCCCATCATAGTTTCTGGGGACTAATTGGAGGGAGAGACAACTTACAGAAGTAATGTGTGGAAATACTGTAAAATTCCGAAAATAAGCCCCTCCTTGTATAAGCCCCTTCAAATATAAGCCCCCAAACCGGTAACGTAAAAAACCCTCCGTTAAATCGCCCCTCCAAATATAAGCCCCTGGGGGCTTGTAATTGGAAAATTGCCCTCAAATACAAAGTAAAACAAAACAAAAAGGGTTAATATACTTCCAACTATAAGGCTAGCCCAAGCGATTTTGAGACGCAAATTTCCCTCCGTAGGTAAGCCCCTCAAAAAGGGCCTTTAAAAAATGTAAGCCCCGGGGCTTATTTTCGGAATTTTACGGTATTGGAGAGGGGAATTAGTATAATTTTTGTAATATGATTGTGTTTTTACCAATTATTACATTTTCATATTTAAAGGTAAAACCGGACAATACCCTCCACCGCAGTTTGGGCCAGCACCCTACCCCGTTCAACAGACTGCAGGAGCCCCACCCTACCCCCCTAGTCAGCCAGTAGCAATGGCTCCTTATCCACCAGAGCAGCCAGGAGGGGCACCAGGCTACCCTACAGCTCCACCAGGGGGTGTCGCATCTTACCCTGCAGCTGCACCTGGAGGTACTACCCCCTACCCGTCAGCAGCACCTGGAGGCTCCTCACCCTACCCCCCTGCACCACCAGGAAATGAGCCTTATCCCACAAAGCAATAGGCTATCAGGTGAGAGATCGACCTTTGTCATTTACGAAATGTGTCCCACAATTGTTTCTGGGATAGTTACTGAGGACACGCCGGTCAGCTATTGGCCAATAGACCTTTTTACCGATATGCCGGCCATATTGAATTAATTCGATTTAAGGAGTATTATAGGATGCCCAGGGGGCATGAGCACATTTGGTTTGTATTTTCGAGCGCTCTTCGGGACATTTTTTCTTAAAGTTTTCTTAGAGTTAGATTTTAATGGGAAAAAAGATCCTTGTGCCGTGTTTGGATGTAGTATTTTATAATGATCGCCTTTGTCTAGTTTAGCATTAGAAATATGGTCTTTCACTGTATATTTCGCGGGAAAAAGGCGATCATTATTACATCCTGAACACAGATCGCAGACTAGGTAGAATTAAGTTTGTCTAATTGGCTGGCTTCCATACAATCGTTGGATCGTTTATCTCGTATTTAGATCGCATTCTTTTACACTGCAAAACAGTCGGGTTTTTTCCCCTCCAAATTGGTTTTCAAGGCGCCCGCGTGAGAGTTTCGCGCCATTAGGTCCTGTCTTACACCTTTTTTCACCCTCGCTCCTGGGGCCTGTTTCTCGAAAGTCCCGGTAACTTTTCGGGCCCGAAATCAAATATTCAAATCGAAATATAAAGAATAAGAGCGCGGGTACTGGTTAGAAAACTACTCCATTTTGTGTCACTAACTGATAGTTTTATCATGCTAGATGCAAAACTATTGAAACCTCGATCTTTATGTAAACGGAGACAGCTTACCGGGCCAGTTAATTATCGGGACTTTCGAGAAACGGGCCTCTGGACTGTTATGTAGCCTACTCTCTCTTCGGCTTCATCCACAAGAGATCTGGGTACGAGATTTCCGCCTCGTCCCCAAAAGTCGAGGTGAGAGTGACAAGCCATGTGATGATGTGGATACCTGGCTTTATGAAAAGGGAAACGTATCGAATCGTGGAATTTATTGTCCATTGTTGTCATTGTATAAGATGGCCTGCTGCGAACATCCTTTCTGATTAATGCATCCTCTCTAATCTTGCAGGTGTCGGAATATTTCAGACATCTGAGGCCGATGTTCATAACGCCGTAGGGAAAGTCATTCCACATGTCAGTTGCTACTACAATTAGATAATTAACAGATTGTTTTGTACCCTGCAGGTCAGGTTTTACGGTGCCGTTAAAGGCACCTCGTCCCAGCGGATATATCACGGGCTCTCTATTCGACAGAAAATTGCGGAAACGTTTAAGTGTTTAAAACTGTGATTCACGCTATTAAAATTCTGGGAACAGAATCGCACAGAAAGCAAAATTACACAAAATACTGGAAGTTGTAATTCCTTGCGTGGTTGCCCTCTTTTCGTTTTTTGTTGGAAATTTCATACTGACTTAGAACTTTACCGGAACACTTAACCGGAATTTTTTGTGGAAAACGTTGAGCCCATCAGGTGTGTGTGTGGGTGTGTGTGTGTGTGCGTGTGCGCGTTTTTTCTTCTTCCTTTTTGTAGTTTTACCCTATTTAGCCGCACCGTCGCTATTAGCCAAGGAATTTTTATTATCAATTAGTGTAATAAGCGTTATATATGTCATTTACGAAATATGTACGAAACACTCTACAGTCGGTAGCGTGGTAGTTAAAAATCGTGTCACATCTCAAAAGATGTAACTTGTTATGACGTAGAATGCAATTCTAAATTTGGTTAGCCTGTTCCCCAGATCCCTCATCGAGCGGGCTTATGAAAATACAAACCGCGGGAGATTTGGTCAGAACTGGCTGGCCAGACCACTTATCTGGAAAATGAAATTCTAGGCTCTTTTGAGACTTAACGCTGAAACCCATTGGATCATTCGTGCGTACCACCATTTAGGAATAGACTGATCTGGCTGAGTAGTCCTGATTAATAGTGGAATTCCCTTTACGACTCAACTGGTCCCCGGAGGGGGGTATTCCCTATTATGGCCTTTACGGGGAGGCTCTAATGTATATGAACGGGTAGGGAAATCCGTCATTTATTTTCGGGCTGTAAAAGGGCCCAAAAGGGCTAACGTTTTAGCTAGCAGGTGCATTTTATGGCTTCGCAAAAGTCGAGGAAATATTGTGGTTTTGTGATTTATTCATGTTTTGGAGACAGTGCATTTACAGCCCTTAAAAGGGATGAAAAGTTCTAAACTAGGTATGTGAAAGGGGTACCATTTGTTAATTAAAGGTTTGCGAAATGGTACCTTTCCTGTAAAAAATGGTAGTTAAAAGGGAAAGGGGGTTGAAACTCGGGCGGGGCGGAGCCTCGCCATATGAAACTTTATCGAGTTGTCCCCCTATTTCTGACTAATGATTAGCGCCCTTTGTTTCAAATGAAGAAACCATACACTCATTCATTATTTATTCTCACAATTTAAGTGCTGGATGTGATCATACTGAACAGAAAATTTTATCTATATTTGTTTCTCTTATATTTCACTCAGAATTTCCTATAATTATTGGTCCTATTGAACTGGTCATTTAGAAGCTGATCACATATCCTAACTACGTACACACTCCTTTATCTAGAGGATAATTGTTGAAATAATGAATCGGTAAAGTAAGAATACATTAGAAGTGCCATGATGTTGGTATTGACTAATATGTGCTAAGTATCTTTAGGGCTTAAGGTCTGCTTTTTTCTTTGTATTTAAAGTACGGCGTCATATTGTGCTAGTGTATGAGTAATAAAGTCGTATTACACCTTGACCTGTGTGGAAATCTTTACTTCTAAACAAGGAATAGTGTTAAGAAATAAATGGAAACAACGGTGTTGCAGTTTATATTGGTAGCTCACTGACCGTGCACAGTCCTTTGTTTTTTATTGACAAATTGTGAGTGATTAAATAAATGCGATTTTTCTATTGGTCAGGAAGGTAAAAATCAGGAGCACCCAACGAGGATATAGTTCAAAACCACTTAACATAGCATTGTTGAACGTATTTTAGTATTCAAACGGTAGATATAGGCATATTTTTATCCCCTAAAAACTTTTCATCTGTTTGGATTTCCTGGCTGAAAGTCTAGTGATCCAAAAATTATAGGGATAAAAACTTACCTTCTCGAAAATTTCAGCCAGGAAAAGGCTCCCAAAAATTCTAGGTGACCTTTTTTAGGGTCAAAATCCGTTAAAAATGGGTAATTATACCATTTTATAGATGTTCGAAAATCCTAGGATAGGCAGAAAGGCAAGAAATTTTACAACAAATGCTCCGAAAATTCTAGATCTCAAATCGTCTTCCGAACAGATATTTTCCCGAAAATTGCCGTTGGGTGCCCCTGAAAAATGGTAAGAACGCTGGTGAACGTTGTGTGTGGTGGAGTCCTAACAAGCTAACACTGAAAAAATATAACAAAGAAGTTTGACGGGCCTATAACCGTTAACTGAAAAAAAAACGGACCATTTGCAGAGTTAGTGAGATGTCTAAAAATTGTGATTTTACAGACTTTTTATAAGAGTGTAAATCTTCCCTACTTTTACATGTTTGTAGAATTATTTTTGAAGACATTTTTGCAGAAGATTTTTCCTTGACCGTTACAGTGCACCATTTTCGGTTTATTCTAAGCAGAAGCAATAGTCACTGTACAATGCCTATCTGAGGCGCAGCTGCTCCAAATTTTACAGTCTTTGTAAAGGTTTTACTTGGTGAACGTTCTTCTCTTGTCCATGGCACGTCGAAGGGCTTTTCGTCTTGAGTAGCTACTGATATCCGGTCGGGCGCGACCTCATATGGTTCTCTCCATGGGTTTGAGATCATAGGCGAGGTACTTGGTGTTTTAGAGCGCCGTCTAAAGCGGTAAAATATATTCTTTCTCGCAAACGTGTTTCGGTCTACGAGCTTTTGGAGAAAAGCCTTTCCAAGAGGTGCTAGAAGAGCCAAGAATATCACGCCAAGCAGGATGAGAACGTTGGTTTTATTGCTCTTTTTCTCTGTGTAAGAAATTAGAGAGAACTTGAAATAGAGTTTGTGTTTGCTTTAACTTGCGTAGCTGGCAAGATTGTTATGTGCGGGGAACTTTATTGGTTCCATCGCCCGCTAATCCCGACAACGACGCCGGCTCGTGTTTGTTTCGATTGCACACGTCACTAGGACAGAAACAAACTTTATGTTAACAATATTCTACCACCGTAAAAATATAATAGGAAACTGTTTAAAAACGTGCTGAAATAGCGTAACTTTTTAAATTACACCAATAGTTTACCAACTGAAGCAATTAAACCTGGAAAAATGCAGTTCCTTGAATGCAGTTCTCAGCGGAGCACAATTGGTAAGAAATTAGGTTTTCTATGCCTCCAAGATCGTAAGTCCGTCGGCCCGTATGTCCGCCAATTCATGTTAGCGGAAGTGAAATGTCACACTTACTAGCTTTGTAAGTCCAAGGCAAAAGCAAATTGTGTTTAACGTGATATTAGACGTCCATGTTATGATCAACTGACATCTGTCAAAATAGGACGCGTATTTGTTGACCAGTGTCATGACTGGCTCAGGTGTACAACTCATTGAGGTGAAGTGTGTTTTTAAATTTTTCCCCTGACCTGTTATGGTATTCAAGTGATCGCAGGCTCTAGAAAACTGTATTTAAAGAAAGAATTAACTTTAAAAAAAACCACGAGAGTATCGCTTTTGGCCTTGGCTAAATCAATGTATTACTGTTAAACTTTACGTCACCATTCTTACCTATGCTGTAAGTAACAAATCCAGCCATGAATCCTCTATTTCCTGTCATCACGTGGCTTTTGAATTGAATAAATATCGTATCATCTTCAATTATCAGGATAAAGGGTGGTTTGGTTCCACATTGTTTAGATTGCGTTACGGACTTTCTTTGGTTAGAGCTAAAGCCTTTGGAAAGTGATATGAAAAAAAAATGTGAAAAAAAAAGGTTACTATTGTCAACTATTCATATCCACCTGGATCAGACCCCTGCCCGGGTTAGCAAACATCTTCTAATTTATCTCATTTTCCTTTGTCTTAGTTTGTTTACTGTGTTGTTTCTTTATGCCGTATCTTTTCTTGGTTGTTTCGTGGCTAGGGATTTTTGTAGAAGTTTTTTTTGCTTTTCAGGCGCCCCCAGCCACGGACCCGGTAATGCAATGGTCGGTGCAATGGCCGAACGACATCACGATACTTAACAGAGCCGGAGTGCAATGGCTCTGCCGAGCAACGCCTGAAGGAGGGTACACCAGTACGCCAAAATCGCCCAGGAATTAAACCTGCCCCCCCGGAAACATTCCCCGCCCAACGGGGCACCTGAGCAGTCGGGCGTGCTAGGACTGCTATAAGGTAACGAGTCCCACAATGTAGAGAACTGCGTACAGCAGAACCCTTACCCGCGTCAAGTAAGTATTGTAGAAGTGGCTTTAGACAGAATTTCCTGAATTTCCGATGATGACCCGCAAGCCTTGGAAACGTGCACGACGGTCATCTGAATTGACCGATTGCGCAATATAAAACAAAGGAAGTGTTGACAACATACCGCAGGACCGAAGATCGGGAACTATAAGAAATGCCTGGAACCTATTACTCGCACGTCATCGTGTGTCCATCTCGCTAACTCATGGTCACTCATATGACATTGTGTTCCGACAGGAACAAAATGTGCTTTTGTCTTCTCTAACGATAACCGAAACCTCCGTAAATACATCATCGATTTTATTGTAAAAATTACAAATGCCTTTTCAAACGGAGTAACTTCAGAACACTCGACCACTTTGCTTACATTGTGTGGGCCACGCCGAAACGTTTCTTTGTAACTGCGGCGTGAAATAATGAAACTAAAACCAAACCAAAGTCTCCAGGTGATTAAAAGGAAAAGGCCGCCCGCGCGGAGAACGCGAGACCACAAAAATATTGTTTTCGAAATGTAACCGCATTAGCAGAAATTCTCAGTGAACGGATTGCAACAGTATTTTTCTAAATAAATATCAAAAAGAAAGAGAGAAGCCTTCTTCCGAATAACCGGTTACGTACTGTGCTTTCCAGTTTCCAGGACGTAGTAAAAGTGCCGGAAATGGGAATATTGCTACGCGTGTTTTATTTGTAGCGAAAAAACAAATCTTTTACTGATATGTGCCGAAAAATATAACTGGCGAAGGGTCTCCTACAAGAAAATCACTTAATACAAAACACCCTATAGCTTGTATACCCCTTAATTTTCTATAGCTTGTATACCCCTTAATTTTCTAGTTAGTGCGCAAGTGATTTCATAATTATAACACCTTGGTCTCTAACTCACAGAATCACGGGCGCGCCACCTAGTGTTTCTGTTGCATAATAAACCTCGCACTTAGGAGTTTAGATCACCATGGCATTACAATAACACTCGCTTACTTAAGCTAAGACATATTAACCTTTGAAAAATTTCCAGTTGGTGCCCAAGTGGTTTCGTAATGCCGTGGTGTCTGATTCACAGGATAAAGGGCGTGCAACCTAGTGTTTCTGTTGCTTTAAAAATTGAACTTAGGAGTTTAGATCACAATAACACTTGCTTACTCGAGCTAAAACATATCAGACATATTAACCATTAATTTTCTTCTGTGCGCAAGTGATTTCATAATACCGTGATGTTTAACTCAACGAATCACAAGGGTGCCACGTACCTAGTGTTTCTGTTGCTTTAAGAATCGCCCTTAGAAGTTTAGAACACCATGGCATTACAATAACACTCGCTTACTCAAGCTAAAACACATTAACCTTTAAATTTCCACTTGGTGCGCAAGTGATTTCATAATGCCGTAGTGTCTGATTCACAGAATCACAGGCGTGCCACCTAGTGTTTCTGTTGCTTTAAAAATTGCACATAGGAGTTTAGATCACCATGGCATTACAATAACAATCGTTTACTCAAGCTAAAATATATTAATGTTCTTGAAATTTCCACTTGGTGCGCAAGTGATTCATAATGCCGCGACGTCTGATTCACAGAATCATGGGCGTGCCACCTAATGTTTCTGTTGCTTTCAAAATCGCTCTTAGGAGTTTAGAACACCATGGCATTATAATAACACTCGCTTACTCAAACTAAAACATATCAACCTGTATATTTCCACTTGGTGCGCAAGTGATTTCATAATGCCGTGGTGTCTGACTCACAGAATCACGGGCGTGCCACCTAGTCAGGGGCACCCAAGGTCAATTATCTGTTCGGAAGATTTGAGATCTAGAATTTTCGGAACATTTTTTTTAAAATTTCTTGCTTGCCTGCCTGCCTCTCCAAAGATTTTCGAAAATCTAAAAAATGGTATAATTGCCCATTTTTAACGGCTTTTGATCCTGAAAAGAACACCTAGAATTTTTGCCAGCGAGGCAACCGAGCTAAGAGGCGAGGTTGCAAACGCCGCGCAATGTAGGCCAAAACTCTCACCATATTTGGGTGTAAGTAAGACCCCATATTTGGGTGGTGACGTCATGGTCTTGTATTTACAACTCGTGGTCCGACATTGGGTGATTCAGTGTGCAGCTGTTTGTTGTCTTTTCAAGAGCACCTAACACGTGAGCAAGCTTTAATTCAATTTTTAGTTTGAAAGGGCAATTAGTGCTCTGGTTTGCTTTATAAACGTTTAAAGCAGCAGCTGATCAAGGATAGGGTTTTACGCTCAAATTTTTGTCAGAACCAGCTTGTGTTTTGCAGCTCGATTTACATTGAGGTAGCGTGTTTCGCTTTTCGACTCATAACCAGGGTTTTCAGCGTTCTCTTTTCCTTTGTGAATTGAATTTTAAGCGGTAGTTGATCAAGGCATAGGGTTATATTCTCAAATCCATTCTTTTTTTCACTATTATTAGAATTTGTGCTCTCATTGAATACCCTACCTCCTGTTTTCACTTCTATAAAATCAGCTTCTGCACATTTGTCACTCGATCTAACATCAAAGTCAAAGAACACCAGCTTCGCATGGAGACCAGGCCTGGTGGTAACGCGCCATACACAGTCCACATACCGGGGGTAGGGTAGGGGCCAATGAGGGGAGAAAATATTTCCATTCTTTGCGTAAGCGTGGTTATCTTTGCCGCATCCGACTGAAAGGTATAAATATTTTCGGACGTTAACCGGAAGTCCCTAAGGGCGAGCATTGATAAGAAAAATTTTGATGGCTTCGAAGTGGTGTACTTACAATTATCTTGAGATACAGCTGAAAGAAAGAATTAAGAAAGTAATCATTTAATTTGCTATAAATTACGTTAAATTTGCTACGTGTTTAATGTTAAGTCATTTGCGAATTTGATCAATCGTGACATAGACTAAAGAGACAAAAGTGAAAAAGGCTTTATAAAAGAAAAAATTCAGTTGTGAACTCTACCCTCTATGAAAATCTCACCTGTTGAGTCAATCTTCCTTTTCTAACGTCATCTCACCAAGGGACCCGTTTAAAATTGTTTGGGGGGAGGGTGTGGAGGGGGCGGGGTGGAGAGGAGAAAATAAGGTGCATTATGGGAGATGTGCAAGTGGCGTATATGGACATAACTTAGCCTGGGTAGAAGGGGAACTCGCCAAGACCAGCTACCCTCAATAGACAAAATAATAATAATAATAAACAAACAAACAATCAGGGTATGTGCGAGTGCTGTTGACAGCTCTTGGCTTGCTAACGTTCACCCGGCTTAAAGGGTGACCCTCTTTCCCGGGACAACGTTTCTCCAAAATAAACGTGCAGGGTATTTGAGGACAAGGTGTGCCGGAGTAGTGTGTGTTGTGGTAGGAGAGCAGTTTCTTAGTGACTAGTCCTGATGCTGTTAAACAAGTTCAAATCCTGTTACCTGTTGAGAGTAATCGTTGATTATAGATAGCTTGAAACATGGAGCGTCGTCTAGGTATGATGGCCATAAAAAAGTGAAAGACGATTTGAAGGCAGTGATCTGAAGAATACACTACAGGTAATAGAGTCTGACCGCAAAACTTGCCAATAGACTTGGAGTTGTTACAACCGAGGAATAACTCTATATAAGCTCCATCTAAGCATTTTGGCATAACTCCAGTCATATTGAACCTCACAAATATCAGTTCCACATGACGAGGTTCGGCTGTTTCTTGTAGCTCAATATTCCACCTGCATTTGTATTCAGAAAAGTGAAGTTGCCTCTGTGGTAGAGTAAGGCTGGTTATTGTTCCATTTAGGCCTGAGGCCGTTGTACCACATCCTGCGAGAGAATATTGCACAAGACGTTCATTGATTATTACGTTTCTATACTACGACCAAAACATCTCAAACATTCCGGTCCTTGTAACTTCATGCAATGCAATGTTACATTGCAAATTACCATATTTTTTGCCGGACCTTTTAGCAGGGGAAGGGAGAAGGAGAATTAGATATCTGCTTGAGATTGGATAACCGCCGGTCTGCCGAACGTTCAAACCCCGGCCGGAACAACACTCACGGTCTTAAAATAACTGAGGAGAACGTGCTGCCTTTGTTGTGACATCTAAAAATGGTTAGACATTCCAGTTTTCTTAAGCTGGCTGCTTAACAAAGAGTGGCATTCAGGAAAGGTTGAACTGTAATTAACGTTGTTCCCTCAACATATCATTTCATAACTGTTGGTTGGAAGACTACGCGCTAGGTGGAAGAAAAATCCTCATGTCCTTAAAATTGTACTTCAACGACAATACGATCCTATAATATTCTACTATACCCTCAATACATTTTATGTTTATGAGGACGAGCACTTGACTTTCATGAATGAGTTCCCCGATATATCTAGCTAATTCACAAGCAGTAGAGAAAAGATTGAAAGGATGAGTTAAAAACATTATTACACTTTCACTTACTAGGTTTTCCTTGTTTGTTTGTTTTTTTTTTTCGAAAGGTTTTTTTTTCACATTTGCATTTTACCATTGAACAGGTTCCACGCATTACCTCCGAATTAATTTTAAAAATTGTGCTAATCCAGCTGCATGTCACTAAGGAAGGAAACTAAATAATGTAATTCAACTCATGTTGGCGTTCATGTTGCTGGAGGATGGTCTCGTCTCCGACTGTCTTAAAACGTCTCGCAGCTCCAGTTATGGTCACGCAGTTCCATCTAATGTTCAAAGGGAGATTGAAGAGTGATTCCTCCCCACTCCCGCTCATGAATCAGTACCTTGGGATCAGAGATAATATGTTCTTTAGCTAGTTTTACTCCTGCTGACGTTCACTCTCTTTTTTTTTCTCGAATGAGCTTCTCGTAGATCATTATATTTACGTACTAGCTGAACCATTTCTTTCTCTTACGTTATTGAATTCTTTTTTTGTTACTGTATAGTATAGCTGTATACGACCTCACAGCTCATCTTCCTCTATAGAGTGTTGTTTCTTCTAATATAGTCTTGCTGGGTTTGAACGAGTCTTTGTGACACTTCACTCGAACACTTATAGTGCTCAGCACTATCTTTCCTACAATTAAACGAATAATACTTCTGTATTAAAACGATTCCTCACATCATGACCTCTGGCAAAGTTTCTCTGGCAACAAAAACATGGAGTTTGGTTTGTTTTTGTGTGGATGCTGACAAATGAATAAATATTAGCCAGTATATTCAGTTTACGGAAGGGTACTCTAGCAAATCATATTTTTAACAAAGCCTACTATAAAAGACGGCATAAGTTTTGGAGAGTACACCATGGTGCGCCGAAGTCGAGCAAATAAAAAATATATGCCTACCTCTGCATGTCTTCTTTGGCCACAAGGATTACTATCATCATCGTCAAAGCGAAGATCAAGCCGTAGATAAAATTCATATGCTCCTCCTGTAAAACTCACTACGAAGATATTTCATCGAAAAAGTGTCAATTGCCGAAAATATTCAGCTCTCGGTTAAATAATTTTTTAGACAAACCATTAGTTAAATGCAGCCTTTAAAAGGTATGCTCGCACCTTTAGTAAGTATTCCCGAAAAGGGTAGACTGTCAGTACAGTTATTGAGGTTAATCCAGCGATTAACCCAAAAACACTAACAAATATTCACTGAAATGAAGGTTTTTTCTGATCTTGAATACCTTTTAAGGCTTGAGCTAGTGATAACATAAGTTGTACTTCCTTTCGCTGTAGCTAGATTAAAGACGAAAGTCCTTTTTTTACTCCGTATGTTTCTCATAACCAAGTACTTATCGATGCTCATTACTGGTCGTCCAGCATTTTTCTTAAATATTCAGTTTTAAGTCTATTTTCCCTAATGGCCTTGTTTCCGAGTTGATCAACTTTAACTTGAAGAAAATTCGGAAGCATATGGAGTGCTTTTGAATCGCCACCAATATTAATATTTGAATAAGCAATGGATAAAAACAAACTAAATAAGAAGAATCGAAGAGATGATCAAAACTTTTCACTCAATAAACCTTACCTTCTAAAACGCAAGTTTGATAACGATTAGACGATCAATTGTAACATTCTTAAGTTCCTTTCAATTTCACAGAGGGAATTTTTCTTCTCTGATCTTCTCGAATTTTAAATACATGCAAGTAAATTATTCATCGCGTGTTTTCACCAGCAAACTGAGGATTTTTAATTAGCGAAAATTGTTGCTTTATTCGCAAATAAGCGCTAAAAGCTTACAGGCATGACAAGTTGTCAATTTAGTGCTATTAGAAATGGACCAGGCGTGTTATTGACCTACTGATTATCGGCGTTTATGATTGAAGTTTGCTTCCACCGCGTTTCCGCCTAAAAAGTCTATTTTCCGTTGATGCGTGTCATTTAATTCGCAGTGGGAAGCAGTTTGTTTTAAGGTTGTTGAGTGAGGGATCATTATGTAAATTTCATTTCAACCGACTGCCACGCAAGACCGTTTGTCGGGAATTCGAAATTGTACATTTCTAGCACACGCTAATGCCATGGAACAGTAACAGCCAATTAAAAAGTTCGAACCACTTTGAAAGGCAGCAACTTTTTAAAGCTTGGTGGAGGAAGAGTGATTTCTGATCTAATTATATTTTAAGCTGAATTTATTCTTTCTTGTGCATTAAGGAAAAGGTATTGTCTAGCGCGGCTTTCAAGAACTAGTCTTTTAAAAAAAGAATTCTCAAAAGAGTTTAGTAAAAATATGGTAATTTCTCGAATACTCGTAAATGTTTACATTTTGTTGAAAAGAAAAGAAGTTAATAGTATAATTAGCAACATAGTGTAATGAACAGACATTTCCTTTTATTCACATAACTCCAATCTTTATTTTTTCACAAACCGCGTGCTAAGCGAAAAAGGAAAATTATGCAGGATAATAATAATTCCGCCATCGTTCCCACCCTCGTTCCTTACGGCCACCTGTCACGTGTGCTTTCTATCCACTGTGACTCAAACAAAAAGTAAGAGACGGCTAGCAATCGAAGTTTTCCAAACTACTTAAAGCAACATACCTGATGGGGATGGATCAGTTTTCCTACCGTAGTATATTTAAACATGATGACTGACGTATAAAAAGTCAGACGAAGAAATTATTACAGCGTAAATCTTAATCTGAATTTAAGGGTGTACATATACTAGCTGGAAAGAGAAGAGTTATAAATTAAGCTGATGCCTTATTTTCAACTTACACCCGTGAAAGAGTGTTCACGTTTAAAACATTGTACATGGTTTAAAATAAATTTTCACATAAAAGACGGAGCTCTGGCTTATCATCAGAGGTACTGAAATCAACGTTTCTCTCACAACGAACCGCAAGGTAAAACGGGCAACAAAAACGTGCAACTTATTTTGCGACATTATTGCAACTGAACGAGTTCAATAGCGATGTTGCCCGTTTTACTAGCCACCAATCAAACCTGTCTTACAAAAGGATGTATGTTCTGTTTTCCCAATGGAGGTCCCAGGGGAACTTAGCCCTTTGTCTTTTCATAATTTATGCATAGAAATGCACGTGAATAAGACGAACTTTGAAAGAAACAGTTCTCTAGGGTATTATCACATGACCTGTATTGGGAAAACAAAACATACAAGATAAAGAGGTCTACTCAGCTTGTTGCAAGTTACGTGACTACTGATTTCTGATTGGACAAAATTACCCGGGAGTCACACCATACATGGCAGTTACGTTACTTGCTGCAAAAAAAAATTGCCTTGGGCCGGTAAAACGCGTAACATGTGCAGATTTTGTTGCAAAAGGTATAACTTTTTCCCTAAATTCTGCAACAACCTGTATTGTTGCAGACAGGTTTAACCGTGGCCAGTAAAACGTTGAACTCATTTTGCAGCAATGTTGCAAAGAGAGTTTGACGTTAAGGTGGCTCGACTGGGTTTTTAGAGGGGATACCTGCCAAGTTTGAGCATTAACTACGTCGGCGTAAAAAAGAAAAAAAGGTTACCACAACAGTATTATATAACTGTGAGTACTTTTGAGTATCATATAAAAAAAATTCTTACGGTCTGGGTTTTATTGCAATCGGAGTCGCCATGACACCGTAATGACGCCATTACGTTTTTTATTTATCTTTGTGTTTCTCTCTGACCATCAGATGTTCTACTCTTCCACCATAAGATTTTCCACCGTTTAACAATAAGATGTTAGACTGTTCCGCAGTCTCTGTTCCACTGTTCGAAAATCAGATGTGTGACTGTTCCACAATCAAATGTTCCACTGTTCCACCATCTCTGTTCCACTGTTCCACTGTTCTACTGTTCAATCATCTCTGTTTCACTCTTCCACGATAAGATGTTCTAGTGTTCCACCGTTCCACCGTTCCACCGTTAGATTTTCTAATGTTCCACCATCAAATGTTCTACTGTTTCACCATTTGATGTTCCACTGTTCCACCATCGCTGTTCCACTGTTCTATCATTAGATTTTGTACTGTTCCACCATCTTTGTTCCACTGTGCCACCTCTCTCTTCCTCTGTTTCACCATCACATGTTCTACTGTTCCACAATCTATGTTTGACTCTTCCACCATTAGATCTTCGACTGTTCGACCATTAGATGTTCGACTGTTCCACTATTAGATGTTTCACTGTTCCACCATCTCTGTTCCACTCTTGTACCATCAGATGTTCTACTGTTCCACTATGATTGTGCACTGTTCCACCATCAGATGTTCTACTGTTTCACCATCATCTCTGTCCCACTGTTCCATCATCAGATGTTCCACATTTGCACCATCAGATGTTCTAATGTTCCAACTCGAGATGTTCCACTGTTGTACCATCAGATGTTCCACTGTTCCACCATCAGATGTTCTACTGTTGCACAATCGCAGTTCCACTGTTCATCCACTCGATGGTCTACTGTTCCACCAACAGATGTTCCAGTGTTCCACCATTAGATGTTTCACTGTTCCACCATGATTGTGTCACTGTTCCTCCATCAGATGTTCTACTGTTTCACCATCATCTCTGTTCCACTGTTCCATCATCAGATGTTTCACATTTGCACCATCCGATGTTCTAATGTTCCAACTCGAGATGTTCCACTGTTGTATCATCAGATGTTCCACTGTTCCACCATCAGATGTTCTACTGTTCCACCATCGCAGTTCCACCGTTCATCCTTTCGATGCTCTACTGTTCCACCAACAGATGTTCCAGTGTTCCACCATCAGATGTTCCCCTATTCCACCCCCGGGGGGTACTGCCATATATGGGCTATATAGGTATGTGCCGCTGTGAAGGGTATGGTTTTCAATCAGTTTACTCTAGGATCAGAGCGTTTGGGTCTAGAATAGGGTATCATTTTTCCAGAAACTAATCAGTTGGTTGAAGATTTTATCTAGACTCGGGATTGTGGTATAAGGTTTTGTTTTGGCTAGACTGTGCTAGTGACCTCAGTAGTTTCTGTAAAACAGCTACTCTAGGATAGGGGGGATTTGGGGAGTTTACTCTAGTATAGGGTAACAAAAGTCAGCTGAACTAGCTTTGGTATAGGTTAAGGGTTCCAGAGTCCCAGCGGCACATCACCACCCAGAAATTCCTAAAGTACCCCCGGGAGTTCCACCATAATCTCCGTTTCACTGTTCCACCATGTATTTTCCACTGTTCCACCATCAGATGAAACAGTGTTCCACTATCAGATATTCTACTGTTCCACCGTCTGAATACCACTGTTAATCCATTCGATGCTCTACTGTTCCACCGTCAGATGTTCCAGTGTTCCACCATATCTGTTCCATTGTTCCACCATCAGACGTTCCACTGTTCCACCATCTCTCTTCCACTGTTGCACAATCAGATGATCTAATGTTCCGCCATCTCTGTTCCACCACCGGATGTTCCACTGTTGCACCATAAGATGTTCGACTGTTCTACAGTCTCTGTTCCACTCTTCCACCATCAGATGTTTGACTGTTCCACAATCAGATGTTTTACTGTCCCAACATCTCTGTTCCAGTGTTCCACTGTTCTAGTGTTGAACCATCTCTGTTCCACTGTTCCACCATAAGATGATCTACTGTTCCACCATCAGATGTTCCAATGTTCCACCATCACATGATCTACTGTTCCACCATCAGATGTTCTACTGTTTCACCAGTAGATGTTCCACTATTCCACAATCTCTGTTCCACTGTTTCACAATCAGATGTCCTACTGTTCCAAAATGAGATGTTCTACTGTTCCACCATCTCTGTTCCACTGTTTTTTTTTCCCACTGTTTCCACTGTTCCAATTTTTTTTCTGATGTTTTACTGTTCCAAAATTTCTGTTCCAATGTTCGGTCATGACTGTTCCACTGCTCCACCATAATATGTTCTACTGTTCCACCATCTGATGTTCCACTGTTCCACCATCTGATGTTCTACTGTTCCACCATCTCTGTTCCACCGTTAAACCATCAGACGCTCTACTGTTCCACCATTAGATGTTCCACTGTTCCACAATCTCTGTTCCACTTTTTTACCCTCACATGTTCTACTGTTCCACCATCAGATGTTTCACTCTTCCACCATGATTATTCCACTGTTTCACCATCAGATGTTCTAGTGTTCCACCATCTCTGTTCCACTGTTCCACCATGTATTTTCCACTGTACTACCATCACATGTCCCACTGTTCAACCATCAGACGTTCTGCTGTGGCATAACAAGATGTTCTACTGTTCCACAATCAGATTTTCCATTTATCAACCATCATTTTTCCACTGTTCCACCATCAGATGTTCTAGTGATCCACCATCATGTCTGTTCCACTGTTCCAATGCGTATTTTCCAGTGTACTACCATCAGATGTTCCACTGTTCCACCATCAGATGTTCTACTGTTCCATCACCAGATGTTTAATTGTTCCACCACCTCTGTTCCACTGTTCCACCATCTGCGTTCCATTGTTTCACTGTTACATGCTCTACTGTTCCACAGTCAGAAGCCCGACTGTTCTACCATCACCTGTTCTACTGTTCCACCATCAGATTTTCTAATGTTCCTCCATCTCTGTTCCACCGTTAAACCATCAGATGGTCTAGAGTTTCACCATTAGATGTTCTATTGTTCCACAATCTCTATTCCACTCTTCCACCATCAGACGTTTCACTGTTTCACCATCTCTCTTTTACTGTTCCACAATCAGATGTTCCACTGTTCGACCATCATATGTTCTGCTCTTTCAGCATCTCTCCTCCACTGTTCCGCCATCAGATATTTCACTGTTACACTATCTCTGTTTCACTGTTTACCCATCAGATGATCTACTGTTCCACCATCAGATGTTCCTCTGTTCCACCATGATTATTCCACTGATATATCATCAGAAGTTTTACTGTTTCACCATCTTTTCTGTTCCACTGTTTTACCATGTATTTACCACTATTCCACCATGAGATTTTCACCATCAGAAGTTCTACTGTTCCACCATCAGATGTTCTAATGTTTCACCATCTCTGTTCCACTCTTCTACCATCAGACCTTCCACTGATCCAGCACCAGAGGTTTTACTTTTCCACCACTCGATGTTTTACTGGTTCACCATCTCTCTTCGAATGTTTTATGATAAGATGTTCTACTGTTCCACCATAAGATGATCTACTGCTCGCCAACCTCTGTTCCACTCTTCCACCATCAGATGTTCTACTGTCCCACCATCTCTGTTCCACCGTTCCACATTTAGATGTTCCACTGTTCCACCATATCCGTTTAACTGTTCCACCATTACATGTTCTACTTTTCCACAACTTTGTACCACTGTTCCACTATCATATGTTCTACTGTTCCACCATCAGATGTTCTATGGTTCAACCATCAGATGTTCCACTGTTCTACCATCATCTCTGTCACACTGTTTCACCATGTATTTTCCATTGTTCCACCATGAGATAAAACACTGTTCCACTATCAGATGTTCTGCTGTTACACCATCTCAGTTCCAATATTCCAAAATCTCTGTTTCACTGTTTGAGCAATAGATGTTCTACTGTTGAACCATCAGATGTTCCACTGTTCCACCATCAGATGTTTTACTGTTCAACCATCAGATGTTCTACTTTTCCACCATCAGATGTTAAACTGTTCCACTATCATCTCGGTTGCACTGTTCCATTATGTATTTTCCACTGTTCAACCATCAGATATTCCACTTTTCCACTATCAGATGTTCTACTGTTCGAAAATCAGATGTTCTAGTGTTCCACCACCTCTGTTCCACTGTTTCATCATCAGATGTTCTACTGTTCCACCATCAGATATTCCACTGTTCCACCATAAGATGTTCTACTTTTCTACATTCTTTGTTCCACTGGTCCACCATCAGATGTTTGACTGTTCCACAATCAGATGTTCCACTGTTCCAACATCTCCCTTCCTCTGTTCCACTGTTCTACTGTTCAACCATCTCTGTTCCACTGTTACACCATAAGATGATCTACTGTTCCGCCATCTCTGTTCCACCCTTCCACCATAAGATGTTCTACTGTTCCACCATCTCTGTTCCACTGCTCCACAGTTAGATTTTCTACTGTTCCACCATCTCTTTTTAACCGTTCCACCATCAAATCTTCTACTCCATTAGATGTTTCACTGTTCCACCATCTCTGTTACACTGTTCCACCATCTTCGTTCCACTGTTTCACCATATCTGTTCCACTGTTCCACGGTTAAATGCTGTACTTTTCCACCATCAAATGTTCAATTGTTCCACCATCTCTGTTCCTCTGTTCCACCTTCAGATGTTCTACTGTTCCACAATCACAGTTCCACTGTTCCACGATCTCTGTTCGACTGTTCCACCATTTGATGTTCGACTGTTCCATTATTAGATGTTTCACTGTTCCACATCTCTGTTCCACTGTTCCACCATCAGATGTTCTAGTGTTCCGGGATAAGATGTTCTACTGTTCCACCATGAGATGTTCCACTGTTCCACCATGATTGTGCCACTGTTCCTCCATCAGATGTTGTACTGTTTTACCATCATCTCTGTTCCACTGTTCCAGTGTCAGATGTTTCACATTTCCACCACCACATGTTCTAATGTTTCAACTCGAGATATTCCACTGCTGTACGATCAGATGTTCCACTGATCCACCATCAGATGTTCTAGTGTTCCGCGATCAGCTGTTCCACTTTTCCACTATCAGACGTTGTACTGTTCCACCATCTCAGTTCCAATGTCCCAGTGTTCCACCAATAGATGTTCTACTGTTCCACCATCATCTCTGTTCCACTGTGCCATTATGTAGTTTCCACTGTTCCACCATAAGATGATCTACTGTTCCGCCATCTCTGTTCCACCCTTCCACCATAAGATGTCATACCGTTCCACCATGTCTTTTTTACCGTTCCACCATCAATTGTTCTACTGTTTTACCATTAGATGTTCCACTGTTCCACCACCAGACGTCCCAATGTTCCACGGCGGGGCTAAAGTACAGGTCACAGGTCACAGGTCACAGGCCACAGGTCAGGTCACAGGTCAGATCACAGGTCACACACAAAAACAATGGGACACTGGACAAAACTGTTCTTGATTGACATTTTATTATACAAAAATAAAACAAGCCAAGGAACCTCAATTATATTTTTTCTGTTCTGAACTTTACCAAATCTCCCAAGAGCTTGCCGCTCTGTTGCACAACAGCTTGAAAAACCTCTGTTGGATTTGCCTCGTGGGCCTTAGGTGGGAGCATTCCGCCATTACAACTTGAATCTTTGACCCTGTAAGCCGCTGATGTATCAAAGGATTTCAGTGCTGCATTTCAATGACTTGCTCCAAGTTATCTTGGCTGCACGGTTTATTTGGAGATGACATTCTAATAACACGACAACACTTCGTTTTCAGTGAAAAACATGTGATTTGTTTTTCGTACAAATCACATGATTTTGCACACCTTTGTGATTTCGTTACGAAGTTTGGATATGCCGTATGATCAGCATGAAAATATTATTCCATGTGTGGCATTTAATATTGTTTAAAGGACAAAAATATCATCAAGGTTCCTTGGCTTATTTTATTTTTGTATAGTAAAACATCAGTCCAGAAGAGTTTTGTCCAGTGTCCTATTGTTTTTTGTGTGACCTGGATCTGACCTGTGGCCTGTAACCTGACCTGTGAACTGTGACCTGCACTTTAGCCCCGCCGTCCACCTTCTCAGTTCCACTGTTTCATTATGTCTGTTCCACAGTTCCACTATTAGATGCTGTACTGTTCCACCATCAGATGTTCCAATGTTTCACCATTTCTGTTCCACTGGTCGACCTTCAGATGTTCTACTCTTCCACCATAAGATTTTCCACCGTTTAACGATAAGATGTTAGACTGTTCCGCAGTCTGTGTTCCACTGTTCGACAATCAGATGTGTGACTGTTCCACAATCAAATGTTCCACTGTTCCACCATCTCTGTTCCACTGTTCTTCTGTTCAACCATCTCTGTTCCACTCTTCCACGATTAGATGTTCTAGTGTTCCACCGTTCCACCGATAGAGGTTCTAATGTTCCAACATCAAATGTTCTACAGTTCCACCATTAGATATCCACCATTCCACCATCTCTGTTCCACTGTTCTATCATCAGATTTTGTACTGTTCCACCATCTTTGTTCCACTGTTCCACCATCTCTGTTCCTCTCTTTCACCATCAGATGTTCTACTGTTCCACAATCTCTGTTTGACTGTTCCACTATGATTGTGCACTGTTCCACTATCAGATGTTGTACTGTTTCACCATCATCTCTGTTCTACTGTTCAATCATCAGATGTTCTACATTTGCACCATCAGATGTTCTAATGTTCCAACTCCACGGTTGCACAGCTGCAACGTTTACTGTTTCTTACATAACATAATCAAACCAGAAAACATTTTCACTTGCCTTCGGTTGAGTCATCAGTACGTGTTCATGTATATTGCCATCTGCCCGCGTTTAAACAAATCATCAAAAACTTGCCTTTAATTTTCTCCTTCGCTGAATCAACCGTTTTCTGTCTTCAGGCAAATTGGTCTTACAACCACGGGTCTTACAACTAGGACTCTTACAACAAGGAGTCTTACAACCAGGACTCTTACAACCAGTAGTCTTAAAACCAGGACTCTTACAACCAGGGGTCTTACAACCGGGACTCTTACAACCAGAGGTCTTACAACAAGGGACCTTACAACCAGGACTCTTACAACCAGGGGTCTTAGAATCAGTGGTCTTACAACCAGGACTCCTACAACCAGGGCCGACTTGTTCAAGGCTGGCTTAAGATAACCCAGGGTTAGCGCGAGATTTGAATCCAGATTTGAGAGCTTAAAAAGCATTTCCGTTTTAATTCTTTTTGTCTACAAGTTGATCATTGGAAGCTCTAAAAATACCAGAGGAAATTATCCGAGAAAATGCTTTAGAAAACAAGAAAGAGAAACCCGGGTTAAATTTTACCCCGGGTTAAGCGCTAATCGACCTTCGAACAACTGGGCCCAGGGGTCTAAAAACCAGGATTCTTACAACCAGGAGTCTTAACAAAAAGACCCTTAAAACCAGGACTCTTACAACCAGGGGTCTTAAAACCAGGACTCTTACAACCCGGACTCTTACAAACAGGGGTCTTACAAAAAGGGGCCTTACAACCAGGGATCTTAAAGCCAAGACTCTTAAAACCAGGGGTCTTACAACCAGGACTCTCACAACCAGGGGTCTTTCAACCAGGACTCTAACAACCAGGACTCTTACAACCAGTGCTCTTACAACCAGGACTCTAAAAAACAGGGGTCTTTCAACCAGGACTCTTACAACCAGGGGTCTTTCAACCAGGACTCTAACAACCAGGACTCTTACAACCAGTGCTCTTACAACCAGGACTCTAAAAAAACAGGGGTCTTTCAACCAGGACTCTTACAACCAGGGGTCTCACAACCAGGACTCTTACAACCAGGGGTCTTACAACCAGAACTCTTACAAGAAGGGGTCTTACAACCCGGACTCTTACAACCAGGACTGTTACAAACAGGGGTCTTACAACCAGGGGTCTTAGAACCAGGACTCTTAAACCAGGGGTCTTACATCCAGGACTCTTACAACCAGGGCTCTTACAAATAGGACACTTAAAACCAGGGGTCTTAAAACGAGGACTCTTACAACTAGGGGTGTTACAACCAGGACTCTTAAAACAAGGGGTCTTACAACCAGAACTCTTACAACAAGGGGTCTTACAACAAGGACTATTACAACAAGGGGTCTTACAACCAGGACTCTTACAACCAGGAGTCTTAAAACCAGGACTCTTACAACCAGGACTCTTACAACAAGGGGTCTTACAACCAGGACTCTTACAACAAAGAGTCTTACAACAAGGACTCTTACAACCAGGACTCTTACAACCAGGGGTCTTACAACCAGAACTCTTACAAGAAGGGGTCTTACAACCCGGACTCTTACAACCAGGACTGTTACAAACAGGGGTCTTACAACCAGGGGTCTTAGAACCAGGACTCTTAAACCAGGGGTCTTACATCCAGGACTCTTACAACCAGGGCTCTTACAAATAGGACACTTAAAACCAGGGGTCTTAAAACGAGGACTCTTACAACTAGGGGTGTTACAACCAGGACTCTTACAACAAGGACTCTTACAACCAGGACTCTTAAAACAAGGGGTCTTACAACCAGAACTCTTACAACAAGGGGTCTTACAACAAGGACTATTACAACAAGGGGTCTTACAACCAGGACTCTTACAACCAGGAGTCTTAAAACCAGGACTCTTACAACCAGGACTCTTACAACAAGGGGTCTTACAACCAGGACTCTTACAACAAAGAGTCTTACAACAAGGACTCTTACAACCAAGACTCTTACAACCAGGACTCTTACAACAAGGAGTCTTACAACAAGGACCCTTACAACCAAGACTCTTCCAACCAGGACTCTCCCAACCAGGACTGTTACAACCAGGGGTCTTAAAACCAGGACTCTTACAACCAGGGGTAGGACAACAAGGACTCTTAAAACCAGGACTCTTACAACCAGGACTCGTACAAACAGGACTGTTACAACAAGGGGTCTCACAACCAGGACTCTTGCAACCAGGGGTCTTACAACAAGGACTCTTACATCCAGGACTCTTACAACAAGCGGTCTTACAACCAGGACTCGTACAAACAAAACTGTTACAACAAGGACTCTTACAACTAGGACTCTTACAACCAAAAGTCTTAACACAAGCGGTCTTACAACCAAAACTCGTACAAAAAGGACTTTTACAACCATGGGTCTCACAACCAGGACTCTTGCAACCAGGGGTCTTACAACAAGGACTCTTATAACCAGGACTCTTACAACCAGGACTCTTACAACCAGGGGTCTTAAAACCAGTACACTAACAACCAAAGGTCTTGCAACCAGGACTCTTACAACCAGGGGTCTTACAACAAGGGGTTTTACAACCAGGACACTAACAACCAAAGGTTTTACAACCAGGTCTCTTACAACCAGGACTCTTACAAAAACGGGTCTTACAACCAGGACACTTACAACAAGGGGTCTTAAAACCATGCCTCTTGCCACCGGGACTCTTACAACAAGGGGTCTTACAAGCAGGACTCTTACAACCAGGGGTACAACCAGGACTCTTACAACCAGGGGTCTTACAACCAGAACTCTTACAAGAAGGGGTCTTACCACGCGGACTCTTGCAACCCCTGACTCTTACAACCAGGACTGTTACAAACAGGGGTCTTACAACCAGGACTCTTACAACCAGGGGTCTTACATTCAGGAGTCTTAAAACCAGGACTCTTCCAACCAGGACTCTTAAAACCAGGGGTCTTAAAGCTAGGACTCTTACAACCAGGACTCTTACAAGAAGGACTGTTACAACCAGGACTCTTACAACAAAGGGTCTTACAACCAGAACTCTTACAACAAGGGGTCTTACAACAAGGACTCTTACAACAAGGGGTCTTACAACCAGGACTCTTACAACCAGGGGTCTTACAACCAGGATTCTTACAACAAGGACTCTTACAACAAAGGGTCTTACAACCAAGACTCTTACAACAAGGAGTCTTACAACAAGGACTCTTACAACCAAGACTCTTACAACCAGGACTCTTACAACAAGGTGTCTTACAACAAGGACTCTTACAACCAAGACTCTTTCAACCAGGACTGTTACAACCAGGGGTCTTAAAACCAGGACTCTTACAACCAGGGGTCTTAAAACCAGGACTCTGACACCAAGGGGTGTTACAACAAGGACTCCTAAAATCAGGACTCTTACAACAAGGAGTCTTACAACAAGGACTCTTACAACCAGGACTCTTACAACAAGGAGTCTGACAACAAGGACTCTTAAAATCAGGACTCTTACAACAAGGAGTCTTACAACCAGGACTCGTACAAACAGGACTGTTACAACCAGGGGTTTCACAACCAGGACTCTTGCAACCAGGGGTCTTACAACAAGGACTCTTACAACCAGGACTCTTACAACAGGCGGTCTTACAACGAGGACTCGTAGAAACAGGACTGTTACAACCAAGGGTCTCACAACCAGGACTCTTGCAACCAGGGGTCTTACAACAAGGACTCTTACAACCAGGACTCTTACAACCAAAAATCTTACAACAAGCGGTCTTACAGCTAAAACTCGTACAAACAGGACTGTTACAACCAGGGGTCTCACAACCAGGACTTTTTCAACCAGGGGTCTTACAACAAGGACTCTTACAACCAGGACTCTTACAACCAGGGGTCTTACAACCATTACTCTTACAATCAGGGGTCTTACAACCAGGACTCTTACAAGCAGGGCTCTTACAACCACCTGTGTTACAACCAGGACTCTTACAACCAGGGGTGTTACAAGCAGAACTCTTACAACCAGGGGTCTTAAAAGCAGGACTCTTAGAACTAAGACTCTTACAAAAGGGACTCTTACAACCAGGACTCTTACAACTAGGGGTCTTACAATTAGGACTCTTACAACCAGGGGTCTTACAACCAGGACTCTTACAACAAGGGGTCTTAGAACCAGGGGTGTTACAACCAGGAGTCTTACAACCAGGGGTGTTAAAACTAGGACTCTTACAACCAGGGGTCTTACAACAAGGACCCTTACAACCAGAGGTCTTACAACAAGGACTCTTACAACCAGGAATCTTGCCAACAGGGGTCCTACAACTAGGACTCTTACAAGAAGGTTTCTTAAACCAAGGACTGTTAAAACCAGGGGTCTTACAATTAGGACGCTTACAAGCAGGACTCTTACAACAAGGGGTCTTAGAAGAAGCACTCTTACAACCAAGAGTCTTACAACCAGGGGTCTTACAACCAGGACTCTTACAAGCAGGGCTCTTACAACCACCTGTGTTACAACCAGGACTCTTACAACCAGGGGTGTTACAAGCAGAACTCTTACAACCAGGGGTCTTAAAAGCAGGACTCTTAGAACTAAGACTCTTACAAAAGGGACTCTTACAACCAGGACTCTTACAACAAGGAGTCTTACAACCAGGGGTCCTAAGACCAGGAATCTTAGAACCAGGACTCTTACAACCAGGACTCTTACAACCAGGTGTCTTACAACCAGGACTCTTACAATCAATGGTCTTACAACAAGGACACTTACAACCAGGGGTCTTAGAACCAGGACCCTTACAACCAGGGGTCTTACAACCATTACTCTTACAATCAGGGGTCTTACAACAAGGACTCTTACAAGCAGGGTTCTTACGACCAAACTCTTACAACCAGGGCTCTTACAAACAGGGGTCTTACAACAAGGACTCTTACAACCAGGGTTCTTGCGACCAAACTCTTACAACCAGGGCTCTTACAAACAGGGGTCTTACAATCAGGACTCTTACAACCAGCGGTCTTACAACCAGGACTCTTACCACGAGGGGTCTTACAACCAGGGGTCTTAAAACTACCTCTCTTAAACGAGGGGTCTTACAACCAGGACTCTTACAACAAGGGGTCTTACAACAAGCACTCTTACAACCAAGACTCTTACAACCAGGGGTCTTATAACCAGGACTCTTACAACCAGGGGTCTTTTAACCTGAGGACTCTTATAACCAGGCCCCTTATAACCAGGGGTCTTATAACCAGGACTCTTACAACCAGGGTTCTTACGACCAAACTCTTACAACCAGGGCTCTTACAAACAGGGGTCTTACAATCAGGACTCTTACAACCAGCGGTCTTACAACCAGGACACTTACCACGAGGGGTCTTACAACCAGGGGTCTTAAAACCACCTCTCTTAAACGAGGGGTCTTACAACCAGGACTCTTACAACAAGGGGTCTTACAACAAGCACTCTTACAACCAAGACTCTTACAACCAGGGGTCTTACAACCAGGACCCTTACAACCAGGGGTCTTACAACCAGGAGTCTTACAAGCAGGACTCTTAAAACCAGGGGTCTTACAAACAAACTCTTACAACCAAGACTCTTTCCAACAGGGGTCTTACAACCAGGACTCTTACAACCAGGGGTCTTACAACAAGGACTCTTACAACCAGGGGTCTTAGAACCAGGCCCCTTACAACCAGGGGTCTTAGAACCAGGACTCTAGATCTTACAACCAGGGGTCTTACAACCAGGAGTCTTACAACCAGGACTCTTACCAACAGGGGTCTTACAACCAGGACTCTTACCACGAGGGGTCTTACAACCAGGACTCTTACAAGCAGGACTCTTACAACAAGGGGTCTTAAAACAAGGACTCTTTAAACCGGGGATCTTACAAGCAGGACTCTTACAAACAGGACTCTTACAACAAGGGGCCTTACAACAAGCACTATTACAACCAAGACTATTCCAACCAGGGGTCTTACAACCAGGACTCTTACAACCAGAACTCTTATAATTAGGCCCCTAAGAACCAGGGGTGTTACAACCAGGACTTTTACAACCAAGAGTCTTAAAACCAGGACTCTTAGAGCCAGGACTCTTACGAAAGGGACTCTTACAACCAGAACTCTTACAACGAGGACTCTTACAACAAGGAGTCTTACAACCAGGGGTCTTAATACAACCAGGACTCTTACAACCAGGACTCTTACAACAAGGGGTCTTACAACCAGGACTCTTACAACCAGCGCTCTTACAACCAGGACTCTTACAACCAGGGGTCTTACAACCAGGACTCTTACAACCAGGACTCTTAGAACCACGAATCTTAGAAAAGGGAATCTTACAACCAGGACTCTTACAACCAGGACTCTTACAGCTAGGGGTCTTACAACCAGGACTCTTAGAACCAGGAAGCTTACAACCAGGGGTCTTACAACCAGGACTCTTACAACCAGGGGTCTTGCAAACAAACTCTTACAACCAGGACTCTTACCAACAGGGGTGTTACAACCAGGACTCTTACAACTAGGGGTCTTACAACAAGGACTCTTACAACCAGGGGTCTTAGAATCAGGCCCCTTACAACGAGGGGTCTTACAACCACGACTCTTACAACCAGGGGTCTTACAACCGGGACTCTTTCAACCAGGGGTCTTACAACCAGGACTCTTACCAACAGGGGTCTTACAACCAGGACTCTTACAACCAGGGGTCTTACAACGAGGACTCTTACAACCAGGGGTCTTACAACCAGGACTCTTACAACCAGGAGTCTTAAAACCAGGACTCTTACAACCAGGACTCTTAGAACCAGGACTCTTACAACCAGGACTCTTACAACCAGGGGTCTTACAACCAGGACTCTTACAACCAGGGGTCTTACAACCAGCACTCTTACAACCAGCACTCTTACAACCAGGGGTCTTTTAAGCAGGACTCTTACAACCAGGGGTCTTACAACAAGGACTCTTACAACCAGGGGTCTTAGGACCAGGACCCTTACAACCAGGAGTCTTGCAACCAAGACTCTTACAACCAGGGGTGTTACAACCAAACGCTTAACAACCAGGACTCTTACCAACAGGGGTCTTACAACCAGGACTCTTACCAACAGGGGTCTTACAACCAGGACTCTTACAACCTGATTTTGAATGGCATCCTTCTACTCTCTCTTAATATTAGGATAAATACTTTGAGGGAAAACTACACCTGCAACTATATAAGCTTAAACACTATCTAAAAAGACTCTAAAAAAAAGGCTTAACCTAATAAGCTAAAACTTTAATAATTATTATCTTGAAGGTTATTTATGTGATAATTTTTGAAACAAACGTAAAGTAGAAGCGAGAAAATTTGACTGGTATTCCTTTAGAATAACAGGTAACACTGATGTTAAAAAAAAATTAACCGGATTTGTATCGAAATCCGTCGGAAGAAATCCAGCTACGAAAGTCAAAATTGCAACTGAAATTTTCCGACTCAACCCAAGCTGAAGCTGTTGTTTTTCGACCGTTCTCTGAACTGCTGTTATGAATGAACATGAACAAAGTAATATACACAGAATTCATTTTTTGAAAATTTATTTGAAAATTCATATGTCTTTGTACTGAAATGAAATTCACTTATTCTAGCGTATTGTGCCCGTATAAACTCAACTAAAATGTTATTCGATGCGATGAAATCTACACAACAAAGCTATCTCGAATTTGAGCATGTTTTTACTTAAAAAATTTGCTTGAATTTAACATAAGCTCGACCAAAAAGCGGTGAGGGTAAAAGACGGAATGAGTTTGCAGAATGGCATGCTTGCGGAATGGTATAGTTATGCTGAACGTAAAATATGGAAAATGGCGCAAAGGAATAAATAATTATAAAACTGAAAAGCATGCGCGCGTCTTTGTCGTGCCTTGTTTTGGTGCCAACTTGAGTGAGCAACTGCTTTGCTGGTCCATTTATTGCTGTTGGCGTCACGTGCCAGAAGTAACCACGCAGCCAAGGAAACAAAAAACAAGATCCGTTTCATCTCTGAATATCATGTCACGATCATACCACGTAACCCAACGTCTGAAAAGAAACACTTCTCAAGCGGTTTCAAATTCAAATATAGGTTAAAGGAAAGTGCTAAGTTAATCCTGCAATCATCTTGTTTTGCAGGAAAAATTAAAGTAGAAGGGAGCGTGACCTTCCAAAACATCTTATGTTCAATGGCCGACTTTTGTCATGTAGTACTTGTCGCTGGTGCTATGTAGCCCGACTAATAAAGGCAAGAAGAATCTTTGTGGCTGTGCGGATTTATTTGCGCCAAAAAAGGTGGAAATTTTCAGTTTAATTTATTTCTTTGGGTTATTCTGTGCATATGACATTCCGCATAATTATGTCATTCCGCGAGCCATGCCACCATCAGATGAAACATTGTTCCACTATCAGATATTCTACTGTTCCACCGCCTGAATACCACTGTTAATCCATTCGATGCCCTACTGTTCCACCATCAGATGTTCCAGTGTTCCACCATATCTGTTCCATTGTTCCACCATCAGACGTTCCACTGTTCCACCATCTCTCTTCCACTGTTGCACAATCAGATGATCTAATGTTCCGCCATCTCTGTTCCACTCTTCCACCATCAGATGTTCTACTGTTCCACCATCGGATGTTTCACTGTTCCACCATTAGATCTTCTACTGTTCCACCATCAGATGTTCAACTGTTTCACCATAAGATGTTCGACTGTTCTACAGTCTCTGTTCCACTCTTCCACCATCAGACGTTTGACTGTTCCACAATCAGATGTTTTACTGTCCCAACATCTCTGTTCCAGTGTTCCACTGTTCTAGTGTTGAACCATCTCTTTTCCACTGTTCCACCATAAGATGATCCACTCTTCCGCCATGTCTGTTGCACTCCTCCACCATCAGGTGTTCTACTTTTCCACCATCCCTGTTCCACCGTTCCAGCGCTAGATGTTTCCTGTTCCACTCTCTCTTTTCACTGTTCCACCATCAAATGTTCTACTGTTCCACCACTAAATGTTCCACGGTTCCACCACCTATATTCCACTGTTCGCCATGAGATGTTCTACTGTTCCAGCATCTTTGTTCCACTGTTCCTCCATCTCTCTTCCACTGTTTCACCATCAGTTGTTCCATTGTTCCACCATTAGATTTTCTACTGTTCCACCATCTTTGTTCCTCCGTTTCACCATCAGATGTTCCACTGTTGCACGATCAGATGATCTACTGTTCCGTGATCTCTTTTCGACTGTTCCACTATCAGATGTTCTACTATTCCACCATCAGATGTTCCAATGTGCCGTTATCAGATGTTCGACTGTTCCACCACCTCTGTTCCACTGTTCCGCGATTAGATGTTGTACTGATCCGTCATCAGATGTTCCACTGTTTCAACACCTCTGTTCCACTTTTCCACTGTTCTACTGTTCCACCAGGTGTTCTACCTTTCCATCATTAGATGTTCGACTGTTCCACCGTTGATGATCTACTGTTCTACCATCAGATGTCTTAGTGTTCCACCTTCAGATACTTCAATGTTTCAAAAACTCTGTTCCACTGTTCTACTGTTCCACCATCAGATGTTCTACTCTTCCACCACATCTGTTCCACCGTTCCACCATTAGATGCTGTACTGTTCCACCATCAGATGTTTGACTGTTGCACCATCTCTGTTCTACTTTTCCATCATGATTGTTTCACTGTTCCATCTTCAGATGTTCCACTGTTCTATTATCAGATGTTTTACTGTTGCACCATCAGATGTTCCACTGTTCCACCATCAGATATTCTTCTGCGGCACCATCTCTGTTGTACGGTTCCATAATCTATGTTCCACTGTTGCATTATCAGATGTTCTACTGTTCTACCATTAGATGTTCTATTGTTCCACCTTCTGCGTTCCACTGTTCTACCATCAGTTGGTTCACTGTTCCACCGTCAGATGTTCTACTGTTCCACCATCTCTTTTTCACTAGTCCACCATGATTGTTTCACTGTTCCTCAACCAGATGTTCCACTGTTCCTTCGATATTCCGGATATTTCTTCGGAAAGCAACCGAGAGTTGTTTTTGATGAAAATTTATTTTTTTGCTAGTTGTGCACTGCATTTGATACTTTAAAACAATGCCAGTGCATAATTAGGACGCTGAGTTGTAAACGCAAAATTTGGGGGAGAAATTGGTTATATTCGAGGCGCTTTTTCAAAGCCTTCCCTATTTTCGATGTTTTTGAAACTTGCAGGGTATATTAATTGATCCAAGGATTCTCTAGTACAGGGAAACACAAAGATAAATAAAAAAAGTAATGGCGCCATTACGTTGTCATGGCGACTGCGATTGTAATTAAACCCAGATCATAAGAAATTTTCATCTTATATAATACAGTTGTTTTAACCTTTTTACGATATCTTTACTCATGCCGACGTAGTCAATACTCAAACTTGGGAGGTAGCCCCTAAAAACTTCATTCGATCCACGTTAAATAAAGTTGTTGTTACCCTTTTTACCATATTTTTTGGTATTTCGTCGGTTGCAGCGTTCATATATAAAATAGTGTTAAAGTAAGTAATTGAAAAAGGTTTACCATTTGACGTAAACTAGATTAAAGCGATATTCTGTTAAAATAAAGATGTTTTGAAGACGAAAACACGAATAAAAAACTCACGTTCTCGAGACACCGCCGCACTCAGCTTTCTCACCGTCGCGACGTGAAGACGAAGTAGGTTGGACTACTGAGATATATGCTAATTAGCCCCAAATGGGGCAACTTTTATTTCCGGTTGCCGTCCTCCTTACCGTCCACCCTAACTTATTAGGGAACTTAAGATAGAAACGTTTTCGGAGCGACGGCGACCGGACTGGCAGAGCAAGCCTGGAGCAGAGGTAGCCGTCGCTTCCCTCCAAAATTCGAACATTAAGATCGCAGTGAACTCAGGAGGACGGCGCCTTGGAAGACTGCCGAAGAGGAAAATATGGTTTCACATAAAGAATTAAGAGAATTAATGCTTATTTGCTTGCATACAACAACAATAACAACAACAACAACAAAAACAACAACAACTTTATTTCAGTATTCCCACGTTAGAACGTGGTATTACCTAGTATTCTAAACAATTTTCAATACATACGTTTCATTTATACGATGCTCTAACGAAAAAAAGTGAGCTAAAAACACACAAAATATTGGAGTTCATACTTTTTGTCTAGATACTTTCATTTGGCTCGTAGGACAATTTTGTCCATGTAAAGCTCACTGTTCGCCATGTTGACTCTGTGACATGAAACATAGAAACATAATAAAGATGTAAGTTTAGATAACAGAGCTTAGAAATCGAGCTTTAAATGTGACTCAAAGAAAACAAGGACAATTTAAGAACGATAATCTGCAAAATTCTGGTTACTACACGCAACAAACCCGATTGAAATGAAAGTTAAATACTCACGTTCTCGCCACAACGCCAAACAGACCAGTTTCACGTCGCCGACGGGAGCACGACCGCAATGTGGTGAGCAAGAGCATGCGCAATATTGCACAAATCATGACTTCACGTCCGGTTGAAGTTGCCGTGGCCCCGAAAACGTCTCCATCTTAAGCTCCCTATTTATAAGAGCGACGGTCAGGAAAAATCGACCAAAATCTTAATTTCTTGGCGAGAGTTGAAAAATCAATTTCTTTCATCTTTTGTTCATAGGTAGCTTTTAGGTAGATAAGAAACCTAATGTAGATTGTTCCCGCCAAAAGCCTTTTATTTGTGAGAAAAATTAGAAGATCGGTTTTCGATGTCAAAGTCTCAGACTGCCCTAATTTTAAGCGGGGCTCTCGCGCGCGAAGTGCGCCAGCGGAGCACATGGGTAAGAAAATGAAGTAATCTAGCCATCCGAGAAAATTTGGTAATCTAGTGACCGTACACCGCCCGCCCGGCCGCCCGAGAGACCGTCCGTCCTCGCCACAGGCATACCAATGTAAAATAACTCAATCAACAGGTATGGCAACCCAAATGCAACTCGAGGCTATTTTGGCGGGAAGTCGCATAGCCACCGGCGTCTTGTAAAGCAGAGACAACAAAAGAGTCAATAAAGACGAAAACGGAAAGCGGAAATTGTCTCTCTTCCCGTGTTGTCTAAAGTATTAAACTTAGATAAATTGTCATGTCCAGAAGGACAGAGAAAAAGAGAAAGTGGCCAGCAAGCCAGCGAAGCTCAACGAGAAAAAGGGCGACAGGGATTTAGAACGAGAGATGAAAAACAAAAGAGACATTTTTTGTTAGAAGAACAACATGAAAATTTTGTGTAGCGGCGGTGACAAAATGAGAAATGCTAGTGGCCAACAATGCAAGGTGGAAATGAGCGGCAGTGAAGAAAGTGAACCTGAAATTCGCTAACATCAACTTTCCTCGCGTTCGCAAAAGAAACCGCATGGAGAAATTTGGACATTTTCCATGGGCAGAAAAATTCTTTTACTTCCACTAGAAGATACTTTCAGGGCAATTAAGCGAAGCTCGTCGTACTAAAATAATTCAAAAATGAGGGTAGGTTTTCAGGATAACGAAAACTTAAGTTTGTCACATATTTTCGACGGCAATATTTAATTTTATTTATAACTCCAGATTCTCTTCATGCTATTTGAATCACACATTTAGACATTCATTTAAAACATACCTGGGAATTGGCTTGGGTTATTGAAGGAAATCTCTGTAAGACACCGTCGAAGTTCAGGAATTTTCACGGTAGGCTGGTGGTAACGAAGTGTGTAAACACTTCCATTTTCGAAACGCTCAAAAGTAGATATTTACAGCCTAAAGGCTCGTTTTTCGAACTTCTTGCAGGTTTTCCCATTGCAAAGTTGCTTTTTTCAATCAAAGAGTGGGGTAAAAAGGTGAAACTGGGTCAATTCTAGCCATAAAAACTGAACTCTACTAGCCGGTGACTCTTGGTGACAATCTGGCTCCGAGCCTGCACGTGCATGACGTACGTTTGAAGAGACGGAGCCGTCAGGATGACAGTCACGGAATCACGGTAGTAACGCAACATTTTCGTTGCCGACGGTATTTCGAAGAAGAAAAAAAACTCGCTAATATTCTGGTGCTCACTCTTTATAAAAAAATAAGGACTTCAACAATGGTAATTCAATAAGGATAAAGGAACAGGAAGATTTTTTGTCTTGTTTAATACTTAACGATCGAGGAAACTTGGAGCCGTTAAATAAGTTGTTTTGGTCACGCTTCACTATATTTACCATATTTACCGGACTTTGATGCTGTCGTTTGGAGGCTGCCTTCAGGAACCCAAGCCAATTCTCAGGTATGTTTTAGATGAATGTCTAAATGTGTGAATAAACGAGAACTGGGAAAACTTGGAGCTATACCACGTGAAAAATAATGCCGCAGAAAACAACTACTAAATTAAAGTTTTTGTCGCCGTAAAAACTTGTTCTTCGTTTTTGAATTATGTCAGTTCAACGAGTTTCGATATTGCTTTGAAAGTATCTTCCAATGAAAGAAGAATTGTTCTATTGATGGAAAGTGTCCAAATTTCTCCTTGCGGCTCTATTTGCGAACGCGAGGAGAGTTGATGTTAGCAAATTTCGGATTGAAAATACGATCATTTTGAGACGCCGAAAAAAACTGACATTCTTACTTTTCTTGAAAATAAAAGGCTTTTTGCGAGAACAACGTACATCAGATAACTTATCTACCTAAAAGCTATTTATGAACAAAAAATGAAGGAAATCGATTTTTCAACTCTTGCCACTCGATGGTCGATATTTCCTGACCGTCGCTCATAAACATTCTCACGATTGGCTTACGTCATCGTGATTATTACCAATTCCTTTACGCTTAAATCATTCAAATGGCTGATCATGACTTTGAAACAGTACATTTCCGCTTTGTCACCGGCCTCGTCCAATAGTTATCCAGGCTTGTACAATTACTGGCGACCACAAGATTGCGTAACCTGTTGTTTGCATTAATAAAGTGATAATCCGTGCGATAAGTCATTTGAAGTTTAACACACCTCAGACATTGGAAGCATTGCTTCTTTTGATGCTCTCCAAAGGAAGACGGTATTAACATTGACAAGAAGTACGTTTTTGTGGGGGAGAGAACTTAAAACAGAGCAAGCTTTTGAACAAAGTTGTTAGGGTGTGCTGTCGTACGCAAAAAGAAAATGATGTGCTCAGCAAAGAGTAAGCAACTTCCTCATTCGTTTACAAGATATACAAATTGGACGGAGAAGAGTATCGACAGGAAAAGCACCCCATTGTTGCAAGTTCCGTTAAGAAAACTCTCAGATCGGCGGTTAAGATTTGACAAACTTAATTATTCTGCTGCTGCTAATGACGAACTACAAATCAGCTCTAGATTTCCAAAATTGACTTCCTTGAGGGACGATAAAAAGAAAAACAGACCTGGAATTGTAAATTTGGATACTACATTTGAAAGAAAGTACAGTTCATGGAGTGATCCCTCTGAGAGGTACATTTCTGAAAGAGATCCAAGGAAAATCATCCTATACGAAGATGTCAGTTTG
Source organism: Porites rus (assembly GCA_964035705.1). NCBI lineage: Eukaryota > Metazoa > Cnidaria > Anthozoa > Scleractinia > Poritidae > Porites > Porites rus. The sequence continues at coordinate 9,918,297 of OZ037999.1, forward strand.
AATAGTTCATGCGAAAGAAAATATAGATTATCGAGTGATCCATCCACAAGGGAAAGAGACCTCGGTGTTTCACGAAGGACATTTTACAAGGATCTAAACATTAACTGTGCACTGGATTTTAGCGTAGGTTTGAAGAAAGACATGAACACTTCAGGAGTACATGAATGTGGGAGAAGGTCGTTCTGTGATACTGTATCCAGCTATCCGTGCTCAGTTGTCAGAAGGAGTTCTATGTCGTCGCCAGTTTATACAGACAAGGCTGAGGAGCACTTCGTATCAAAATGCAAGAATGTCTTGAACTGGATTCATAGTATTGAAAGGACAGCTTCTCATGAAGATACATGGTTCTAACTGCAATTTTAGATCTTTAAAGTACAGAATACTGGGTTACTAGAATTGTTGCACCTTCTTATTCTTTAGCAAAATGGTTACTTATGAATTTACCTAAAAATGATAGCAGCGTATAGCCTAGTGCATGGAAATATGTCTTGGTCATTGATGGGGTCAAGTCCGTATTCTATTCGCAGAATATCGTTAACTCCTACTGATTAAGTTAATCGATCAAACAGCTTTGTTTGTAGTTGGCCGTTAAGTGGCAGGCTAGCTAAGCAAGAATAAATTAAAATACAGTAAAAAATGGCGTCTGACAAAATGCTATTCATGGCTACAGAAGTAAACCTTAAGTTGGGAACATTTTTACTATCTTTACTGTGCTAACAACGGGAGTTGTTTTTTTGTTTATTAAGGCAGTGTCTGAAGAAGGACGATCAAGATGCGAAGAGTCAAGCACTGAAGATCTGATGACGTAATATGTTAGTTTTCTCCTTGAAAGTTCACATTTTTAAAATACGAACTGAATTTTTTTAATTAAGGTGATTGAGTAAACGTTATTATACTGACGTCAAAGGCGGTTGGAAATGAAACAAATGACAATTTTTTGTTAGTCATTCTGAACCGGACAATACAAGTTTGACTTGGGAGTTTCTTTCATTCTAAAATTGTTCTTTAATAGAAGGAATACCTATAATAATTCCTGGTGATTATCCGCTGCTTGTACGCGTACTTTTACAGGAAAAAGGTAAAGGTAAAACTTTGTTCCTTGTGGAGGGCCAACTAGTTTTTTCTGCTAGATTTCAGGCACTCCATTTATTACAGAATAATCCAAAGGAAATAATCCAATAAAACATAGCATTATTAAAAGTTTCAATCGGCAGTAGGCGACCAATGGGTTATTCGCAAAATATCGTCCAGAATTTCAACTCGACCGAGGGTCCAGAATGGTTAGAGCAGGATATGAACTCGGGACCGCCGGATTGCTAGTCCAACACGCTGACCACTCGGGCATGCTACCTCCTAATTAAAGTAAAAAGGCTTGGGTCAGGACATCTCAAATAACTTTGTATGTGATCTTTAAGATCATTCACTGTAAACTGGAGAAATTTATGATCATGCTGATGTGTATTTGTTAGATTTTGCTTTCGATTTTTTTCTCTAAATCTCAATAAAAAGATAATGGAATTTGAGATTCAGTAACCAGTGTAAAGTATTGTTTAACTCAAACAGTATTTCCACAAACAATTGCTGTAGAGTCCATTAAGAACCGTAGTTGAATTAATTCGACTAAAGTATTGAAAACTCACAACGGATGTTGAGCAAATTGTTTTGCATGAAAAGTGGTCAGTCATGGTCTTTTTTTAAGCAAAAATCTTAATGAAAAGCATTTTGATAACACGTTAGTATTTCTGGTCCATTTGACCATTTGACTTCATTGCCGCGGTTCAGTTGTTTAAGAAACGGCGTCGGTTGCCAGGGTTAATATGCCCTCAAATACAATATATTTGCGAGGATTGAGTCTAACATAAATTATACTTAGAGCTGTTATGAGGGAGGTGATAAAGTCCTGCCATAGATTTTCTGAATGCCAAATCATGTTCTCATTGTTACTAAGCTCTGAGCCGAAATAACTCTTGACATGCGCACAACCAGCCTACGCGACCGAGTTCTTGACATGTTAAGAAGTTCCTGACTGGAACTCATAAACCTGTTTCGCTCTGAGTTGGGAAACTTTTAAACACAAAAAGTTAAAATTTTATTTGAATGCATTGAGTTGTTTACAAGAATATATAACCCTTCGGGGCATGACGTCTTCGCTTGACGTCATTGACAATTATTACGGTTGATAGCAATCACTCTTTTACTGACAAATGATTCATTAAGGTCTGAAACTGTTATCACCTTTATTTTATTACACTTTCTCTTTGGGTCTTAATGTTCTACAGGGGAGTCGGATCCAATCCTCTCATGGACTTATGAGGCATTTTTTCCCGATTATACCTTACTGACGGAAAGGAAAACTCTGCTACCTCAATCGAGTCCTCTTATTGGCTGGAGTGTGCAGTGTGGCGTTTGTAGTTGCGTAACCTTGTGGCCGGTAATCCTGCCTGTATGGGGTAATTTGATATCCACCACCAAGAATATACAGAACTCAAGTAGCCTTTTTTCAAGATCTGAATATCATGAACCTAAATCAAACGCCACTTCTTCAATTGCGGAGGAAAAGTAATACATCTTACTCGGAGAGTCATGCCAACATGAAGTCTCCGTCGTTGAACTTTCCTTCTGCGTTCAGAAAGAGTTCAGATACAAGACTTAACGGAATTCGTTATTCTCATACTAGTAAGGACGATTTCCAAAGCGGCTTTTTATTTCCAAAGTTAGTTTTCTCGAAAGGCACGAAAAACGTCAATAGAGTTGTGAATTTGAATACTGCTTGCGAAAGAAAGTACAGGTCGTGGAGTGATCCATCTGGAGAGCATACTGGAGATACAGTACAGTCAGTACAGATTTGTAATGATAGATATATAAACGGCAACCATCTTTTTGTACAAGGCTTAAGAAGAGACGTGAATACAACAAGAAACAGCTTTGAGACAAAATCGTTTTGTGATACTGTGTCGAGCTATCCGTGCTCGGTTTCCACACGGAGTTCGATGAACTTGCCAGTTACGCAGCAGGATGGAGAGGTGTATTTCATCTCGAAGCGAAAGACTGTCTTGAATTGGATTTGTAGTATATATTGAAAGAATATGTTGCCAGTTAACTTACAAATGTTAGCTATTGCAATAACTTTGTCCTAGTAAAATGAAAAAAAAAAATAGTAATAATAAAAAAGAAATTTGAAAAAAAACCTAAATAGGAATAAATAAGGCACGCAGACTATATTCAAGGAATCATTCTCAAAATGTCGTTAGGGTCGGCAAATTTGCCTCCTCTAACTCTACTGATGTCACTGATGGAATAATGCATAATACTGTTCTGCAAAAGAGTGTTCAGGTCACAATATCAAAACGTAGATGTAATTTTATAGCCAATAAATTCCTATTTGGAATTTTCGATTTTTGTGTTTGGTTTTTTGTATGACACCCTTGGTGGAATTAGGTGTATATCCCTTATCAATTGAATATCCAAGAATTGACTTGAAACCATGAAACGGACGACGATGATTGCTATTTGTGTGAACAGTATTTACCACAGTGGAAGATTTAGTTCATACATTTATAACGTCATTTAAAACGTAACATTATTTCCTATAGGCATTGTTAGTTTTTTCATTGTTTTAATAAAACCATTCTCAAAACCGGTAGAATAATCATATTGAAAAAAAAGACAAAATTTATTGTCCCCTGAATGGAGGTTTTCCTTTAATAGAGGTGTCCTAAAGGAGAGCCGGTTCAACTGTAGTTTTTCCGAAAGTTTTGCAAGGAAGCTATCAGTTTTCCAAACAAGGACTGGTCATTTAGAAGGTAAGGAACGTTGTTACCTCTCTTTGGATAATTTTCTTAAAATTTGCCATCAAGTTTGTCTTTTGAAAGTTACCGAGACTTTCAAGAAACGGACCCCTGGTCGCTTACGAGAGCAGGGTCGCAGGGAACGCGTCGATTGCGCAGTAAAGTGGCTTCTTCTGTATCACTGAACACCCCCCTCCCCCACCCCTATGGTTGACCATGGTTGAATAACTTGAGCAAATAAGCATTATAAGTGCAGTGGTTACATGCGGTCAAGTCTATTTTATTTGCATTTAATTGCACTTCACTACGTTAAGTAACTTCATTTATTAGCTTTTGATTGAGTTAATTATTTACTGTAGACATAGTAAAGAAAAACGTCTCACCCGAAACCACTGAAAGATTCGATCAAGAAATAAGGTATTAGGTATTAGGTATCAAGTTATTTACCGTTCACTCTTCCAAACGCCACCCTAATTAAGCTCAATTTTCAAAACACCATTAGGTATGACTGGTGTCACGTCCGTAATTTTCTTTGACTTGGATGAACTTTGGACCAACATAAATGACCAAAACATGAATTGTTAATTATAGCTACAAAAACAAATCGGTTTTAACCTTTTCAACTCATTATACACTTTTTTCTTTTTACAAGAACGTCGTTTTTCCTGCCCAGGCTGAATATTCTTACTTTTCTGCCGATTTTAGGCTGAAAATATTCTTGTCAGGTATTAATTAAGTTTAAATTGTAGCCTCTGACGTTTCCGTTTTAGAATGTATTGGGGCATAAGTTGCAGTTAATGGCAATGACACATTGTTTTCTTTTTGGTGGCTAGTTTTGTCGTAAAGAGAAAGAAATAATTTCACGGTTAAGTTACAAACATATAATTGTATTGTATTAACAGATTTCCAACACACAAAATTGTATCCTTTTCATCCTTGGGTTTATTCTTATCATATTCTTAAGAGTTTGCAAATTTCAGCCTCCATATTCTTATAGAAAAAAAAAGAAAGAAAGACAGTAAAGCTTCTAAGCTACTACTATAGGACCTCTCAGAAGGCCCTGCGTTAGTTCGTTGCCACAGACCCGCCAAATAGACTCCAGTGGCGTTGACCTTCCGAAAGTGAAATCGTTAAACATGATTCTCTAACACGTGCGTTGTTTATCCAACTATAACACATACACGAGAGAGTGAACGTGACTTTAAACTATTGACATTAATAATCTGTTAAGTGAAGGGCAAATAATACAAGTAGATTCTCAGAATGCACCTGATAATTTTTTTAAACCGATCTTACAAACCCCTTTTTCACAAACAGTTATTTACAAGGACAGTTATAAATAATGCTCATGCTCACAACGTTCTGAGTTAATTGGTTAATATGTGACGTTTATTGGAGCTATTTTGAAAGCTCATTGAGTATGTACGTCAGTAGTCTGAGCGTATGTCTCTTTGGGTTGGGGTGCATTTAGATGCATGTGGGGATAATTATATATAGGTACATTGGCGTATGTAGGTTTTTAGTGTAATTATAGAGATTCTGATTGGCCCAGGATAGCGTCATATGTCTAGGCCTACATTATGCTTTTGTTTCCCCACAAAAAATGCTCCACCTTAATGCTCCATTTTCCCCACCAAAATGCTCGATAGTCCACCAAAAACGTCACTAAAATGCTCAATAATGCTCGTCATCGGAGGCATTCTAAACATTTTAAGGGGGTTTAAGCACAGGGAGCCCACACAATCTGTTTGTGTAGCCGATTGTTATTTTATAGTAAATGTACTGGATTTACCGTTTGCTTCACCTATAGCGATATATCGCTAACTATGTATATAAATCAATGATAAATAAACGTTGAATTACCTTACCTGTGGTGTATAGTCGTCCTTTTGCCTCTAAAGCGGTTTTTTGAGCGATTTTGAATGAATTTGACTTCGCCGTTGACTGTTCCATATATAAGAAGGTCCTTCTTATATATGGAACAGTCAACGGCGAACTCAAATTCATTCAAAATCGCTCAAAAAACCGCTTTAGAGGCAAAAGGACGACTATACACCACAGGTAAGGTAATTCAACGTTTATTTAGCATTGATTTATATACATAGCTAGCGATATATCGCTATAGGTGAAGCAAACGGTAAATCCAGTACATTTACTATAAAATAACAATCGGCTACACAAACAGATTGTGTGGGCTCCCTGTGGTATGACAACAATGTATGAAAACAAATAGTTTCAGTATAGCAAAAATGATCATCTACATAGCTGTATTAAGGTAAAATTTGAATATAGTTTTTTAAATAATTTTTAAATTCATATCTCTTCAAATTAATTCAATTTTTAAGAAACAAAACGTTAACAGCGGTGATAAACATATTTAACTTACGCACTTTTATAAACTTGACCTTTCGTATGCTACTTAACATACATTTTCAAAAGTACCGTTACAATTTTGAAAACTATACTTATATAACAGTGTTTAATAGTATAATAACGTTTCAAGTTTTATTATCTGTGAAAAATGCCACTAAAATGCTCGATAAATTGTTGATGCTATTGCCTCACTAAATCCTCAACAAAATGCTTAAATAACATAATAATTTGCAAAGGCCTACACATGTCACTATATTCACCCCGCCGCGCGTAGACTGTACACGATTCCCTATTCCCCGTAAGAATGTCGGGATCGAGCCCCTACCCTTGCGGGCGACCATCTTGATTACAAATGTACCGAGTGCAACTTCGGGGATGAGTATTAAATGAACAGTCTGAATGCTAGGTCTAAATGCTCTCCTTGGGTTTGCAGCCCCCTGTCGCGAGCCAATGATCACTCGGCATCAATTCAGTTTTAGCAACAATTAGGCTAGGTTTGCTATCCCTTAGTCAGGTGTTAACGGTTGCTAGCTCAGTGTTGATCTTTGTTTCAAGATAATAGTTCGTCGAGGCTGCAATGCTGATACTGATATCATCTGCACACATTCGAGGGGCAGCATAATTATGAGAGTTTAGCAATTCATTAATGTACAAATGATCGTTTGTCACAAGAACATAGTTTAGTGGCCTTTGGCTCCCGCGGGTCTCCTGAAGCTCAGTAGTAGAGCCACAGAATCTGGACTAGTAATCAAAAGGTCATAGGTTCGACTACAATCTGTTGGGAGTACCCCGGTTTTTTCGTCCGAGCCGCTTGTTTCACTGTCCAATAAAGGAAGTTTCTCATTTCTAAATAGACGAAAACGAGACGGTCCAAGTAGAGAACCTTGAGCGACACTGTATGTAATTTGACTAGCAGTGGATAGATGGCCGTTGACACTACATTGCTGGAAAATAGGTGATAGCACATGAACAAACTGACAGAATTTGGGTTAAGGCAATATTTGATCAATTTTCGGATAATGATTTTGTGGTCAATGATAGTGTCAGGGGCTTCTTTTAAATCGATAAAAAAACTGCCCCACTAAGGAGACCTTTGTCACTACCAACACACCAATTGTTTGTGACTTCAAGCAGTGCAGTTAGGGTACTGTATGGCAGTTTGATTTAAGATTGTTTCTATGAAGTATAGATGTTGGTATTAATTTGGTAATGAAAAATGATTGTAATTTCCTAGGAGAGACATTTTCGTACTTTCTTTCACGCACAAAACATTTTTGCAAACGACTAGACTAAACGAGAAATGTACTAAGTGGCGAAGGAAATGATTCGCTGACAAGACCAATATACAGTATGAATTATTGTATGTCCCCTTACTATAATTAATTTCTTTTCTGGAACGAAAATTTTTAGCGTACTCTTGACAACTTGCATGAAAATGTTGAGTTTAGGAAACGCCAAAACACTGACCACTATGAGATTAAGAAGGGTTTTCTGAGACAGGTACAGTTAGTGAAGAAACTTCAGTGTTAAATACACGTTGTTTACTTCTTTTCCTGGCGGTAAGTGGTTTTAGCAGTACTGCAAACTTACTGGCAGGAATCTGATGGCAGGTGGATTACGTGGATACATTGAAGACAAGGAAAATTAAAGTTTGGTGAATTTCAGTATTTATATCCTTTGCTCATAAATTACTCAAGGGTTTTCATACTATAGACCTGCGCTATAAATCCGGTCCTGGTAAAGTCTGAAGCCAGTTTTCAATAGCATCAAATTTTGCTCTAGTTTGTAACTTCTCGTCACTTGTCCTTTTGTGCACATCAGAGTTTGTAAATCCACTACAAGCGAATGACAAAACAGAATTGCAATATGACCTTTCCTCATCTTCTTTCCTACCTTGCACTGAATACGTTGGACTCTCCCTACTCACATCAATTTGAGGCAACGGTGAAAGTTCAGAAGTGTATTGCGTTTTGTCCAGTGTTTCAATCGGCCCAAATTTTCTGCGAAACTTCTTGTCCATGCTGTAGACCTTTATCTGTTTTGTTAAACCTTCAGCACTCCCTTGCCTGCCTGCTAAAGTTAAATTTCTTTTTCTGTAGGCATCATATTGTCCGTGATAAGTGTGGCTGGTAAAAGCAGTGGCTTCCGGATAACTGAAAGCCCTCGTGCGAGTATTGCCCATCAACATAGACGAAGAAGATCTCGTGACTCCGCAAAGATGCCTTGAATATTCCATGGAACGCTTTCTGTTTGGTGTCCAATTACTTGTCGCTAATAAGCCATTATCTTTCACTCTTTCTTCCATCTGCCCTAAGTTACTGTATGGAATAGGTTAGCTTCGCAACGTCAACCTTAGCAAGAAGAGTCGTTGCGGGTTGAAGCATGTGCTCGTTGAAGCCGTCTAAAATTGAACAATTTGCTCATTCCAGTTGAATGCGGACAACGCGAACAGCCTTAGGCTACGTTTGTAAGAGTCGTTGTGTATGTAATAACCACGCCTAAAAGAATTGCATGATCGCCGAACTGCGATCTTTTCGTCAACAGTTTCAGGAGCAGTTGCCAAACGGTTGAATATCTTGCACGTACGTATCGACAGACACAAAGTCTTGCGTTCGATTTATAAACATGTATATTGCATACCTCAACGGACTCTTGGCTTCTCCTTGCCGTTAATAATTTCGAGTGCCTCTTATGTGTCGGCGAGTTGAGTACAAGCTGTTCACTATATCGGTCCGGCAGAAACTCACGAATCAATATGCCATACATCATCGATCGATACATCAATGAATCAGTTAAATAATCTTACTACTCACAGGAGTTAAAATTTTTATATTAAAGAAATTTTATTGACAATGAGTTCAATAAATAACCGTTGTCTCGAGGATCTAAATTTTTTTAAAATCAATTGCGTGTCGAGCTGCGCGCCAAAGTCTTTAAGTGTTCTTAGAAAGCAGGACGGACAATATTCTTTTTATTTTTTCACTGAGAAAGAGAATTAATTAAAGTCCATTTTATAAATTTTTCAAGGCTTATCGTATGGTGATCGATTGTATTGGATATTGAAGAACATTACAGTGGAAAACCGTCGATGCAAACATAAAATTCTAGTCTTAACAGCAAAGTGATCATATATCATCAACGTTTAAGCAAATAAAATGTCCACCAGAGTCTCTCGCAAACATTTAGTTGAAAATAATTTGTAATCACGAGATGCTCGTAACGAGGTGGTTGTTACAGAGTTTCCGCTGTGTAATTGGGAGTGACCAGGGTGCAACAAAAAGTTAAGTAGGGCATTATGTTTTATGCCGTCAATAAACACTTTTCTTGTTAAAGTAATTTGAATATTTCAAAGCAAACATTCACATCCACGCACCGCTGCATCGTCTTGTCAAGTTTGAAAAATAAAAGGAAAACAAATATATCAGACTTTGTATTATTCTGAGAATATTAGCCTGTGCGAGACACTCTATCAAGGTAAAAGGTAAAGGTAAAGAGTCGTTATTTTACGTCTGTAGCTCGAAATAGTCATCTGATTAACAAACCTGAGGCCGACGGTGCGCCCATTTTACCTCTTCCCACTCTCTCTGTCAGTGCCCCAGCGGTTTTACGGGTATTTGAAGTTACTTTAAGCTACACAAAACAACAAAAAGAAGTCGAAAGAAGGTATTGTGGTCATACCTGATAGGAATCGAACTCGGGATGCGTTATACCATTCGCGTGATTGTGTCTACCCGATAAATAATTGTGATTTGTATCATGTTTACCCCACTTATTCTCTTTTCCTTTGAACGTTGAGGACCTTTCACTGATTAAGATGAGGATTTTGAGGTGGTTACTCTTCTCTCAGTCACTGTTTGTTTTTTCATTAGCCAACTGCAAGCTTGATTAAGATTGTTGCCTTCGATTGCTATTGTTATAAGAAAAGAAGACGTATTACGTACCATGAGATGATGCAATTTTTAACGCAAAATAAAACTTGTTTTTTGACTCTTTTGAGTTAAAGTGATGATGATGATGATGATGATGATGATAATAACAATAATAATAATAATGGTATATTTAGGCAGATCCATGGGGTGGTTTTCCCCTGTCAACGTACATTATCATTCGATGCAAATATTTCATTGGCCTAGAACCCACCACGTGACCTGCAAATAACTGCCTACAAATAATGGCCTGCTCATGCGCAATGTCGTCCAACTGTGTCTGGCTGCAAATAATATTCTACTCATGCGTAAATGAACCACACTACTCTCCTTCTTGCGACTGCATCTTTCTTGAACATGGAACATGCTACGTTTTCCGAAGAGATTCATTCAAAAACAAACTAGGCGATCGAGTAATAAAACAATTATTAAGACTCGGTTATCGAAAGCTATCGTAGTTCGGCTTCGGCAACTAATTGATCTGCTCGCCTATGACAAATCACGATATCTTGCTCAACCTCTTCCAATAATTGTTAATTATTTGCAATTAAAAAAATAACATGATTAACGCTATTTACAATTAAAAAATAAGAGTGATGTATAAAAGTAGAATTATGACTAACAGATTTGAAGTTCCAGTAAAATTAACTAATCACTCTGTACTCTATTACATAAAAATTTCCTCCAAAGTCTTAAAAGGTTTTGTAATTTTTACAGTTTTTAATAAATTCTTGGAACTCCTAATCTAAGGGAATTGCTTGAACGCAGTTCCTTACGACATTCCTGCTTGTTATTTTTAGACCATGATCTGACCAAGTCTCAGTGCTATGCAAAACTTTGAAGCATGATTTCAGGAGGTTGAAATCTCTTCTCTCATTAATTGGAAGCCATCCGAATTTAAGTACATACCAAAGGTTCTTAACATAGTGAATACGCTGTGAATCTGGAATCGTGTGGACGCTAAATCCGGATATTTTTTTTATCCAGTGACGTAACAAGATTAAGCCCAGTTCAGTGGAGTTACTGAATACACTATTCAAGATGGCAACCTCGGTCCCAGGTTCTCTCAAGGTAGAAAAGGATGCACATTTAGCGCGTTTTACGACTCATGCTCTGTTGCCAATAATCCCAGAGGAGTCCCAGCTGAACAACGTCTGCGCATGTGCAGAGACGGGAGATGTCTGGGATCTAAACTAATATCGTTTGCAAAAGGATTTTTTAAACATCCTTGCATTTTGGCGATTTTTAAGGTGGATTCCGAATATTTAAGACTCCCATTTTAAGTAAAGGTAGATTATTTAATACTTTATTCAATTCTCGTTTCTACCTTTGTAATTTTTCTTCTACTTTTTTCCATGAGCAGAAGAAGACGCATGAACGAAGAGTCCCTGCTATGGTAATATCGTTTGCAAAAGGATTTTCAAAACATCCTCACATTTTCCCGATTTTTAAAATGGTTTCCGAATATTCAAGCCCCCATTTAAATTAAAGGTAGATTATCCCCTCATACTTTATTGAATTCTCGTTTCTACCTCCATAATTTTTCTTCCGTTTTTTACTATGAACAAAAGAAGATGCACGGAAGAAGTGTCCCTGCTATAGTAATATCGTTTGCAAAAGGATTTTCAAAACATCCTCACCTTTTCCCGATTTTTAAAATGGTTTCCGAACATTCAAGGCTCCCATTTAAATTAAAGGTAGATTATCCCCTCATACTTAATTGAATTCTCGTTTCTACCTCTGTAATTTTTCTTCCGTTTATTACTATGAACAAAAGAAGATGCACGGACGAAGCCGAGAGCAGTTCTTTCATTCGAATGTGTACATGTTCAAGCGTAAACAGAAATGAAAGACAGACTATCAACATGTTATCACTTCTAAGACATCGTCCGGACATCTCTTAGCAGTGTCAGCATTAAAGGTACATTTTGATATTTATCTTTATTTTTCATTGAGTGATCGCCTTTTAGTTATTTCTCTTGTTCTATCTCGCTTGGTTTCACTATAAAAGCTGTAAGAACACAAAACAATCATTAAGGTTTCGAATTCTCTTCTTTCCTCCAACGAGTGCTAGGAGCACGGGCTATGCTTGGTAAACAAGTGATGTCACGGACATGCGTAGTACGTTATTCAGCCCTGTCGATACGTGTCGGATACGTATCGACGGGCAAATCCGATTTGATACGTTTGGATACGTGTGATACGGATACGTGTGGAGTGGAAATTTTTGACTCCGGAAAGAAAAAGTGGCGGATTCAAAAATATCTGAATACGTGTTGACGGTGCCTAAATGGACAATCCTGGGTAAGTCACTCCCTTCCGGCGACTACACCCACGCAAACCAGCGAGCCGTAATAACGTCGTTTTTACCTTCTCACATGCTGCGGTGTACTCGTTAGGAGACGCGAATGTTCTTGTGCGACAGACTTGGGGTGCAGATACCTTCAGTGGTGTAGGTACTAAAGATACCTGAAACGTCTTTATCAAATTAAAGAATATTGAGCTGGCTATGAACCAGCAATTCAAAAAAAAATTGTACTTTCATTGTTTGAATGATTGTTTAATGCGAGCCTCCCAACCAGTTCTCGACTATCCTATCATGGACCATAAAAAAATAAATCCAACAATTGTCTTATTATTCATTCAAAATATTTCTAAGCTTACTGAAAACAGTGTTACCTCTGTGTAAAGATCCCGTGTTCAGAACATTTGCCTGATTCACGGCATTTTCAGGATATGAAGGGATATTTATTATGGCAAACAGTTAACGAAAGTTTCATCATGTAGCTGTTGTTGTACTGGTATTTTTTTGTCTATTCTTGCTATATGTATATGAGGGAGGAAATCGGCTATTTAGTCTTCGCGTAACATATGTAATGTTCCGCCGTTTTTTCGGAGTCTGCCGCATTGCTAATTACAGCTGAGCACATCACTGCATCTTTGCATGGCGTTTGTGCGTCCTTGTTTCTGTCGTATTGATATCAGCGAACATTTTCCACATCTGGTCAGGCGGTTAATGAAACATGGAGAAAAGATTTTTTTATCAACAATAACGTTGTATTTTCTTTTATTAAATTTTCGGGGAAGGTTTCCGTTTTTTTTTATATTTTGAAAGATATTTGTTTTAAATCTGTCAATTCATTCAGTTGGTACCGATGAAATAATTTGAATAAATATTGGAAATGTTAAAAAGGGACCACTTTCATTATTTCGTCCATTAATTCAATCTAAGAGAATTTTAATAACAAGGATTAATTGAAATAACCTGATCACAGCAGGAAGTATAGCAATCATCAGTTGAGAACTATGGTAACCTAGGGGCAAACAAAGACTTCTCAGATGCTAAGCTATCGATTGCATTATCGACTGACAATTGCATGTTCAAATTAAATGATAAAGAAAGAATTAAACGGCAAATAGCAATAAAAGCCGTCTTAAACTAAGGAAGTAATTCCAAGATATATAGAGTTAGGCTTTAGTGGTGAAAGGAATAAGTATAGCCTGAAATTTCAATGCTACAATCAGTTTTTCGAAGCCTTAGCCTCTTTTGTTTTCTCGTATGAGTTGAAAGTTATGTCCCGGCCTTTCCATAACCAACGATAGATGACCAAAGTATGAATATAAAGCTTCAATAAGGCCCATATTTATGTGGTTTTCAATCTACCCTCGGGCACTACAGAGAAATTTGGCTTCTGACAGGTAAGATAAAAAGCAACCGATTTATTCTTCCAAAATTGTAAAAATGTTTGAAAATTTTGTCTTCTCAACCCTAAACACAAACAAAGTTAAAAAATAGTTGTGTTGCTGTTGTATTCTAAAAATGAATATAATCTTACGGAAGACAATTCTCGGGGTTGAACCAACCAGAACGGAAAGGCTTAAGAGAGCCTGAAGAGAGGGTGGGCAAGAGATAAACTTTCATTACTGGCGTTGTAGCTGACCATCACTCATCTTGCCAACTTGCATTGCTTACAAAGAGATTGTGGAAATGATATCATAAGTGAAATATAATCTACATTGCTTTTTGCTGACTATTATTTGTCTTTTAATTTTCCACTGACTAAGATATATATCTCTTTGTCTTTTATTGTTTGCCAATGCTGAACAGTAAGGGAGTGACTTTTTTTTTTAACGAGAAAACGTATGTGAGATGTTAAGTAAGAGGGTTCCATGCTGACTGTGTTTAGAACCAAGAGGCATGAAATGGTAACAAGGTGTTTTCTATAAGAGAATTCATGGACATGATACTCGGGGCATTAAAAACAATTTCCTCTCTTCATTCGTCGCTGTTTTTTATGTATGCGTTAAAACTAAACAATATTTTATTCACATACAGTATCTAGAGCTTTTAATAAAAAGTAGCCCATAAACGGTAATATTTCGTGTTTGCTACTTGCCGCTAATGCATTAGGAAGTGAAGTGAATTATTCATTGTTAGTAAGTAAAACGTGCGTTGTTTAAACAAATTACGAGATGTAATTCTAAACTCTAAGAATTGGTATTTCAGTGAAACGAAGCGCGCATGTGGCAAGGTAAGCTTTTTTCATTCACGATTTAGAAAATGCTTTAATTGTTTTTTTTTTTTCAAATGTAGAATGCTGTGTTAATGTGGCAAGCAGTTCAGCTCCCGTTCTGAGTTACTAGAAAAGCGATGCCACATTTTTTTCACTTGTGGCAAGTACACTGAATCACAAGCGATGCGTACGTGTCGTAACGATTTGTTGCCTTTTTATTTAAATATTTTTTGGGTTTTTTCTTCTTCAAGTTCATCCGCCACACAAAGTTCTAAACACTCCGCAACAGACCTTAAAAGGAAGTATTGTCTATTTTTTTGTTCATTTATTCTTAAAATCGAGTCAAACAAACGGCGTGCTGTACACACCGAGTGGCTTACCCATTTATACTTAAGAGGTATTGGTTAAATTACAGGAA
The DNA here is from genome assembly GCA_964035705.1 of Porites rus. Taxonomy (NCBI): domain Eukaryota; kingdom Metazoa; phylum Cnidaria; class Anthozoa; order Scleractinia; family Poritidae; genus Porites; species Porites rus. The sequence continues at coordinate 9,933,316 of OZ037999.1, forward strand.
CTGCCTTGTTTTCAAAATTATCCTCATAAGCCTTTTCTGCTTGTGAATATGAATACTTCCTATATACAAAACGTTTCGTCTTTTGGCCGGATTCTAATTTTTCGCACAATTACATCTGTTTTCTTCAAGCTCATGCTATCAGCTAGCAAGGAAGAAAATTTTCAAATTTGCGTGGCTTAGTTAGTATTACCTCTTATAGTCTTCTACAAATGTAGGTAAAATTCATAACCTACTTTTGTTTTCCAAGTTCAAAACAGACCTTGCAAAATTGACAAAGCTAACTTCATTAAGTGGCGTTTATTTCTAGTAATTAGAACGTTTTAAGGCAAGCCAATCGAAATATCCGTCCTCAATCGTTTAAAAGCGTCTTTGAAATCCATCTCTAATGCAAAGTCAATATTGGAACAATGAATCCACCAGTAACTCAATCTTGTTCACTTGATCGTGAATTATGTAAAATAAATGAATGATGTACATCGTTGTCATTTCTCAGTTCTCACGAACTATGCACTTGAGCTTTTTAACGAGAAACGTTGGATTTTGAACCCGAATGTGCGACATAGTCATGATTCAATAAATGAATTGAAAATAGTGTTTCACCGGTGCACCGGCATTGCATCTATTGGATATCTAAGTCTTGTATTATAATATTGACAATTTGTTAAAAGGGAAGTGCCATTTTTAAGTAATCTACTCTTTACGCTATTGGATGGTAAGACTTAAGATGCTGTTAAGTGCCTGCTTAAACCACAAGGGTTATGGCCTAAGGAATATCTCAAGTTACATTACTTTGCATCTCATTAAAGTCGAAAAGTTGAAACGATTCAAGAAAGTTTCAAGTGACTTGAGAATATCATCTTGCGCAAAGACATCCCTTGTGCGTCCATTAGTAGCCGGAGAGGAAAATTTAAATGAATATTTACATAACTTGAGAAAGGTATCTTGGGAAAGATTAAGCCTTTGGTAGTACAAACCACCTTTCTAAACTACAAAAACTTTGCGCACTTGCATGGTTCACTGAATAGCCACGTGGCTGACGGATCAGCCCAGACCAGTCAAATCTGCTCCTTAAAAACGTGTTGCTCCTCAACGTCTTACATGAGACCACTTTTCCTTATTAGTATTGACATGAACGTCTTTAATACCATATGTTTCAAGAAACTGTTTAACACAACGCTACGCCGATGACATTTAACTCTTCTTTCGAGATGCAAGATGACTGAAACTATGCAATGAGTACTTTAATAATTTTCTGCTTTTGGTAACAGGGCAAAACCAAACTTATAGTCTTCGGAACCAGGTAATTAGTTGCCAACTCCCTGGTTTCAGAATACTCTACTAGGGAAAGATCTTCTCCCTGCATCAAAACCACCTCATCCTGTATGTCAAGCCTCTCGCACTGAGATCAGTCGTGTTCAACATTTTTCAATCGCAACCAGTAACTTAATGCCTAATGTTAAACATGGTTCAAAATTGTTTTCTTCATAACAGCTGCTTACTCGCACTCTGGGCCATCGCAAATAACTGTGTGTAAATAACAGAGTATAGTAAAGTTTTTTGTGAATGAATCTTTTGTAAATGTCTGATTTTCATCATTCTATTACTTTTTTCATTTGTTTGAAACTTGTTTAATTAAACATGCTTTATTTGGTGTAAATGGGGCTTTGGTAAAGAAATTACTTTATCCCTACACTGTGATGAACACCTAATATCATATTCTCCATTTACTGCTCATGCTCCTTGAAATCTGAATTTGCGTAAGATCTTTTTATTTTACTTTGTCGTTATTTCAATCCTGTCAGTCCCAATCATGTGTATGTGAAACTGAATGAGGTAGTCTAACTTCTACATTATTCAAGATGATAAAATGAAAAGTTCCGAAAGGCCTTACACTTAACACAATGAACCAAGTTGACAAGACGTTTTCACAAATGGATCACGTGACGGTAAATAATATCCTATTTTTCTTTGGGTTAAGAGCACACTAACTTAAAACAAATTGACATTCGAATGGTTTCATGCAAACGAAATTCTACACGAAACCAATTGAAATGCGTGTCTAGGTCACATAACCAATTTGTATTTGACAGCGAGTTAAACTTTGATGTCGCCTAAATCGACCATAAATCCAATTACATTTGAAAAGATGTCTTGCATTCCAAAAACAATGCTGCAAAACGTTTTCTGTAAAATCAATTTTTCCTAGTGCGCACAAGTTCTAAAGAAAAGAAAAACGGAGGCATGAATTGTCATGTTACTATGGAAACACCTTCAAGAACAAAGGGGTGTTTACACGACAATGGGGCGAATTTAGCGCAGGCGCGAGTTCACTCCTGTTCCCTCTCGTGGTTCTGTATTTGTTTACATGATACCATCACCTAGGTATTTAGATAAACCCGTCAGCGGAAGATCTTAAAACTGGTCGACTGAGCCACCACAACTATGTCATGCCGGCGCGAGTCACACCGGCATGAGCTCATCCCAGTTGTTGTACCGGAGCGAGAATTTTTCTCCGGTAAGAAATTTCGTAACGTTATTATATAATCTCAAAACGACCTCCCGTTTCCGGTGGACTGGAACGGGCAGCACATGCGTAGTTTTCGTCAATTCAGGATGGCGTCATTATGTTGTTCATGGGACGAGGAAAAACATTCAAACATTCAAACGCGATATGAAATCAGGAAGTCATCCCGGTATGAAACTCGCGCCAGTGCGTGTTTTCTCATGTTAACACCCCCTAAAGTTCACTTGACCAGCTTTAAGTGAATTTCATGTCGATCGGCCTTTTTCTTGGAGAGAGACCATTCTCTTAGCTTCTTGGGTAGATTAATGCGACTGACCCGCTTCTTAAGGTACCTGAGCATCATTTTGAAATTGTCAAAAACGGACTAATTTTTCCTTGTTCGGACCAGAAAATATCAATAGCAATTATTTACGTGTTCCTCTGCGTGTTCAGCTGCTTAGCATAAAATTATCAGAGCGAGCATACATTCAAATATTTTGACAGCCTATTTGCTACCAGAGACGATTTTTGAAAAGTTTGGTTTTAAAAAATTCTAACCAGGAGCTTGAGCATTTGGAGTGCCTGAAAAAATCCAAGGCAAAAATTTTCCTGGTCTCTCATCTTTGAACCTTGACATGTATATTCTAGCGCTTTCAGTTTTTAGACGTTTTGTAATAAAGCAGACTAATTACAACTCTGAGGACTAACACTTTAATGTGCGAAGAGCCGCTTTTATGCAAATATGAAGCAGTTTAGTATAAAACATGGGAATTGCTATTTCTGTCAGTTTACAAACCTATTTCATGCTAAATTTGAATAGATTTGACGAATTATATCGAAAAAGATTAATTTGAAACAACGTAGTTACGCGATCTTGTCATAGTGAAGAGTAGTTGTTATGAAAGGTCATTTAGCACAAACCACAGAATGGTGATTCTGCCTAAACAATCGAAATGTTTATATTAAACTACTCAAACACTTCAGACGCAGAAGTTGTTCATTCGCCAGTTTAATATCGAAGATTAAACTTATTAAGCACAACACGAAACTACAATTGCCCTAGATAACGGAAAAACTTGAGCTGAAACAAATTTTTTAATAACGACTAGGAACCCTATAGGTAAGTATGAATGCTTGTTCTTACAGAGGTAACTACAAACCAAACAACGGAGGAATTTTTTTTTGCCGAACTAAAAAGTAAAATAATTTTGATTACTTCTCTTGCCTCGTCGATGATTAGGACAGTGGTAGAGAAAAATCAATGGCAATCTCACACGGTTAGTTTGAGGGGAATCTTGAAAAACTCAGCTTAATCATCAGCTTGATATGTGTATATAGATTTTCTGCTTCATATTGGTAATCGATTAAATGAAAATGGTTTATTTAATGGCACACTCTGTGTGCTGTTTAAAATGGGAATGCCAATTTCCAGTTAGCCTTGCTGAAGGCTAAGGCAAATGGTAGCAGGGTATTCCTGTGAAAATAGTTCTTTGTCTCGATCTGTTGATAATTTTTTAAAATACGATAAGAATAAAGAAATTATGGGTCAAGAAACAATCACATGTTGGGTGGTTTAGCCTTTTATCTATGACTTGCGTTACATTTACCTAACACGAAAGGTTCAGCCGTTGAAGCCATATAACACAAAGTATCACATCTTATATGGATGGGTATGTGTTGCCCCTGTCTTTTGATTTGCCATGTGTCCTCTTTAATTTTTTCCCTTTTTTAAAAAGGGGATTGGGAGAACCGTGTTGTAGTATTGACTTATGATTGAAGCTGTTTCGCTCTTTCGTAGGCTGTAGAATGGAGGCATTAAATCACACAGAGAGATCTAACATAACTGATCACGAAGGTCCAGAAAGCGACGAAGATGACTACAGTAGCGAGGAAACGGATAACGTAACAAAGATAGTCTTCGTTACTGCTTACATCATCATTATCATTTTTTCGTTGGTTGGAAATTCGCTCGTCATACACCTCGTGCGCACTCGTGGGCATATTCGCAAAAACCCTTTCAACTGGCTTTTGGCAAACACGGCTGTTGCTGATGCGATAGATGTGATCACAGCTTCCTCTTTGTTATTGCCGCAATTGCTAGTTGGTGATCGATGGATACCAGGAATAGTAGGTACAATTCTCGTCAAGATCATCCCATTCCTCTTGCTCGTCTCCATTTGTGTTGCCATCTGGACGCTAACAGTGATTGCCGCTGACCGGTATCTGGCTATTGTAAGCGTCCAACCAAGGACACTGTCATCCCGATCTGTGGTGCGTGTCATAGTCGCCCTTTGGTTGTGTGGTGGAGTGATATTCAGTGGCCAGTTGTACAAGTTTCAAACAGCTGTAACCGAGGACGGAACAACTGAGCGCTATGACTATTGGAACTTTTCAGAGGAGACATCTGAGACTATCTACAAGGCGGAAATGATTTTGAGATTTGTTTTAACTTATGCAGCCCCCCTGATCATTATGACAAGCTTTTACTCCTTGATCGGCCTCTTCTTATGGAGACATAAACCACCAGGGCACGTTAACAGACAGGCTTACGCAAAACAGGCAAGAAATCGTCGAGCAGTTATCAAGATGCTGATCACAGCTGTGACGGTGTTCACCATCTGCTGGCTCCCAGTACATGTTGATCACATGTCTGCGTTTTACGACGAGGCGTACAGGGGAGTGCCCACTATTGTGCAGTATTTTTTCTACTGGCTCGCACACACCAATGCTGCAATTCACCCCTGGCTGTTTATTGCTTTCAGCGAAAACCTAAGGGCGGAAACGAAAGCAATATTTCGATGTGCCTGGTATTGGACGCCATATAGTCAGAATCAACTACCACCAACCACGTCGACGCAAAGCTTGAGGGTCACATCTTTACAGTCAAAACCATCAACATATCTCGCAGCACCAAGGTCCTTGAATGACATGAAGTCCAATCTTGGTCTGGAAACGAAGTTCTGAAATGATGTTTTTGTACTTAGTTTTCCTATCAAGGAACGATCATATTCAGGAAACTTGAACAAAGGAGGGAAAAACTATTGATAACTGGGTCGGTCGGTGGGGTGGAGGTGGAGATTAATGTTACAATAAGCCATTGGTCATTTAGTTGTAAAATTAGCGAACCAATATGTACAGTGGTAACAAACACCCATTCCCCACGCACACAAAAAAAAAGAAAAAAAGGAAGAAAGGAATGAATCGATATTTCCTTCGAATAAGTAGCCATTCTAGGTATAAATATCCAGCCATAATATTTACGCCATCTTTTATCATAAGCCCATCACTAACTATCTACAATATTTGAATTTACGATATGCATTTGTGTATAAGCAAGCCTGAAAGAGTAGCTATCTTTTGTGAAAGAAGCAACATTGATAAATATAATCAGTTTACAGAGGAGGCATCGTGGCCGAGTGGTTACAAGAGTGCTGGACTTGTATTTCGGAGGTCCCGATTTCAAGTCCCTCACTGACCGCTTGCCGGATTTGTTCTCGATAGTCCCGAGATCAAATCCTTGGCCAGGCATGTAAAATAACCAACTGGTCCGCCTCCAACTGAGTTTGGATTTTTAACCGTGTTATGTTCCATTTGTCTCGTTATTTCTAAAAAGCCCCTTAAGGGGAGAGAATAATTAAAGTAATAATAATAATAATAATAATGATAATAATAATATAATAACAATAATAATAATAATAATAATTTAAGATAAATACTTAGTTAGGGCGCTAAGGACTCCAGTTTTTAGGTTTTTGTTTTTTCTCTAGAAATCTAGAAACACAAGCTTGCTGATGTTTTTACTTAGATTTTCCAGAGCATTAGAGTTTGATATTATTCTAAATACGCTTTTAGTAAAGATAATCACATTATGATGGCCTCGTTTAGGTATATAAGAGATAATGAGAGTGTAAAAACTGAATAATTTTCTAAATAGGCCTCAATTAGAGATAATCATATCATCATGTCTTAGCGTAGATTTTACTGAATTTATAACAATTATTCACCGAAGTGGAGGTGGCTAGTCCTGGGTATTTACCGTACTGCGAAGCAGTGAGGTAAATATCCACGACTAACCACCGACACTGAGGTGAATAATTGTTTTAGTATATACTAAAACAGTGAGATAATTGAGCACAAAAATGACGATTTTTAACTGATCAAATACTGTTGCCAACGATTACAATTTTGGCGCGTAATGACCGGGCGGCCGCGGCCGTCGCTTTTTCTTGCCGACAACTAAAACTTTTGAAGGCATTTGTTTAGCTCTTGCGGGGAAATTTCTTCAAAAGGAGTTGTGAATTCTTTTTGTATTAAAAATCATTCTATAAAAAAAGATTATTAAATTTAGTTTTAAGCTTATTTATGAACAACTCAACTAAATAAAGTAAGCAAGACTTCAGCTTAATTTGCATTTGTAAACAAAAAACTTTTTTACCGGTTTTATCGATAAATTCGTGTCAAAAAGACAAAGCTTTACCTGTTAAAATTTCCAATCCGAACTTTGTCACCTTCTTCGTGTATTTAGGAAACAGCTGGCTTGATTAGTTGTGAAATTTCTTTGTTTGTTTACGGCAGCAAACCGGGAAGGCATTTTGCTTGCAACTTACGCGAGTTTGCCGTCGCTCGCTCCGAGGAACTGGAGATGAATCAGTGAATAGTGCAGGATATTCGCCGATTGAGTAGCCAATCAGAGCGCGCAAAAAACACTATCCACTGTTTCAGTATATACTAAAAGAATTTAATAATACTCTAAATTGGCTTTTTAAGGAGAGAGATTCATATCATTAAGTATATTAGGATCGTATTAGGTTTCGTACCGACCTTTTTTTACTTCTAAGTATAGCTTCTCAAGTGGTGTAGGTTACGCTATGCGCTCTATACTACTCATAATGTTGACAGCATTCCAAAGTTTTATGCTGCGACATAATAATAATAATAATAATAATAATAATAATAATAATAATAATAATAATGTTGTTATTATTATTATTATTAATTTGTTATCATAAGACATGGTATGTTCAGATTATATAAACATTTTATTGTAAAGAAATAGATTGTTTCTGGTGAAGTGTTCGCGAGGGTTTCTTATTTTTAGCAAGGATCCCGCCCCCTTGCTCACAAGAGCTATAGCCAGCGGAGCTCCATCAACTATCCTACACATGTGTTACTGAAATGCTTTCGTAAAGAAGGACAGCGTCCTTGCACAGCTGCTGATCACGAGAGTGAAAAAACTACAATCAGTTCGACTCAATGAGCCACTGTTTTTAGCGTGGAAGTGAGTTCAGTTTGATAAAAAGCAAACTCGAGGATTGCAAGAGCTTTCGGTGATGCTACACTGATACACTTTGTTTTATGATGCAACTTGTAGACAAAATTTAAATATTTCTAGTGATGTTTTAATTCAGGTTCGATAAAAATTGCTGTATTGTGCGATCGCAAAGGGCGATTGCTTGCCAATTTTCACTATTGAAAGAACTGAACCACACCTTAAGCCAGGGATATATATATACGGATTATATAGCAGTTGTAAATGATCGTATTGATGATTAAAAAATAAAAAGTGAAAAAGACATTTTTTGGGTGCAAAACTTTTAGAACATTACATTTCAAAAACGTGGTCTAGCAATAAACTGTTAAAATCCTCTGAAGAGCTAATAGTTTATCTTTACCCAGGCAAGATTTAAAAAAATCTATGATCAAAAATGACTATTCATGCATGTCTCGAAACATTTGTTTATACTCCATTAGTCACATGTTTCGTGCACGTGCATAATTAGCCGGTTCAAAAAGCTCAAAAGCAAAAGTTCGAAGGCTAAGATAAAATGCATTCGTAAAGCAAAACTGAGGAGGTAATTTGAAAAAAGCAACGACTTTTTTCAAAAAACAAAAATTCGATAACTAGAATAAGTCCTTGGCTATTACTATATAATTGGCCTGGATGAACACTGAAGCCATGCCACAATGGCATTAAAATTTCCAACTCTACCTGAAAGTGTGAATTTTCTCTCCATCTTTTCGTCGCTATTTCATACTGTAAAGTTGCTGCAAGCGACGGACGATACAGAATCACAGAAAGAACAAGCACAATCGTCATCATTAACGCCGAGAACGTAACTGCAGCTTCCTCGTATCTTTAGGCCTTTTGACGAAGCCCAATGCTCTGTTTCGTCGCTTTTACAGCCGTATTTTCTATAAAATGTTTCTTCTTGTGGAGTACTTGCAAAGCTTTGACCACCTGGCATAGTATGAGTTGTATAAAAGCATCACTTGACCCACTAGCTATTCTCTGCTTCGGGGTTTGTATAGTATTCTATTACCGAATGATTTTGAGGGCCTCTTGTTGTGTATGTTCAACTCGGCTGATCTCTTCCTAGCACAAAAATGTCTTGAATAATCCAAAAAACATTCCTTCTTATAAAGTTGAATCCACCCTGTACCTTTTAAAGAAGCTTTTGAGTTCATCTTAAAATGAATTTCCGTGCTTTAATAGCTAGCGCATGCATGGGAAGAGATTCGTCGTAGTAGGGAAGCAGCAATGATGTGTTCGGGTACCACTCAAAAGACTAACTTGAACTACAATAACAAACTGTTACCTTTCGATTCTCTTTCATTGCAAGTCACAAGACATCCTACGCCGTATTTGTTCTTTAATTTGTTTTTGATGACATATTTTGAAGCAAACATAATTAGTAACAAGGCAAACAAAGAGGTTTAGAAAAATAAATGACAAGCCAGTGCCAAACAAAGTGGCCTATCATGTATAGCAAATTGAACCATCGGGTTTTAGCCTAAGGAAATATGGGAAAGGCTTTACTCTGCCACCGAGGTGGCAGTAACATCAACTCACAAAATGAGTATTGGTGGATAAATTAAATTAAATTTGTTTCCAATCTTGGAAAAAAGGAAAAAACTCCAATACACAACAAATAAAGGCAAGTGGAAGATGAAATGAATGATTGATAGGAGTCGATGATAAGTGTTGGCCGATGCTCTTTGTTGTGCACTTGATCTGGATGGTGCTGCATGTTGATGCGTGCTACTCGGCACGTACGCTCCTTGATCAGTATGTTTTTCGTCTTGGGCTGCTGCCCTCACTTGTCGCGTTCTGTGGTTTGCCGCAAGCGAGCTTGCCGCCGCACTAATGATCACTAAACACTGAGACTTTGACAGTTTTAAAATTTCCATACAAACCGACACGTTTTAACGGCTTTGACAGACGCGTTCATACGTTTCAATGTAAATTTTACAATTCTCGGTAAAGCAGCTGTAAGGGCGGTACAAGGGCTGTGTAATGTTAGCTGAGCAGGAAGAGGAAGACTGACTCTTGGAAAATTCGCCACATAGGAAACAAGAGGGAAACTGGATCAAGTATAACTTTCACAAAATACTTCTGAGACTGTTGCTAGGGACAAATAATAAATAAATAAATAAATAAATAAATAAATAAAGGTCTTTATTGTTGTTTAAACAAAAATACATGCTAAAAACCAAGAACACTTACTTTAAAAACAGCAGAAGGAATTACAAGGCTTAAAAAATTCCTTGTAGAAGCATTGAATTTAACATTCAAGATCCGCATGACATTAAATAGCTACTCTTTATTTTAAAAATAGCCTGTTAAACTTATACTATTTTTAAAACGCTGGGTATTAACCCTAGGGAGTTGACTGCTAGGAAATCGGAGTCGCGTTGAACTTTCTTTCGTTTTTGGGACGGAAGGGTACAGAAGGTGGCGGGGCGTACTGGAGATCTTCTTGAATAGTGAGTGATCTACCTGTTCTAATACGTCGTGTATGTCAATTTGGTACGAAATATATTTGGGGAAAAATATACATACATAGAGAATACTTCATGGAAAGTGCTGGCGTACGGTATTTACACACGAGTTGTTGACGTATCAGAAATCGAACGAGTGAGCGCAGCGAACGAGTGAGATTTCTGATACAAAAACAACGAGTGCGTAAATACCGTACAAAGCACTTTCCATGTGGTATTGTGTTTATTATATACATACTGATACATTCATCATTTTGGCGGCCTTTTTATTTTAAATCGTTCAAAAATGCTAAAATTTGCCGCTACACACTTACCGCAAAATGACAACGAAAACGAAGTATCTGCTTTATGGTAAAAACGTTTGCTAAAAACATAAATGACGGTGACGATATGAGGTAATCCAAGAACTAGAAGTAATCTTAACTGTTTGTTCTCAATGCACAATTGAAAATGAGTGAATTTAAGTAAAATGGCCGGTTTCAATATAAGCTTAAGCTTAAATGAAAGGCAAAGTAGCTCCGACAAAAAGCACAACAAAAGCTTACGTCTCGTTCTGTTTATCCCTTTCCGCTGTTGTGTCGCCAGCACTCTACCGTTTTCTTTATCGACAGTGAAACAAACGAAACTATTCCACTCCATTTCCGAAATGTTTTTCACTTTTTTAGCGAGAAAAACTCTGAGTAAAACTTTTCTCGTTGAATGTGTGCGAAGCGGCGCTGCAAGCTGCAATAAAAGGCGGGAATTTTGGCGCGAAACTCACACACCTCTGTGGCTTCTGATTGGACGTATCATTTTTCTCACACGTGAAAAAACATCGTTCGCGATTCTGATTGGACGTATCGTTTTCTTCACGTGTGAAAACCATCGTTCGCTCCTCTGATTGGTTAGAACTAATTTGCGTACGAAAATTTACGACATAGCTTTTTGGTGAGTATTTCTCAGTATGTATATAATAAATACATATATTGTTTACAGGTAGCCATTACGCCACCTGAAGGAGGATCATGAGGTTATCCCTATATTAAGATCTCTCCTTAAAGATAACCCATCCAATTGGCCGATAGCTGACTGGCTTGTCCCCAGTAACGATCCCAGATACAATATATGATATGAAGCAGGCGTACCATTCGAGAAACTAGCCTTTGGCAAGTCGTTTAAACATTTTTTACGGGCTCTGTGTTCCCTGCATATTTCAATGCAAGGGAGTTTAAGCCAACAGAAAGGTGATGCCAGTGAAAAAACGGCACAAATGAAAGGACGACCTTGAGTAAAATTACGTCACAGTAGTGCGGTGGCGGCTTAGAGGTACACCAAATTGGTGGTGCGCGTGCGGAGTTGTTCACATTGCCGTTGTCGGCCTTCGCCGTCGTGGTAACGTGGTGATGGAATATACCATCTAGAAAGATGAAAAATCCCCCCACTGCTTTTCTGAAACACTGAGTTGTTATGACTCCAAAGGAATTCTACCAACAATTTAACTTTAATTTATTCCATCTCCTACGTTCAAAGTTTTATGAACACAGGTATTTAAAACGTGTGCTTACTTTTTTGTTTTTAATGTTTTTCAGTGATAAAGCAAAAAAAGCCCACTTTCACGAACCTTAAAAGATTAGAGTGCAATAACGTTTTCAGGATTACGAGATAAGGCAATTTTTCAGGAACTTTGACGATAGCTTTAATCTTACGGAATGGCATTCTAGAACTTTCGTCACCTTGGGCACACGGCAGTAAAGCGGAAGGGCAGCTCCTAAGTAACGCTTTGTAGAATTTGCTGATTTTACTGCCTTTTGAATCTAACGTACTGAATATTCTGGCACCCCACAATGTCACCGTCCTTGCAATTGGAAAAAAATAGAAAAATAAAATACATAAACAAAACAAAATGATAAAAAGCGCTCAATTCGTTAATCCAAAAATTGTTCGCGATTTTTTTTGTGTTAATGAAGCAATATGCAAAATTCCTAATAGGAATCATGAGTTGTCCTGGTAAGAGCAAACTACACATTTTTTGACGCTTTTAGTTGTCAAATGAAGTTTAAGTGCAGTTGAAGACCTCTTAAGGCAGTGACAGTTGAAAACTAACTGTAGATATACCTGTATTCTTCATTATAATCATTATCACCACCAACCGATTTTGTTCTGCCTTCACCGAACAACCACTAATTTTCTTGTCCTTCACCTGATTTTTCAGTTCTTCCACATATCGTCAACTATTACCTTTAAACAGATAGTACAAAATAAGATCCTTCACTGCCCCTAACCGCTCTGTCATTCAAAAATGCACCAATTATGATTCAAGCGAATTTGAGACACGATTTTGTGGTATTTGCTTATTTATTTTTAGCCGGGCTATTTTGTACTGATTGGCACCCTGCAACTAATTATTGCTCCAGAAAATTCGTTGAAGTATTTTTCTGCGTAGCCGTAAAGGTTTTCTGGTGATGACAAGGGCCATCTTAAAACGAGCTACAGCTAATCTAATTCGGTCGGTCGACAAAATGAATGATAGTCAACTGAAAGTGCTTAATTGTATCTAGACAATTTTCATTCCTTTTTAAAACTCATGCATCACTTATCATTGTGCTTCCATGAAAGTCTAAAGAATGCAGTTTCCTACACTTTCACCTTTCACATTCCAACTTCTTTGTGGCTTTACGCGACTATCTCTACTAATATATCTCTATATCTACTCTAGGAATTGGTTTTCTTTCTTAGCTAGCGAGATCCTTTGTTTAGTAAAAATTTGTTTACATTTTAGGAGGACAAATAACTGTCGACAGAAAAATTGATAATAAGCTCTCAAAAAGGAATTTTCTGATGGTCTAGTACAAAGAAAGTAATTGAAAAACAGATGTTGACAAACACATTGGATTTTAGGCTTTCAAAGTCAAACTAAAGCAAGACCAAATTCAGCACTAGAAGTCAGCACACACTCCCAAATCCGCGAATTGGCCAGATAATGTTATGCATTACCTTGTGAGCTTCAACGCTAAATTTGGTCAAACTGTGGTTACTATTTTGTTTTGAGGTGATTAAAAAAGCAAATTGAAGAAATTTACTTTTATTTGCATGGTTTACCGCCTCCACTTGGTTAGAGATATGAGTTACGCACTTTTTTTACAATAGAGCAGCGGTTGAAAACTGGTATAAAAATGCACTACCCTTGGTTTATAAGTAATATCTGGTAAAGAAATACTAGCAACTCCAAAAATAAGTTATGAACAATATATATATTTCTATTTGATTTTGAGCCACAGTTCTGGAGGAAAACGCGGGAACAACAAGCTCCACATAGGGCAATGGAGAATGAAGTTTGAATTTTAAGATGCTGAGGTGGATAAACGCTGAAGCCAAGTCTCAATGGCATTGAAATTTCCAAATCTATCCGAAAAAGTCAATTTTCTTTCCCACTTTTCATCGTCATTTTCGAGTGTAAAGTTGCTGCAAGCGACGGAAGAAACAGAATCGCAGAAAGAACGGGCACAATCGTCGTCATTAAGGCTAAAACAAGATGAACTTGTTGGGCTGTTAATACATCTCCGATGTATCGCTATGCTATTTGAAGAAGTATAAAGCCCTGTCTCTTCGCTCTTGCTGCCGTATTTCCTATGAAATGTTTTGTCTTTTTGATAAACTTGTATCTGTGGAGTTCTTGTAACACTGCTTTGTCCCTCTAAAGTCACATTTGTTGTGTTAAAAGCCGGATCACTTTGCCTGCGAGCTATCCTTTGCTTTAGGATTTCAATAGCATCGGTATCACTGAATGATTTCGAGGGCCTCTTGTCGATCAATGCAGCCGATCTTGTACAGCTACAAAGATGTCTTGAATAATCCAAAGAACGCGTTTTCTTGTTTTGAATATTTATCCAACTACTCCCTTGAAAGGAAGCTTTTGAATTCGACCTTCCATGACTTTCTTCCATCCTTTAGCTTATAAGCTAAAAAACTGGCTCGAACGAGAATGAACAGTTATATTACTATCACCACTGAGTGCGACAAAGTACAATACAGCGCGTGTGCAACATGTTTTTCTCTTTATATTATACGTCATGCGAAGTTCCCACCGCCTTTGGCATCGGTCTAGTGACTTCGCTCAATAGATTTGGAAAGAGCAACATAATAAAACGACGTTAGTCCATAGCAACCTGAACAATTACGATGTAGCCTAAGGCTTTGTCGTGGGAAAAGGGTGGGTGGGGCTCTAAAATTAGGAACTCGACAACCAATTTGCTTGCAACTTCCTATACGGACCGGATATGTTTAAATTGTCTATTTAAAATTGTCGTAATTTGGGCTAAAAACAGAAAAAAAATATACTTTGGCTGATTACCGAACGAGAAAGTAAGCAAACAAGAGAGGAAATGAAAGCATGCTGGCAGTACTGATGGTAATTGTTCCAGTGCCTGATGAGCGGCGGACAACGAGGAGGTCAAAAAACAATTGTATATAAGCAACATAACTGCTCTGCAAATGTATCAGACCAAAGGAATAATGAGAGTGGAAGAAAACAAGCTGAGAAAGAACAACGAATTTATTGAGGCATTCCTATACATTTACATTAGACTTTGAGAAGAAAATGCAAACTCAAGGTTGCACCAGTGTTAGGTAATATGAATCGTTCTACTCATCAGTAGTTAATTCACAGATCTTTTTGGACAGCAAATTTCAATTTCATTTAAATTTTTCACCATTTAATAAATTTATATAGGTTTTATTTGAGTTTCAAGTGGAAATTTTACCACATTGGGCTGGATAAACACTGAAGCTATGTTGAAAAGGCATTAAAATTTCCAACTCTGTCTTGAAAGGTGAGCTTTCTCTCCATCTTTTTATGGTCATTTCTTACTGTAAAGTTGCTTCAAGCGACGGACAATACAGAATCGCAGAAAGTCCCAGAAAGAACGAGCACAATCCTCATCATTAACGCCGAGACATGCAGTAACTACAGCTTTCTCGTATCGTTAGGCCTTTTGACGATGCCCAATGCTCCGTTTCGTCGCCTTTACAGCCTTTACAGCCGTATTTAATGTTTCTTCTACATGGTACACTTGTGGAGCTCTTACAAAGCTTTGACCACCTGACATAGGATGTGTTGTTTGAAAAGCATCTTTTAACGTACTAGCTATTCTCTGCTTCGGCCGGTTTCAATAGCATCTCTATTACCGAATGATTTTGAGCGCCTCTTGTTGTTCAACGCCGCTGATCTCGTCCTAGCACTAAGATGTCTTGAATAATCCAAATAATACTCCTTCTTAAGTTGAATTCACCCTGTACCTTTTAAAGAAGCTTTTGAGTTCATCTTAAATTGAATTTCCGTGCTTTAATGGCGCAGGGAAAGAGATTCGTCGTAGAATAGCAAACTGTTACCTTTCGATTCTCTTTTGCAAGTCACAAGACATTCTATGCCGTCTTTGTTCTTTAATTTGTTTTTGATGATATATTCTGAAGGAAACAATATTAATAACGATGCAGAGAAAGAAGTTTAGAAAAAGCAAATGAAAAACCAGTGCCAAACAGAGCGGTCTATCATGCGTATAGCAAATTTAACAAAGGCGTTTTAGCCTAAAGAAATATGAGAAATAACATTTACTAACAATGCGTATTGGTGGATAAGTCAGATTAAATTTGTTTCTCAACTTTCAACACCTGGAAAAAAAGGAAAAACCCTAAACACATCAAATAAAAGCAAGTGTAAAACTGAAAAAAATGAAGTGAATGAGTGATAGGAGTCGATGATAAGTGTTGGCCTATACTCAGTCACAGGCTTTGCTGTGTACGTGATCCATATTTCCGTACAGTGCTCGCTCCGTGGTTGTTTTTTCCGTCTCGGGCTATTGCCCTCGCTTGTCGCGTTCTGTAGTTTTGCCGCAGGCGAGCTTGCCGCTGCAAAAATGATCACTAAACTGAGAGACTTAAACAGCTTTGAAATTTCCATACAAACCGACACGTTTTAACGGCTTTGACAGTCGCGTTCATACCTTTTTATTGGAAATTTCATTAACATTCTCGGTAAAGCAGCTGATAGGGTGGTACAAGGGCTACGTAATGTTAGCTGGGCAGGAAGAGGAAGACCGGTCCCTGGACAATTCCCCACATGGGAAACGAGAGGGAAACTGGGTCAAGTACAACTTTCACAAAAGACTTCTGAGACTGTTACTAGAGACGGGGAAAATTATACATACATAAACTGTATACAGGCAGCCATTACGTCACCTGAAGGAGGATCATGAGGTTATCCCTGTCAATTAAGATCTCTTCTTACAGATAATCCACCCAATTGGCCAATAGCTGACTGGCGTGTCCCCAGTAACGATCCCAGATACAATTGCGAGATGCATGCAGTTCGAGTCCAGTTCTCTTCTCGTTTCTAAAGTGGCCAAAATACGCCACGTTTTCGTCGTCCTTGCTTAAGTTCCCTATTGCTGTTCCTTCACAATGAATTCGAAAGGGCCGGCCCGTGTCAGTCTCAAAACAGTTGAACTCTTTTCTTATGTAAACACTTTCTTTTGTTCCAGTGAATATCATGCTAGATAGCCTCGTGAGTAAAAAAGCTCTAAGGCCTATAGTTGAAGCCGGCTACCAGTGATTAGAGTGGGAGATCGAATTGGAAACCAACGCTCCAGTAAAGCATTCGGTCATGCTAAAGAGCTTGATTAGCTTGGGCATTCTGTGCTACTCTTAACAATGCTTTACTTATCAGATCTTATCACACTTCGACATTTTCCCTTAAAAGTCATTCATTCCTGAACATTTAATATCTAGATAATTTTAAAATGAAATAGTTTGGCTCACTTAGATAGAGCTTATTCACACACAAGAATTTTAATGCCTGATGTTTACTTTACTGTGAGTCCAGGAGCTCTTACCTTTATAAGCTAAGGTCATGTTTGTAAATCACTCAGTCTTGTTTAGGACAAAAGACGTCAAATTGATCAGTGATGAAAGACTCTATATGATCTGATAAGTGATTTTTTAGCTTGCACCTTTCAGTCACGTGACACTAAAGGTAGGTGCAGTGTTTTTTTGTTTTTCAGGCGCCCGCAGCCACGGACCCGGTAGTGCAATGGTCAGTGCAATGGCCGAACGACATTACGATACTTAACAAAGCCAGAGTGCAAGGGCTCTGTCGAGCAACGATCTGACTGTTAAGTGATTTTTTATCTTGCATAAACCTGTCTTTCAAGATTGACCTTTCAGTCACGTGATACAAGAGGAAGGTGCAGTGTATAATGTGCACGAGATGAAGTAGGCGTACTATTCAAGAAACTAGCCTTTGGCTTGTGGTTTAAACATTTGTGGCGCGCTTTGCATTCCTCGCATATTCAAGACAATGGAGTTTACGGCGATGCGAGCGAAAACCTCACAAATGAAAGGACATTCGCTTCTTAATTAAATTTGTCAAATTCAAGTGGAGTTTTCTGGATTTAAATGTTTAAGAAAGGCATGTACGTTCAGAAAAAAAAAAAAAGAAGAAGAAGAAGAATAAGAAAAATTGTTGCTAGCAGATAACGTACTCCGCGATTAAACTACGGTGAGTAAATTTACTTGCCAGAACGTGTGGTGTACGTGTGGAGTTGTTGATTTGCCTGTTATAAACTCATTAGGCCTTTTCGGCGTGTTGCCGTCCTTTGCCGTCAGTGGCATCGTCGCGAAGAAATATTCCATCTGCAAAAATGAAAGATCTTGCTACCGGTTTTCTAAAACTGAATTTTTACAAACGTAAGACACTACAGGAATTTAACAAATGAGTGAAACTTAATTTCATTTTTTCATACGTTCAAAGTTTTATAAAAACAAGTGTTTAAAATGTGTGCTTATTTCAGTGTTTGTGATCAAGAAAAGCCCACGTTTACGAACCTTAAAGGATTAGAGTGCAATGACGTTTTCAGAATTTCGAGAATTGAGCAATTTTTCAATAATGAGGCAGTTTGACGATAGCTTTAATCTTATTGAGTGGGATTCTAGTTCTTTCGTAGCCTTGGGCATACGGCACTAAAGCGGAAGGGACGCTCCTAAGTCAAGGTTTGTATAATTTGCTGATTTAATTCGAACGTATTGAGCATTTGTACACCCCACAATGTCAACTTCGTTGCAACAGGGAAAAAAATATATAAAAATATAATACGGTACATAAATAAAACGAAAGAAAAAAGCCCTCAATTCGTTAATCCAAAATTTGTTCGATTGATTGATTTTCATTGAATTGTTGAAGTGATATGCATATTTGCTAATAAGAATTAATTTTCGTGATAAGAGCAAAACTACATATTTTTGACAGTTTTAATTATCAAATGGAGTTTAATTACAGAGGAAGACTACTTTAAACAGTGGCAGTCAACTCAATGAGTTCTTCAGTCCGAACATGAATGCGCTGGAGTTTTGTCTCTGTTTGCAAGCAGTATGCATAGTCCCTAAAAAAAAAATGAGTTGTCCTGATACTGAGCAAAGCTACACATTTTTTGCGATTTTAATTATCAAATGAAGTTTAATTGCATGCAGAAGAAGACCACTTGAGGCAGTGGCAGTTAACTCAATGAGAATCTGTAGATCTGCATTCATCATCTTTATATAATTATCAACCAATTTTGTTCGGCCGTAATCAACGAACACCCTCTACGTTTCTGTCCTTCACCTGATTTTTCAGTTCTTCTACATATCATCAACTATTATCTTTAAACAGATAGTACAAAGTAAGATCCTTGACTGCCCCTAACCGCTCTGTCATGTAAAAATGCACTTATTATAACTAAAGCGGATGGGTTGGTTTGAGGGACGATTTTGTGGTATTTGCTAATTTATTTGCAGCCAGCGTATTGCGTGCTGATTGGCACCATGCAACGAATTCCTCAACCCAATTCGTTGAAGTATTTGTTCGCGTAGCCGTAAAGGTTTTCTGGTGCTGACAAGAGCTATCTTAAAACGAGCTACAGCCAATCTAATTCTGGGGGGTGTAAGTCAGGTGACAAAATAAAGGATAGTCAACTGAAAAACTCATACATCATTGATCACTGTACTTCCATTATCTTCCTACACTTTAACCTTTCGCATTCCAACTTCGTTGTGGCTTGATGAGACTCTCTAGCGAGATCCTTTGTTTAACAAAAATTTGTTTACATTATTTGGAGGACAAAGAACTGTCTGTATGAAAAGGGAAATGACAAAAGCTCTCAAAGAGGAATTTTCTAGTGGTCTAGTACAAAGAAAGTAATTAAAAACAGATTTTGACAATCACATTGGATTTTAGGGCTTTCAAGGTCAAACTATAGCAAGACCAAATTCAGCTCTACAAGTCCGCACACACTCCCAATAATGTTATGCCTTACCTTGTGTGCCTCAATGCTTAATTTGGTCAAACTATAGCTACTGTTTGTTTTGAGGTGATCTTTAAAAAAGCAAATTGAAGAACTTTACTTTTATTTTTGGTTTCCACCGCCACTTGGTAAGAGATATGAGTTACGCGTTTTTTTTTTTACTATAAAGTAGCTGTTGAAACTGGTATAAAAATGCACTAGCTTTGAATCTGAATGTCTGGAAAAGAAGTGCTAGCGATTCCAAAAATAAGTTATGAACAATATATATATTTCTACTTGATTTGAATTGTTCTGACAATTACTTTTATAGAGTAGTAAATTTTGAGCCACAGTTCTGAAGGAAAACGCGCGAACAACAAGTTCCACATAGGGTAATGGAGAATGAAGTTTGAATTTTAAAATACTGGGGTGGATAAACACTGAAGCCAAGTCTCAATGGCATTGAAATTTCCAAATCTATCCGAAAAAGTCAATTTTCTTTCCCACTTTTCATCGTCATTTTCGAGTGTAAAGTTGCTGCAAGCGACGGAAGAAACAGAATCGCAGAAAGAACGGGCACAATCGTCGTCATTAAGGCTAAAACAAGATGAACTTGTTGGGCTGTTAATACATCTCCGATGTATCGCTATGCTATTTGAAGAAGTATAAAGCCCTGTCTCTTCGCTCTTGCTGCCGTATTTCCTATGAAATGTTTTGTCTTTTTGATAAACTTGTATCTGTGGAGTTCTTGTAACACTGCTTTGTCCCTCTAAAGTCACATTTGTTGTGTTAAAAGCCGGATCACTTTGCCTGCGAGCTATCCTTTGCTTTAGGATTTCAATAGCATCGGTATCACTGAATGATTTCGAGGGCCTCTTGTCGATCAATGCAGCCGATCTTGTACAGCTACAAAGATGTCTTGAATAATCCAAAGAACGCGTTTTCTTGTTTTGAATATTTATCCAACTACTCCCTTGAAAGGAAGCTTTTGAATTCGACCTTCCATGACTTTCTTCCATCCTTTAGCTTATAAGCTAAAAAACTGGCTCGAACGAGAATGAACAGTTATATTACTATCACCACTGAGTGCGACAAAGTACAATACAGCGCGTGTGCAACATGTTTTTCTCTTTATATTGTACGTCATGCGAAGTTCCCACCGCCTTTGGCATCGGTCTAGTGACTTTGCTCAATAGATTTCGAAAGAGCAACATAATAAAACGACGTTAGTCCATAGCAACCTGAACAATTACGATGTAGCCTAAGGCTTTATCGTGGGAAAGGGTGGGTGGGGCTCTAAAATTAGGAACTCGACAACCAATTTGCTTGCAACTTCCTATACCAACCGGATATGTTTAAATTGTCTATTTAAAATTGTCGTAATTTGGAATAAAAACAGAAAAAAATATATCTGGTTCAATTGGTGGAAAGCGTGCAGAAGTTTGCACTAAGAATAATTTTTCCAGATTTCTCTTATGAGTTGGCACTCGTGCGCTGTGGCTTGCCTACACTTTTGTCGCGCCGTGATGAGGCTTGCAGGCATTTTATATCTAACATCAAGGAGTCCGGGTTCCTTTCACACCTGCTGCCGCAGCCCACGAATGTCGCTCATGGGTACGTGTTGAGGTCGGGTTTTTCTCGTTCTGAATTCCTCTTTGTCAGAACGGACCGCCTTAGTAATTTTGTTACCCACAGGTACAATCGGATTTAATTTTTTTTTTGCCTTCTGTGCCATGTGTAATTATGTGTTCTGCGTATTCTTGACCTCCCTTGTAATTTAGTGTTATAGACTACCAAAAGGGTTTAATAAACTGATTATTATTATTACCGAACGGGAAAGTAAGCAAACAAGAGAGGAAATGAAAGCATGCTGGCAGAACCGATGGTCAGGGTTCTAGTGCCTGATGAGCGGCGGACAACGAGGAGGTCAAAAAACAATTGTATATAAGCAACATAACTGCTCTGCAAATGTAGCAGACCAAAGGAATATGAGAGTGGAAGAAAACAAGCTGAGAAAGAACAACGAATTTATTGAGGCATTCCTATACATTTACATTAGACTTTGAGAAGGAAATGTAAACTCAAGGTTGCACCAGTGTTAGGTAATATGAATCGTTCTACTCATCAGTAGTTAATTCACAGATCTTTAAAGAAAGGTTTGGACATGCAAATTTCGATTTCATTTAAATTGTTCACCATTTAATAAATTCATATAGGTTTTATTTGAGTTTCAAGTGGAAATTTTACCACATTGAGCTGGATGAACACTAGAAGCCATGTTGAAAAGGCATTAAAATTTCCAACTCTGTCTTGAAAGGTGAGTTTTCCTTTCATCTTTTTATGGTCATTTCTTACTGTAAAGTTGCTGCAAGCGACGGACAATACAGAATCGCAGAAAGTCCCAGAAAGAACGAGCACAATCCTCATCATTAACGCCGAGACATGCAGTAACTACAGCTTTCTCGTATCGTTAGGCCTTTTAACGATGCCCAATACTCTGTTTCGTCGCCTTTACAGCCGTATTTGATTTTTCTTCTACATGGTACACTTGTGGAGCTCTTGCAAAGCTTTGACCACCTGGCATAGGATGTGTTGTTTGAAAAGCATTACTTAAGCTACTAGTGTAGCTATTCTCTGCTTCGGCCGGTTTCAATAGCACCTCTATTACCGAATGATGTTGAGCACCTCTTGTTGTTCAACGCGGTTGATCTCGTCCTAGCACAAAGATGTCTTGAATAATCCAAATGATACTCTTTCTTAAATTGAATCCACCCTGTACCTTTTAAAGAAGCTTTTGGGTTCATCTTAAATTGAATTTACTTGCGTTAATGGCGTATGGAAAGAGATTCGTCGTAGAAGGGAAGCAGCTATGGTGTGTTCGGCCGGGGTACCACTCTAAAGACCAACTATAACAAACTGTTACCTTTCGATTCTCTTTCATTACAAGTCATAAGACATTCTATGCGGTCTTTGTTCTTTAATTTGTTTTTGATGATATATTCTGAAGGAAACAATATTAATAACGAAGCAGAGAAAGAGATTTAGAAAAACTAATGAAAAACCAGTGCCAAAAAGTGCTCTATCATGCGTATAGCAAATTTAACAAACGCGTTTAGCCTAGGGAAATATGAGAAAGGCTTGTGTCAATAACATTGACTAACAATGCGTATTAGTGGATAAATCCGATTAAATTTGTTTCTTAACTTTCAACGCCTGGAAAAAAAGGAAAAATCTTAAACACAGCAAAATAAAAGCAAGTGGAAAACTGAAAAGAATGAAGTGAATGAGTGATAGGAGTCGATGATAAGAGTTGGCCTATAGTCATTCCTAGGCTTTGCTATGCACGTGATCCGTATTTCCGTATAGTGCTCGCTTCGTGGTTGTTTTTCCGTCTCGGGCTATTGCCCTCGCTTGTCGCGTTCTGTGGTTTTGCCGCAAGCGAGCTTGCCGCCACAAAAATGATCACTAGACTCTGAGACTTTCTTTTGAAATCTCGGCCATACAAACCGACACGTTTTAACGGCTTTGACAGTCGCGTTCATACGTTTCAATGTAAATTTTACAATTCTCGGTAAAGCGTCTGTAATGGCGGTACAAGGGCTATGTAATGTTGGCTGGGCAGGAAGAGGAAGACCGGCTCTTGGACAATTCGCCACATTTGGAAACAAGAGGGAAACTGGGTCAAGTATAACTTTCACAGAAGACTTCTGAGACTATTACTAGAGACATGGAAAATTATACATACATACACTGTTTACAGGTAGCCATTACGCCACTTGCAGGAGGATCATGAGGTTATCCCTGTATTAAGATCTTTTACAACAACATTGAGATCTCGCTTTCCGAAGCACAAACACTTTATGGCATTACAGACACCGTGCCTCAGTGTCTTGGTTTAAACCTCTGCTTGATAATTGCAAAATACTATATTTACACCGCGTCTAAAAATGAGGAAGATTATTTTTTCGATGCTTTTTTGTCTATCCTTAAAAATAAAATACAAATTGAAACTTGCAAAGCTAAGGTGCAAGTCAAGCTGTAAAAATAATTTTCTTGATTCTGGCTAATTTCCCTTGTTTTTTGGCTTTTTTGTTTTGTTTGTTATTTATTTATTTATTGATTGTCGTTTTTAGCGTATTTACTCTTCGTTAATAGATAGTAAGTTAGTAATTAGTTGTATTAGAATTCTTTTTTCATTATTTTGTAACAGGCTCCAACTCATCGGCTCCTGTTTTGTAAGCATTATCTTGTAAGTTAATATTATGTAAGTAAGTAGTATTTAACTTAGCAAGTTATATGTTAGTAGGTATTAAAGCTTTATGTAACTAAGTAAGTACTATGTAAGTAAGTCAGCATTATGTTTGTAAAAACAATAAAAATTACAAAAAAAAAAAAAAAAAAAAAATAAAGATCTTTTCTTACAGGTAACCCATCCAATTGGCCAATAGCTGACTGGCGTGTCCCCAGTAACGATCCCAGATACAATTACGAGATGCATTTCGACTTAGTTCTCTTCTCGTTTCTAAAGTGGCCAAATTACGCACAACAAGCAAGAATCCTCACTGACTGGACCGATGCCAAATAACAATAGAGCCTTTTCACATGACGTCATGTCGGCCATATTGGTGTTCCTAAACAATGAAAGGGCCGGCCATGTCAGTCTCAAAAAAGTTGTACTCGTTTCTTATATGAACACTTTCTTTTTTTCCAGTGAATATCATGCTAGATAGCCTCGCGAGTGAAAACGCTCTAAGGCCTATTGTTGAAGTCGGCTACCAGTGATTAGAGTGGGAGACTCGAATTGGAAACCAGCGCTCCAGTAAAGCATTCGGTCATGCTACCCCCTATAAGTGTCTAATGAGCTTGATTAGCTTGGGTATCCTGTGCTACGTTTAACGAGCCTTTACTTATCACACTTCGACATTTTCCCTTAAAAGCCATTTATTCCTGAACAATTAATATCTAGATAATTTTAAAATGAAAGTTTACTAGCTCACTTACAAAGGAGTTTATGCACACACAAAAATTTTAATACCTGATGTTTATTTTACCGTGAGTCCGGGAGCTCTTACGTATATAAGCTAAACTGTGCCAGTAAGTGTCATGTTTGTAATCGCACAGCCTTGTTCAGGCCAAAAGAAGTCCAATTAACCAGTGATGAAAGATTTGATTGTTAAGTGATTTTTTAGCTTATATAAACCTATCTGTCAAGATTAACCTATCAGTCACGTGACACAAGAGGTAGGTGCAGTGTAAAATGTGCATGATATAGGTGTACTATTCAAGAAACTAGCCTTTGGCATGGCTTGTGGTTTAAACATTTGTGGCGGGGTTTGCGTTCTTCGCATATTCTAGACAATGGAGCCTTGTTACGGCGATGCCAGCGAAAACGTCACAAATGAAAGGACATTCCCTTCTTAAGAATTTCAAATTTGTCAAATTCAAGTGAAGTTTTCTAGAGTTGAATGTTTAAGAAAGGCATGTACGTTGAAAAAAAAAAACAACAAAAAAAAAAAACAAAATAAGAGGAAGATGAAAAATTGTTGTTAGCAGACAACGTACTCCGCAATTAAACTACCGTGAGTAAATTTACTTGCCAAAACGTGTGGTGTGCGTGTGGAGTTGTTGTTTTGCCTATTATAAACTCATTAGTCCTTTTTGTGTTGCCCGTTCGTTGCCGTTGGTGGCATCGTCGCGATGTAATATATACCACCAACAAATGAGTGAACTTAATTTCATTTTTTCATACGTTCAAAGTTTTATAAACACAGGTATTTAAAATTTGTGCTTATTTCAGTGTTTGTGATCAAGAAAAGCCCACGTTTACGAACCTTACAGGATTAGAGTGCAATGACGTTTTCAAAATTTCGAGAATTGAGCAATTTTTCAATAATGAGGCAGTTTGACGATAGCTTTAATCTTATTGAGTGGGATTCTAGTTCTTTCGTAGCCTTGGGCATAGAGCACTAAAGCGGAAGGGACGCTCCTAAAGGTTTGTAGAATTTGTTGATTTAATTCGAACGTATTGAGCATTTCTGCACCCCACAATGTCAACGTCCCTGCAATAGGCAAAAAAGTTTTAATCTTATTGAGTGGGATTCTAGTTCTTTCGTAGCCTTGGGCATACGGCACTAAAGCGGAAGGGACGCACCTAAAGGTTTGTAGACTTTGCTGATTTAATTCGAACGTATTAAGCATTTCTGCACCCCACAATGTCAACGTCCTTGCAACAGGGAAAACATATAAAAATAAAATACGATACCTAAATAAAACAAACAAAAAAGCACTCAATTCGTTAATTCAAAAATTGTTCCATTGATTGATTTTCATTGAATTGTTGAAGTGATATACATATTTCCTAATAAGAATTAGGTTTCGCGATAAGAGCAAACTACATATTTTTGACAGTTTTATTTATCAAATGGAGTTTAATTGGAGCTGAAGACTGCTTTAACCAGTGGCAGTCAACTCAATGAGTTCTTCAGGCCGAACATGAATGCGCTGGAGGTTTGTTTCTGTTTGCAAGCAGTACGCTCGGCAGTCTCTTAAAAAAATGAGTTGTCCTGATACTGAGCGAAGCTACTCATTTTTTGACGATTTTAATTATCAAATGAAGTTTAATTGCATGCAGGAGAAGACCACATGCTTGAAGCAGTGGCAGTTAACTCAATGAGAATCTGTAGATCTGCCGTGTCATCATCTTTATATCATTACCAACACATTTTGTTCGGCCGTCATCAACGAACACCCTCCACGTTTTTTGTAGAAAAAACGTGATTTTTCAGACGTAAAGATGCTGACAAGAGCTATCTTAAAACGAGCTACAGCTAATCTAATTTAGGGGGGGGGGGGGGGGGTGAAAGTCAGTTGACAAAATGAATGATAGTGTACTGAAAAACTCATACATCATTGATCACTCTACTTCCATTATTTTCCTACACTTTAACCTTTCGCGTTCCAACTTCGTGTGGCTTTTGACGCGACTCCCTAGCGAGATCCTTTGTTTAGCAAAAATTTGTTTACATTTTAGGAGGACAAAGAACTGTCTATATGAAAAGAGAAATGATAAAAAAATTGTTAACAAGCTCTCAAAAGAGAATTTTCTAGTGGTTTAGTACAAAGAAAGAAATTTTAAAAGACCGATGTTGACAAACACATTGGATTTTAGGCTTTCAAGGTCAAACTCTAGCAAGACCAAATTCAGCTCTAGAAGTCAGCACACACTCCCAACCCCGCTGTATGGTGAGATAATTAATGTTATGCCTTACCTTGTGTGCTTCAATGCTGAATTTGGTCAAACTATAGCTACTGTTTGTGATGATCATTTGAGCTTTTGAGATGATTCAAAAACTAAATTTACTTTTATTTGGGTTTCCGCCTCCAGTTAGAGATAAAAGTTACGCATTTTTTTTTTCAAGAAAATAGCGGATTAAAACTAGTATAAAAACGCACTAGCTGTGGTTTGTAAATAATATCTGGTAAAGAAATGCTGGCGACTCCAAAAATAAGTTATGAACAACATATCTATTTCTATTTCATTTGAATTGTTCCGACAACTGCGTTTATGGAATGGAAATTTTGAGCCACAGTTCTGAAGTAAAACGCGTGAACAACAAGTTCCCGTGATAGGGCAATGGAGAGTGAAGTTTGAATTTTACAATTTATACTGGGATAGATAAACACTGAAGCCAAGTCTCAATGGCTTTGGAATTTCCAAATCTATTCGAAAAAGTGAATTTTCTTTCCCCACTTTTCATCGTCATTTTCAAATGTAAAGTTGCTGCAAGCGACGGAAGAAACAGAATCGCAGAAAGAACGAGCACAATCGTCATCATTAAGGCTAAAACAAGATGAACCTGTTAGGCATTTTTTTAAAGAAAATAGCGGTTTAAAACTAGTATAAAAACGCACTAGCTGTGGTTTATAAGTAATATTTGGTAAAGAAATGTTAGCGACTCCAAAAATAAGTTATGAACAATACATCTATTTCTATTTCTTTCGAATTGTTCCGAAAGTTACATTTACGGAGTGGTAAATTTTGAGGCTACAGTTCTGAAGGAAAACGCGCGAACAACAAGTTCCACAATGGAGAATGAAGTTTGAAGTTTAAAATACTGGGGTGGATAAACACTGAAGCCAAGTCTCAATGGCATTGAAATTTCCAAATCTACCCGAAAAGGTCAATTTTCTTTCCCACTTTTCATCGTCATTTTCGAGTGTAAAGTTGCTGCAAGCGACGGAAGAAACAGAATCGCAGAAAGAACGAGCACAATCGTCATCATTAAGGCTAAAACAAGATGAACTTGTTGGGCTGTTACTACAACTCCGATGTGTCGCTATGCTATTTGACGAAGCATAAAGCCCTGTCTCTTCGTTCTTGCTGCCGTATTTCCTATGAAATGTTTTGTCCTTTTGATAAACTTGTATCTGTGGAGTTCTTGTAACGCTTTGTCCAACTAAAGCCATATTTGTTGTGTTTATAGTATCACTTTGCCTGCGAGCTATTCTTTGCTTTAGGATTCCAATAGCATCGGTATCACTGAATGATTTCGAGGGCCTCTTGTCGATCAATGCAGCCGGTCTTGTACTGCTACAAAAATGTCTTGAATAATCCAAAGAACGCGTTTTTTTGTGTTGAATATGTGTCCAACTACTCCCTTGAAAAGAAGCTTTTGCATTCGTCCTTCCATGACTTTTTTCCATCCTTTAGCTTATAAGCTAAAGAACTGAATCGAAAGAGACTGAGCAGGAAAGGTATTAGTATCACCACTGAGTGCGACAAAGTACAATGCAGCGTGTGTGCAACATGTTTTTCTCTTTATATTGTACGTCATGCGAAGTTCCAATCGCCTTTGGCATCGGTCTGGTGGCTTCGCTCAATAGATTTCCTCTTGCACTGTTGCAGCCAACGAATTGATAAACAGCCGAACAAAAAGGTTTCGAAAGAGCAACATCACGAAACGACGTCAGTGCCTAGCAAACTGAACAATTACGTTGTAGCCTAAGGCTTCGTCGTGGGATAGGGAGGGTGGGGGTATGAAATTTACGAACTCGACAACCAATTTCCTTCCAACTTCCTATACCGACCGGATATGTTAAAATGGTCTATTTAAAATTTTCGTAACTTCATAAAAACAGAAAAAAAACATATACCGTGGCTGGTTATCAGACAAGAAAGCAAGCAAGTAAACGATGAAAGGAAAGCAAAATACTCGCAGATCCGATGCTAAGTGTCGGCCGACGACCGGCGGAACGAGAAGGTAACCCCTCTACGGCGTAATCCCAGGCCTTCTCAGACCGTTCGGAATAGGGACCTATTTAGTCAGTGAATTGTTGTTTCCGGTCCTTTCGGTCGAATGAAATGCTTCCTAGCACCTAGGTCTTAAGAAAAATTTGTTTGCAAATGATGAACTAACAAGGGATGTTTCCTTTTATGGCAGACTCATGACATTACCCAATCGAAAGGACCAAAAGGAACAATTCACTGACTTAGCCTAGACCCGGCCCTGGGGTAAGTCAGTGAATCGTAACGTGAAACGCAAAACGTGATATCGAAACGTCATGAATGTAAAACGTGATAGTCAAGTGTCAGCCGACCCTCCAATCCAAAGTACACATGATCCGAATTGTTTCATTCGGAAGGTGAATTTACTCGAGCGAGACCTGCGAATGGTGTTCAAAGAGTTTCCTCGATCCAATTCACTGATGACTACTGGTTAAAAACTTACTGAGCTGCGTTTGGTTAACAGTTATCCGGCTTCAACCATTTTATATCAGCAGTCTCTTTAAGGGGTTCGAGCATCAGCTGATTCTAAAATTGTAGTCAATTTCCAACAATTAACATTTCCCGACCCCCCAAGTGGTATCAGATTAAACGGAAATTCCGCAAAAATTGTTTCGCTTTATATTGGCCAGCAAATTCGTGATATGCAGGGTGTGTGGAAGGAGTGTTGCGATAATTGGGACTCCTGAACAAGAACTCAGTGCTGATTGTATCCATACCTTAGTTTTTTGTCGCTTGATCATAACCGTATATATTCTTGAATGCAGGTTCCTTCCAAAAATGTATCCAACTTCCACTTTATCAATTGAAGGAATAATAGGGTTGTCCAATCTGCTTGCACTGCCTGCACTAATTAAGTCTTACTCCATTGTCTCATTTCCGGACTCAATATCAAGACTTCTCAGTCCGTTTGTATGAGGCCTCTGGAAGTTCATAAGCTTGGCTGTAAATCTTGAAAGTCTATGCATCCTGCAGAACAGAGAACAACTCAAAGACATGCACATATGATGTTTTATAGATTTTTTTTCACATTATTTACAACAGTTTCCACGAAGTCCCACGAATTCGTTCCGTTTGTTGTGACGGTAAACCCCATCTATCCCTTTAGGGCACAGATCTCTCACGGTACTAACATCAATGTATAACACATTAAATTTATCTGGATTTACCATTGTTTGTTCCAGACTCGCGTCTTACTGAAATAGCGTCCTCACTAGTGAAAAACGTGACCAGGTTCATTTGAATGGGGGTATTCCACACGAGTAACCAAATTTTTCACGTGTTTAGGGTCATTTAACGTAACTATATTTTACATACCCTTGAACTAATTTACTTCGGGTTGCTGAGCTCAGAAACAATTAACATAATCATAATAGTGTTGTTAGGATTCATTACTGTTTCTAAAAATCTCTAAAATTTATAAAGTGCATCTTTCGGTAAATGCATTTGGCTGACAAACTCTTTCCCTATTTTTCAGGGGCTGAAATCTGTATTTTTTCTTGTCCACCTCTCAGTGGTCTTCGCGTAGTTGAAAATTGACACTTAAACCTATATTTAGAATGATACTAACAAGGACAGAAGACCACGTGCATGGAAGGTGAAACGAATTCCTTTGATCAGAAAACTTTGCACAATTCTTAGAGTACTGGTGCGATATTGAATGTGTTATTGATCGTATTAGTATACTAATGGCAATGTATCTAAACTGTATTTGCTGACATAAAAAAGAAAGGAACGGAAACCCTGCCATTACACGGTTGAATTGTAAGGCAGCTTAAGTGCCTTCCTTCCGCCCTTAGTCTTGCTAATGATGGAACAGGAAAATTTGCAAACGATATCATGTCTTTGAGAACACACTAACGACCCCAAATTTCAAGTACCAATCTACTTCTTGCATATGAACAAAAGTGATTAGGTGTACAGAAAGAAACGACCAAAATCCTTATCCAACAAATTTTGTTTCTGACACAGTTATCGAGCAGTCTCTATTTTTTCTTCAGATTTATTCGCCGCTCGACGCGAGAAACGAGGGCGGCAGTCGACGGACCACAGAAAAAAGAGAGACTGCTCGTTGTCTAGCAGTCTCTGAGAACATGTTTCTACATTGTTTGGTAGTTTCTGCACTGATAGAACTATCTCATGACTAGTACTTAACCCAGTTCAAAAGTTTTGCGTCCATTGGCGTGTATTAGATTTTTTGCTTAATAAACGACCAGATTTGACGAGGGGAATTGAAGTAGAGCTAGACGACCAAGTCGGCGATAGATAACCATTTTGATTACCAGGAACGGACTTATTGTTCGGAAAATCCTGCGGGTCTGTCTGATCCACCTTCAACACAGGTAGGCTTACTCGTCTTCGCCTTCCTGAATGTCCTTCGCGAACGGCATCACTACCTTGTGCCTCGGCCTCAAACATCCATCCATTAAATTCCGTTTTTGCTAATGGCGTAGTTGATTGCTTCTGGTTGCTCCTTGTTGCTTCTTTTGTAAACACAGGCATGCATGCATCCAAGTCGACTTTTCGTTTTGCCAATTCAATGCGCCCACCACCTTCAAGAAACTGGGGTGGCCTCGTCGGCAACCGAATGGGAAGGGAGATTTTTCTCCTGCGATTTAACCCAACAAAAGTATTGCTTGCTGTAGATTCATTCTGAGTAAGCTGTGAATCATTGAAGGCTGGTTCTTTGCTCGGATCAGACGCATTCCTCGCTACAATGTATCCAGAGGCTGAATTTGTTCGTGCTCGAGTTGTTTTGTTAAAGCTACAGTCTCCGGCAACGTTATAATTTACATCTGTTTTCCCTTCCTCATATCGTTCAACAGAGTTATCTACTGTGGAAGTTTGTTCCAAACCGTACAGCGAGTTAATCTGTTTTGCGCTCATTTCAATCTGTTGTTTAACATGCCTCTGAAACAAAGATCATTTCTTCTCGTCACGGATAACTGTTCTTTTCAGAACAAAAAAAATTGCCTCCAGCTGTTTAGCTATTTAGCAGATTTCTTAGCGTCTAATTAAGACAAAGTGGCGTTGAGTTCTCTAAAATGTGGATGAATAGCTTTTATACTCCTGCTGTGGAAGCATTTACCCCAATTTATATAACCAAAGAGAGATAATACAGCGAAACAGCAGCGCGGTTAGGAAAATGGAATAATTTCCTCGCAGGTAAAGCTTTAACGAATTTTTGGGCTACGGAAACTATATTGTCAACAAAAAGATGACAACGCATAATAAAGTTACAATATTTTATCTTTAGAAAAAAAAAACCTTACTTTCAAAGTCCGAGTTTCGAAGTCAATCAATGTATAGTTTGCCACATTTATTTTTAATACTAATCACACATGTATAATCTGAACTTCGTTATGAGGGGAATGAAAAGGGCTGACTCTTGGTAATAAAAAAGACATTTAATGTGAATCCTGGACGAAATGGTGGGTGCGCTAGGATTTAGAGCCCTTGATTTGTCATGCGTTAACAAGATTTTATTCATGGAAGGTCATGGAAACTTTACATCAATTGTCCTTTTTAATCAAGTGGTTAGCAGCCATGCAAATCTTTTCAATATTGGAACAAAAGAGTGTTTTGCATAAGAAAAAGTTCAACTCCCACAGGACTGGTTTGGAACACCAACATGGCCGCCGTTTCATTAGGGAGCTTAAGCAACGACGACGGCGACGGCAACGAGAACGGCAAAAAAGCAATTGGTTTAGATTAGCAAAACAACAACTTTGCACGTGTATCACGCTTTTTTCTACATTTCTTAGCTGTCGTTGCTCGACCCGCGAGTAGTGAAGACGCCTAAATTGACGTTGTTGTCGAGGACGGGGACACAGGACGAAAGATTTCTTTTTCTTTTCCTGAACTTTGATGATACAGTCCTTCAGAATTCAACTCCGAAAAAAATTTGCCACCATTTGACGAATTAAACGAGATGGAATAAGCGCGATAAAGATTGAGGCAGCTCGAATTCTTTTTTTAAGTGAGGTTTTCGTAGCCGTAGCTGTCGATGATAATTTAAGCTCCCTAAAGTTTTAAGACACCCACATGGCGGGCGTGACGTCATGAAAAAACGCTCTATATAAATCTTCTGTGCTGTTTCAAGTCTTCTAAGTCTCAAATTATGCTGCATGGCTCAGTTTCATTCTTAAGCGTGGTTCATAAGCTCGTCGGGATCGAATTAATCGCCACTGTCGTCTCAAAATGTGTTCACTCGATCAAGATCTACAATAGCTTGCTATCATATAAAAACATCTCTGATGTGATGCGGAACGATCGGACGATCCCGATTTCCTGAATGAGAACTTTGGGGCTATGTTCACCATACGAAGGATAGCTTTTCGGGGCGCCGTTATAGTGTGCACACCTATCCGATATATAACTCTACTCGGCGCGGCGAAGCTTCGCTCTGTCACAGAAATCGCGCCACCACAACTGTTCTTGTATGTGAATAGGAGGCCTTATTCGTTATGATTTTCGTGACGGCACAAAAGCTATCCGGTATAGTGTGCATACCTATCCGATATATAACTCTACTCGGCGCGGCGAAGCTTCGCTCGGTCACATAAATCGCGCCACCACAACCGTTCTTGTATGTGAATAGGAGGCCTTATTCGTTATGATTTTCGTGACGGCACAAAAGCTATCCGGTATAGTGTGCATACCTATCCGATATATAACTCTACTCGACGCGGCAAAGCTTCGCTCGGTCACGTAAATCGCGCCACCACAACCGTTCTTGTATGTGAATAGGAGGCCTTATTCGTTATGATTTTCGTGGCGGCACAAAAGCTATCCGGTATAGTGTGCATACCTATCCGATATATAACTCTACTCGGCGCGGCGAAGCTTCGCTCGGTCACAGAAATCGCGCCGCCACAACCGTTCTTGTATGTGATTAGGAGGCCTTATTCGTTATGATTTTCGTGACGGCACAAAAGCTATCCGGTATAGTGTGCACACCTATCCGATATATAACTGTACTCGACGCGGCGAAGCTTCGCTCGGTCACATAAATCGCGCCACCACAACCG
Source organism: Porites rus (assembly GCA_964035705.1). Taxonomy (NCBI): domain Eukaryota; kingdom Metazoa; phylum Cnidaria; class Anthozoa; order Scleractinia; family Poritidae; genus Porites; species Porites rus. The sequence goes on from OZ037999.1 coordinate 9,967,201, forward strand.
TTCTTGTATTTGAATAGGAGGCCTTATTCGTTATGATGTTCGTGACGGCACAAAAGCTATCCGGTATAGTGTGCACACCTATCCGATATATAACTCTACTCGGCGCGGCGAAGCTTCGCTCGGTCACAGAAATCGCGCCACCACAACCGTTCTTGTATGTGAATAGGAGGCCTTATTCGTTATGATTTTGGTGGCGGCACAAAAGCTATCCGGTTTAGTGTGCATACCTATCCGATATATAACTCTACTCGACGCGGCGACGCTTCGCTCCGTCACAGAAATCGCGCCGCCACAACCGTTCTTGTATGTGAAGAGAAGCCTTAATCGTTATGACTTTCGTGGCGGCACAAAAGCTATCCGGTAAAGTGTGTACACCTATCCGATATACAACTCTTTACTTGGCGTGGCGCACCTTCGCTCCGTGACAGAAATCGCGCCACCACAACCGTTCTTGTATGTGAACAAAAGCCCTATCTGGTATGATTTTCGTGGCGGTGTGAAAGCGATTCGATATATAACTCTTTACGGACGGTGAGCAGTTGTACAGGCAAATTTAAGTAACAAAATTAATTTTTTGTCTGCTTATCCTCACATTTTGGGGTTTGGGTCCCACACAAATGAACCCTTGTTACAGTACTTAAAGCAGGCGCATAACAAGCTCAGTTTAATACCCAAGATGGCGTCCGCGGGCTGGTTGTTAATTGTTTGGGCTTTTATGGTTGCCACGCACTTTTGTTGTTTCAGTGCAGTTACCTTTCTACATTGTGCAAAAAGCACTGCAAATACCGTTGCAAGACAGTGATTACCAGGGAATTTATAATGAATTTTGCACTAGTAAACTTTCTAGTTGTAAATAGGGTAATTGTGTTGTCCATTTACTCGTTTGTTGCATAGTCATTTTCTGCTAAAATGAGCATAATTAGAAAAAAATTAATAACAATAATAATAATAGAGTACAATGAAATAATCAAAAGTTTCCTATAATGTTACAGGTATTGTCCGCGGTTTATAGATAATTGTTACTATGTAATGCACATTAAGATTCATGAAAAGGAACATCGTCAACTAAACTGCAAGCAAATAGCTCTTGTCTAAATCTGTTTTTCCCTTGTCAAAACATCAAGAAGAGTCGTTTATCATTCATTCAAAATATTTCGCCGTTTCTGATTGGCTCAAATCCCCCGGCTAATTCTTCATAACAAGCCGGTTGTGGTTGACCAAATTTGTAGATGCAAGTAATATACCAACGATGCAACGGTATCTTTGCCTGGAAACACGGCAGCTGGGACAAAGTAAACTAAAAAAACTGGCTTTCATGGCTATCCGAAAACGAAATAGCTGAGTTTCTGACTAAAACTGAATGGAAGAAATTTCCTATACGGCGGCGAGAAGCCGCTGGGCTCAGGTTGGGTTGGGAACAATAACCTTCGCTTTCACACTTTTGTAGTCAGTGGGAAAAAAAGAGAAAAAAAAAAGCATATTGCTGCTACAAGTGTAATATTTTAAGGTTTAGCTCAAAAAAGGTTAAAAGCATCCGCTACTTTGGGTAATCTAATCTTCCAGAGAACTAGAATGGCGAAAATTTTGGTTGACCAGGAATTAGCGCCACAGAATATGCCAAAAAACAGATTACTAAGTAAATAAGTAAATATTAAAATAAAAAAGAGACGATGAATAAATAAGGGTCTTTTCCCTACTGGTATCTGCATGTAATCAAACACACTTTCTTCACAGCATTTTCTCAGTTTCAAGGTACTTTTCTCTTGTTTCCTGCCGGAGTTTGCCATCGATTTCACGCCGAAGGCAATAGACAACGTGTTGATTAGCCATTTTTTGAAAATCTGGGAGAACAGAGCGCACTCTGTTTCAGTTGCAGAGAAACAGGATGTTGCTATTCCACTTCGCTAAGCCAGCGTTGGATACTGTCTTGTTTTGCATAATAAGCCTGTATCCTGTCATTTCTTGTGGAGGCAGGGATGTCAGTGCTCGTGCACCTAATGGTAGAAACGGAATCACAGTGCGACCTCGAACTGCAACTCATTCCTGACTCGTCCCTGCTTAGCGTTGGTTTCCAAGGATCCTCTAAAGGTAAAACATGAACCACGTTGTTTATGTCATGACCGAGGAAATCAACAACTGCTTTTTCATCTGCCTTAGTGCTATGAATCGCTTTTTTGGTACCTCTGATTGAAGTGGAATGATTCCGAAAACCTTTCGCCTCAAGGGTAAAAACCGAAGGCACGAAGATCCCCGAAGATGTCCCGATTTTCTTTTGTTGAAACGTCAAGCTATTTGGCAACGAGCTTCTTCTCTCAAGACGAGATTTCCACAGATTGTAGGATGGAACTTCCGAATTATCAGAATCCAACGGTCTCTTTTCACGATGAAACGACAAACCATTCAAACTGTTTACCCCGAGTTCTGGTGTAGATTCCCTCCTCAAAAAGATACGACGCCTTGGGTCGTCTTGATAACTGTCACCCGTAAAGTTTCTTGATACGCCTGGCTTGTGCACCCTGGTTTTGGGTTTATTTTTACTTGCATCCATTTATAAATATCTTTGCCTTTGACAACTAGCACGCCACTCCCGAACAGTGAACGCGTTTCTCTTCCGTTCTCAAATCAAAACAGTAGATGGCAAAAAGGTCGATCCCATTCACAGCTACTTAGAGTGATCTGCAGCGTAAAGCAGAAATTTCAATCACGTACTTTAATAAACTTGTCGGAATCGGAAGCTTATTTGCATTTCGCACTTTTCAGTTCATCTTGTCCCAAAGTACCCGCAGATTAGAAGGATTAGTGTCCTATAAATAAAACACGTTCCATTCACGTTTTACAGGATACACCGCCATTATGCCATCCCGTGCTTGCAAACACCTAACCCTTCTTTATTCAAAACACAAAATGTCTTTGTAGCTTTTGATAAGTCTGCCATCTAGCACTGTTCGTTTGGTCCAAGGCTAAGCAAACTAAGCGACATGAATTAGACAGCACGATTTATCAACTTTTGTTGCCAGATCCTTCAAGCAAATAAACAGGCGCAAAACGAGAACTACTAATTAAAAGTAGTTTCAATATTGCTCAATCGACATGTTAATAACAACGTTACGACTGGCGACAAGGTCTCCTATACAGACATTTACCTCGCACTGATACCAAAAACGCTCCGCGAACAAGCAGAAAAAAACTCCGGTCATTGTTTCATCCTACAAAAGACTTACTGAACAAATCTTTGTTGAAGGCGGCTTCCAAAAATAATGGAAGGATAAAACTAATAAATAGTGCTCTATTTTTAGACTATTGGCTATTAATCCAGATAAATTTGCCATAAAGAAGACTCTAGTCAAGGACATTCATTGTAAGATGTTACCCTTAATCTGTACCATTTCAGTGTTAGGTGATTTTGTTTGCCAAGAAACTCCACAGTAACTTGGCACATTGTTCTGTGGAACATTCAATCATTCATTAATTCAACAGCCAGGAACATCTTGCTTCGGAAAAAACAAACAAGATACTGTCCCGTTTGTTTTTATGCTTATTAATGTTTTTCCGAGAAACAAAGGAAGCTTTCATCTTATCGGGAGCATCCTTAACCCTCTAAGCCCCAATACTGACATCCCAATTCTCCAGATTGATCTTCATACACTTCCTTAGAGAAAAATTGAGAGAATTTGATTGCAGATCAAAGCATTTTCCCTTAGGTGATTATTTCATTTATTCTCATATTAACCTTTTGTCTTGATTATCTATTGATACTGTTATGAGAAAACATATGTTGGTCACTCTTGGGACTTAGTAAAAGGTCTTAAATTCACTGAATCTTTAGTTACTTGCAGGGATACAGAATACTTGAAATACCGAGCAAGGACTCCGCGGGTCAAACAAAGCAACAACAAAAAAAGTGCTTTGTTGTGGTAATGGGCGCGCATTTTTTTATTGCTATCAAAATGAAAACCCGCAAAGCAATATGACCGGTTTTGTTAAAGTTCGGCTTCATTAAGTTTGGCCGTTTGACCGAAAAGGCGATTTTAATTACTAAGGTTAAATGTGAAGTACAGCTTTTGACATAGGCTTAAAACGTTTTCATCAAAATGAAAAATATTGAGCAGTGCTCTCGTACAAAGTCAATAAGAGAGGCAAGGATATTAAAGGACGCCCTGCCTTATTAACCACCGCATAACGAACTCAGGGTGTGGGTCAAAATTTCTTATCACTGGTAGCACTGATTAGAAACAGTCTATCACCAGTTTTGTTTTGCCGGAGAGAAAAAAAATACAGATCTTGCTGGGTGGTAACATAGGTACAAATTTAGCAAAAATTCAGTACAACAGCTCGCCTCTTTTGGTTTCTTCAAACAAACTCCTGATTCATGAAGCGAAGAAATGAAGGGCTTATTAAGTACCGGTAAACTTGCGGTGGAAGCCGGTAATTTTCTCACACTACCAACGTTAACGTTTTTGCGTCGACCGATCACTTTAAGGTGGTTTAACTCTTTAAGCCCCATTAGAGACAAGCATCCAGCTTGTCCTAAAAACAACAGAGTCTGATTAAACAAACTGGTCATGAGAATGAATTAAATGATCACTAAAGATGGAATATACTGATGGTTGAACAAATTCTCTCAAGCAGTTCCATAAGAAACGTATAAAGAATTGTGTTGAGAAAATACCGTTACGGATATTGGGAATGGGGTATTGTTGCGGATAATGGGTTGCGGATATTGAACGTCTGGTGCCTAGTTGCTGTTAGTTCTGTTTTGGAGTTTTGGTATTTTTAAGGTTTTTCTATCCGAATGATTATTTTGTAGCCCGTGCTAGTTTCTTAATAAACAGTTCATAGTCCAAGGAAATTCAATGTATAGGCCACACGGTTAGTTCCTGAGTTTTGAGAAGTATCGTCTTTCGAAAGGATTTGTTAAACTTATTGTAGTTCTTTGAAGTAAGCATGTTCGGGGATTATAGCTGACCTTGGGTTTTGCCTCCACTGAAGTTCCTGTTTTGTATGCTTGGTCCTAGCGAGCAGTTTTACCGCTAGCATTCAATTGATTGGCTCTTTAATACTTGTAAATTGCGACAGTGTAGTCTATTCTATCGCTCACAAGTTCAGCGACAGTGATATGCAATGGAAGGGTCTCATGGTCAGCTAGCCCAAACACGTCCACAATTTCGTTATTTAATTCGCTGTGTTAGCTAGTAGAATTAGTGAAGAGTAGTTGAGGTTAGTTACATATGTGCTGCTGTAAAGATTAAAGAACAACAAGATGTAAACTCAGATACCTGGTACCTCTACGCTCAGCGAGCAAGTTGCTCGTAAACCCCCCTACACAATGTTAAACGAAGTTGCTAACTCAAGCTGGGAAGCTTTTCTTTACTCAAATACTGAGACCCTCACTTGAAGTGTTTGCTCAAGCTTACTAGCTTACTACCAGCATTCAAACTTAGCAGATCCGCAGGCCCTTGGGCTGAGAGCGGCGAAGTCCAAGGACCTCATCCCTTGGTGTCCGCGCTTGGAAAATCGATCACGCTTGTAACCTTATTTCCAATTCATGAAAAAGAGCGCATACATAAGCACTTTCACATGGTATAATGGTTTTCAGTACTTCACAAACAGACGACTTAACTTTTGTTTTGTTTTGCCCCCTTTTGATGCCTTGATGGTCTCTCTTTAATCAGTATGCCGTCGCCTCTCATCAATTTCACTAGAAACAGTTGACCAAAGTCATCAACTTTAATCAGTTTTAAACTTGATAAAAAAATGATTCTCATATTTTGCCAACAACGCACAATTCAGTAATACAAATAAATTAACAATTCTCTCAGTCACTGTTACTGAGCCTAAAAATATTTGAAAGACAAGATAATTTATTTCTAAGCGAACCACACTATTTTCGAAATTATACGGTCTATTTAAAATTAGAGAGACAAAGCCGATTTTCGATAGTTTTAATATTTATAGATACAATTATCAGTCTTCTGCCAAAGTTGTGAAGCGAGGATACCCACAACTTAAATACGTAATAACGATTGCACATGTGCCTGCAGAAACTTTGATCAGCGGGCCTTGAAATACAACAACAAGTATTACAGGAACTGTCGTTGTCGCTTCTCTGAGTCGTGGTGAAGGTAAAACCCTACACATCTTAAAACACTCAATAATTTAGCAGTTACCCTACAGACAAAATATTTTTTCAGTGCGAAGGTTTACCAGATAGCACGTGGACTCTGGATGCTAATCACGTGAAATGTAAGATGTCACGCCCTCTGGTCTCCCAGGGACAAAAAAAGTCCCCGTGACGGTATTTTCTAGAACGCCTCAACGTCAGTATCATACTCCTCAGCTTGCTCTCCAGTTAGGTCGATCCTGGCGTAGTCGTCTGAGTCGATGGACTTGCAAAAATGGATGGCATACTTAAGCTTTTCGCAGAGTACTCTCTGACAAGAGTACCGAGGCATCTTAAGAAGGAAAAAGCAGGTGTACGACTCCGGTAGATAGTGGTCTGGGGGCGAGTATTTGTCAAGTACCTGGAAACACATTTATATGCAAGAGTTTTATTACGTTAAACCCATAATAGGCAGGAGAACTGAAGCACGTAGTAAAGAAATGAAGTTTTCTTCTTTCCTAATCGGATCCCCATACCTCGACAAAGCTTGCTATGGACGGCGGGCCTGTGGAAGTCGTGGATAATTCAACACTTCTTAGAATTTTTCAAATCGAAAGAACGCAACACCAAAATGTGCTCATTGCGTCTGTAACAGTGCAGTGTTTCACCAGGCCCTTACAGAGGGCATTTAAAGTAGATACCCAGGCGAACACGCTTGTTTTAAAATCTTACATAATTAGCCGAGCCGCCACAATAGCACAATAGGGATACGGACGAACTCAACTGTCAGCATGACAAAAGTGGGGCGGAAAATACAGAATATCTATGAAGTTTGGCATCTATGGGACCATTGGTTCATGGGAGTATGGAGTAATAGAAACATCGCCCACGTTGGACAAAAACTTCGCTGTGACTTGTCTTTGACCGGTGTATCGAACCAAGATCACTTACCTGAAATACAAAGTCCCTGCCTCGGAAATCCACGATAGTTCTCGGGAGTCGTGTTCGCCCCCAAACAAACCGAAGAAACAACGAGCGCTCGGCGTTGGAAAAACTTTCTAGTGTATCCCAGAACCAACGAACCAATGGAGCGCTGGCGTCTACTCCTTTATACGTCACCACGGACTTTAACAGGTCCAAAGGAATATCGGGACTGCCACACACCATTGTCTCCAGTTCAGGACCGGTAAAGAGAGATAGCAAGGGAACTGGGACCACTCGTGCCATGCCTTCTCGAACCGCCGATACCTAATGGTAGAAAAGATTCATCATGTTAAGTAGAATCGAGACGAAAAACTATCTATCTAAACGTATTTGTGGGGACAACGTTTTACTTCCCACGTTCCAGACGTTATTGACGTTATTAGCCCTTCGCAGGTTTCCATTCACATAGTACAAAACCGGTATATTATTATTATCGGTATATTATGCAAAAGTCGCATTGGGGCAAGACCAACAAAAGGCATGCATAATTTCAAATGGTAATTTCCTTTGTTTGGCTTGTTCCAGTGCGACGTTTGCGTCCCAATATGACGGTTTTGTACCACGTGAATGGAAACCTTCAAAGGGCCTATTGTGGGGTCAAGATGGCTGGGTATCGGCTAGTTTTTTTCTTTGCTTTTAAGGAGCGAGACGAAGTCGAGGTCTACAAAAACACGAAACAAAAGAACGACTGACAAACGGGGCGTTTACTCACTGACACCCATCTAAATCTCTATTTCCAACATTTTGCAAAATAACACAAATTTGAAATAATAAATAATGATTCCATGGGATAAATAACCTAGAACGTTTTAATCAAGGGCTCGAATGTTTTCGACCGTTTCGTGAAAAACAACATCACCGTATTTGCTGACTCAAGAACTGACTGACAAGATAACAATTAGAACCCAAACCAAGAACAACACTTACCTGTACATCAAACTCATGTAATCGGTAATGAAGTGCTAATCTAACATATTCTTCTCTGTTGTCCAGCGTGATTCTCTTAACCTTATTATGCAGCTGTACTTCTTGACCGCTGGCGCTAGGAGTACTGAACGGCATCTCCATAGCTTCAAACGTCTCATCCATGTCCCGGATGCACATCAAACCAGGCACATAATCTTTGTCGATTTCAGCTAGGTCTGTCACTCGCAGTGACATCCCTGAAAAAAAAAGTTACAATAATTTGCCAATGATTATAAGAACTTCTTTAACGGCGTTTTCGTTCACTTATATCTTACGCCTTTAGTTAGATTCTTGCATATGGCGCAATGGCGGCCGCACGTGTTTTTTAACGTTGGCCAAATTTTCGGCTACCATTGTTAAGTGCAGGCATCTGCAATTGTGATGTCCTGTACATTCGACACTACTTTCAAAGAACTAGTTGCTAGCTCGAAAACCTTACGGTTATCTAGCCGCTAGGCATTTCCTTCTATGTAATAATATTTAGTTTAAATTGTAATTGAATATTCTACGTGTTAAGTTACTAATTATTCAATAAGTTTGACAAACCCTGTAATGGAAATGTGAATAAAGTGTTGTTGTTGTTGTTGTTGTTGTTGTCTATAATGACCAGCTCTCTTAAGAAATGCAACAAAAATTTAGAGTTGACGTTATTAACGCTCCACTGCAACATTTCTTACCAGCCAGTTGCTGCCAAACAGGTTCAGCGAGGTTCAAGCTCAGAGGACTGCCTGTCCTGATAGCAATTCCTATCAGCACACCCAGAAATTTGAACATGCTCAGATGCACAGGAGAGCGAGCGTCAGGATTCAGAATAAAGCAATCTCTGTTTGCTCCTGACTCTTCTCTTCCATTGGGGGTGACAATCAGCAACGGAAGAGAGCCATTTTGAAGCTCATCGCACATTTCGGCGATGGACTCCGAGTAACCACCTCCACAGTCATCAACACTTTCGCCAATGAACTTGACCTTCCAGACACGATGCGGGAGGAACAAGCTGTCGGGACCAAAGTTACTCATCTTAAAGCAGGCCTGACCGAATACCGATTTAGAGCCGTCTGGTCCAGTAAGACCACCTTTGGATCTGTACTTTTTGATCTAAAAGAAAAATGTATTATGCTGACGGATCAGGTTAGTCTTCTAATAGAAATATAAGGTGGATTATGGGGTTCAGTACAACAAACACGTTGTACTTAAATTGTACAATGAGCTGCATTTGATGAAAAACAAAAAAGAAAAGATGTGTATGTGCGTATGACTTGCATCAGTGTCATCCAAACACTCATTCAACATGATGAAAATGTTTCTTAAGCTTTTGAAATTGTTTGGTGCAATCTTCACGCTTTCTACCAATAAATGTGAAAGTGTATTTACGAAAAACGAAGGACACAACGTAATTCGAGGCTGACGTTACTAAAGGATTTACCTGTATTCTGTTTAGTTCAATCACAGGACCATGCTGTCGGTCACGAACCATGGTTGTCTGAACTACTTTACGGAAGGCTGCTTCCTACAACAGTCACGACGAAGTGAGTGTTAGCGTATTTATAAAGAAAAATTGTCGGACAAAAAAATAACACTGGGATTCTACAGAATGAAATACAAAAGGTTTATCTTGGTAACAAAAGGCAAGTAGGAAAAGGCATTTAGATAGGAAAAGTTAGCGAAAAGCCCGCCAAATGTTAGTTACCATGGCATCTTTTAGTGAGGGCGTGGCGGTCGAGTCGTTAACACCTCGAACTTCGGACCTGTAGATCCCGGCTCAAGTCCCTCATTTTTAGACCAAAAACTGTTCTCCACTCTGTTTCTCTTAATCCAGGCCCGGGTTGTTCAACCGTTGGATAGCACTATGCAACGGATAAACCACTATCCAGGCAGATAAATATTAGGAAAACCAGTGGATAGCGTTATCCACCTTTTGAAAAACTGGGGCGGGCAACAACCACATACTACTGGGGGCAATCCTGAGATCGACCAGAATCCCGGAGAGGAAGGGGACAGGAATATCCCTAGGTGTCTCATGCTACATAAACCGGGCTTAGCTCCCGCTTAGTGGGCCCCGTAGGTCCGTGGGCGGGAACTTCTGCATTTTTATGGCATTTTTGTCAATGAGAAATTCCGGTATAAAGTAATAAGTCTTTATAGCTAGGGCGCTTACATTTGTCAGAACTGGCTGCGCACCTCACCAGTTCAATCGTAAGGAAAATCCTACTGTTAATCAATACTATCCAGCCAGATCAGCTTATTCTGAATAGTATGCACGGATGTGATGCCGGGTTTTAGTAAAAATTTCGAGAAAAGAACTAATATTTCATTTTCAAATCAACCGGTCTAGCCGGCCAGTTCTGACTTTGGAAAGCGCCCATAGCCTCGCTCGGTCCCCACCTTGCCCGATGGTATCAATACACCTCTCAAGGAATCAAGCGCTACCAGAGGCTCCTGACCAGCATGTTCCTTTAGTCGGGGTTGCAGATCAAACATGGCGAGCGAGGAACACACGAGATCTGAGAAGTGGTGAAGAAGCATGAGGCGATTTCGAAGAGTTCCAAGGAAGATTGACTGCAGATGATTATACTCCATCGGGACTTCCCTGGGAAGGCGACCGGCATTTGCGGGTTTAGTGGTGGACCAAGCGATCGTGTGAGCCGAGCCACATGCCACACGGTTTGTCTTCTTACCCTGAGAAGGAGAGGAATTGTAAAACAAGGATATCAAAATAAGAAGAGACAAAACAACAGACAAAAGGGTCACTAAAAAATTCTGAAGTTACATGACATTTGTCACAGTCAACTCATTTACCTCCATATAAATACACAGCCCTCCCTCTCCCCCCTCGCCGTTAAGCGGACACCATAAAAGAATCGCCCGCATTTTAGTCACTCGCTTAAACTCCCATGAAGACGGACATCTCAGTGGAGGATCCAGGGGAGTGAATTATTGCCGCGACTAACAATGACCGTTTTAGAGACTTGTGTGCTTCAGTCGGACTTCTCCATAATACGGATACCTTTCTATTACAAATAGTTTTCTCAGTGTCCCCGAAGATACCAATCCTCATACATATTTAACCTTTACAATACAATGCAGACTTTTGGATTTGTCTCTTTAGTGTCCATATTATGGAGGTAAGTGATGGTAATCGAAACTTATCAAAGTGTATGATTTGAATAAAAATTGAACTAGGAAAGAATTCCCACCTGCAAAGCTGTGACTAGCCTTGGTCTTTGAATAGCGTTGGTGGAACCATCTCCTAACTGTCCCTCGTCATTGTCACCCCACGTGTACACCTCGCCTGTGTCGGTACACCCCACACAGTGCAAAGAGCCTGTTGCTATGGCGATGACTTTCTTGTTTTGTAATGCTGCCACCCTTTTTGGGCGTCTCACGTGATCATCTGAGCCGTGACCGAGGCGGTAGTAATCCCCTTTACCCCTGCACAAAGTAAAAAAGACCTGTTGTACAAGGGCTCAAAGGGAATAGGCAAGAGTAACGCCCAGCTTTACAATGATCAAACTGAAAGAAGTTGGCAAGAAAACAAACAAAGAGGCAAGGGAAAAAGTACAATACGAAAACTCAATAGGCCAGGTTAATAATTGATAATTACTGATTTTCAGCACTTCAGTGTATAGTACAGTGCAAATTTACCTATTTCTTTTGAAAAGGCAACAAGATTACGCATTTTTACGAAAAAAACAAGATATAATCGTTGCACCAAATTGCTGTAAAGTTAGTTTTAGCGTTTAACATGTACGACAGGAAGAGGTAATGGGATGGCATCTGAGTGGCGTTACAATAACCAGAATTAGAGTTATTGTGGGGTAAATTTGAGTGAAATTTTGATCAAGGGAAAGAAATTTTAGTTCGAGTTAGCGGGCAATTCGAGTTAACCGAGTAAAAATGACTGAAAAGTGGGGTAAAATCCAAGGGAAACTGGACAGTTTGGTTCGAGTTAGCGGGGAGTTCGAGCTATCCGAGTTCGAGTTATCGAGGTTCTACTGCAGCTAGTAAGGCCCTTCTAGGAACACCACGCTAACTAATAAAAAATTTTATTTTGAGCAGATAAATCCAGCAGTAGCCTAAAAGATGCGATAGTCGAACTCGATGTGAGCCGAATCTTGCGCTTATAACCGTGACCTAGATTAAGACAAGCAAGTGCAGATTTCGACCTCTGGAGAGAGCCTCATAGACCGTCATTGGTTTTACTCAATTCAACTTCCAATACGTGCCGGAAATACAGTATGGTAGTCATGCCCCTCGGTGACTGTAATAGTAAGTTCATCACTTACCACGTGTACACTGCACCAGACTTGGTCAGAGCTACAGAGAACTGCGAACCGCACTCAACCTTGCACACACCAGCCCTCATGAGTGAATCAACCTTCATAGGAATCTTACACCCATCACTTCCCCCTCGACCGAGCTTGCCATAATCTCCGTCTCCCCAAGACCAAATACAGTCATTGTCCGTCAAACACAGCGTTTGCGCGTCTCCGCTTCCGCATGCCACGTCTATGACACGATGTCCGCGAAGTGCTTCCACCACTTTTGGTAGTAGTTGGTCTTCACTGTCACCATGGCCTAGTCTTCCGTATCTTCCCTTGCCCCAAGTGTACAACTCTCCGTTGCTTGTGATGCAAGCGCTGTGGGATCCGCCACAGGCGATGTCCACAAGGGCTTTGCCTCGGAGAGCTTCAATAACACGCGGACGATCACACGAGCTAGGAAAATAGAGGCATTTGTTAAATGACTACTGTGTGGAATGTTTACACAAAGCAATCCAGCAAAAGAAAAATCTGATACCAAAATAGAGTAATTAGCCCAGTACTGACAACAGCTAAACCTCAACAGCACTTAACATTTACTGGGACGAACAACCAAACAAACAAACAACGGAGCAAAATGGGGAAACAAAAACACCGAACACACTAGACAAACAAACACACTTCATGCCGCCAAATGGACATGTCAACAGAATGGAAAAACGCAGACATTAAAACCTAAAGAGAAAGAAAAGTTGTCCAAAGTAAACCAACAGACAAAAAGATTTTTATACAGCAAAACCAACCGCGGTGACCCACACATTCACTTAGAATTACAAAACATACCTTTAACGATGCAAAGCAGAATGGATTTTCGCCAGTCTGACCAGTTTGTAAAGATATATATATTTTTGGTCTCAGACCTCGTACCAGCGAAATCAGTACTCATCATTTCAAATGAGCGCTTCTAAACTGACAGGCAAAGGGAAATTTCTTCAATCGGAAATAAGGAACCGTGAGTTTAACTAATAAATGTACTTACTTCCGGCTACCATGCCCAAGTTTCCCGTCATCCCCTTCTCCCCACGAGTAAACATCACCGTCCATGGACAGTGCCATGGCGTGCTTGCCTCCAGAATGCACTGCAACCTTTTTGATGACCACGTGTTGCAAGGATTCTATTAACCGCACTGACGTCACCGTGTCTGTCCCGCCAAGTCCCAGACGACCACCGTGTCCGTAACCGGTGGCGTATACCTACAAAGAAATGGTAAAAAGTAATGTTTAATCTGTGCACGTTCCCAACTTAATTTGCCAGATAGAGTTAACAAACGTTAGAGGTAATGGCTCTCAGGTGCTTCTCATGTTCTTGAGAATTCCGGCAGTTTTAGAGCGTTGTGGACCGATGTGATTTCTAAATGATAAAGTATAAACGACTGAAAAGAAGCAGAATGAAAACTATACGACAACGCAATAGCTAACCATCTAACAGATTTAGGAGCACCATAAAACGCCCAAAACGTGGTCTGACTGCTTATGTAATCAAAAAATACAGTCGACTCTCTCTTAACAGACACCTCCCTAAAACGGACACCTAGAGTTGGTCCCTGCCTTTGTTTACTCCTTTTATTTGACTCTCTATAACACGGACATCTCTCTAAGACGGACACTTACTGCTGGTCCCAGAGGTGTCCGTCTTAGAGGGAGTTGACTTTACAAATATTTAGGACGTACAATGCGACTCCAACAGCACAAACCTTTCCATCTGCTGTAACTGCAAAAAGAGTTTGCTCTCCTCCAACAATTTGAACAGGCCTTATAGCACTGAGGGCCTCACAGGGCTGTGGAAACTTGACCTTTCCGCCCTCAATCCCGCCGAGTTGACCGCGGTGATTGTGGCCCCAGCCGTAAATAGTTCCACTTCCACCCCAGGTTACCGTCCAATCAGAGGGGCGCCTGAAAACCAGACAAGCTAGAAGTTATGGGGTGTTTACATGAGAGTACTCACACCGGCGCGAGTTTCATACCGGGATGACTTTTTTTTATTTCGTATCGTGTTTACATTATGACTGGGTCATTTCATATCTCGTTATTTGAAGGTACACTTCATGTTGAAAAAATACACGTAAGATTCAAAATCGCAAACATTACGCATGCGCTACCCGTTTCAGTCTACCAGCAGACCGATTTCACACCGAAAAGTGTGGTCGTTTCGCGTTTACATGATACCGTTGCGAGATTTCGTACAGGAGTGAAATTCTCGCCGTTACAACAACCGGGGTGAACTCACGCCGGGGTGAGTCGCGCCGGCATGACATTTTGAGGTGATATCAGGTAGACAAATGTAGAGCCATGAGAGGGAACCGGAGTGAACTCACTCCGGCCCTTAAGTCTCCCCGGTGTCATGTAAACACCCCCTTACTATCAGTACTAAAAAGGCTAGGGAGTCCAGGTGAGATCGATGCAAACGCTCTTGCTAGAAACACTTTGCATAATCACAGACGGTCAAAACACGAGTGATCATATTACGAGCAATAGCACATCTAAACGCGCGTGATTAGAAAGCGCGGCGGGATCGAGGTAAACGTTCTTGCTCCTACGCAGTGCTTTGCATAACAGGTTAACACACGCGTGATCAGATTACGAGTGATAGCACAATCAAACGCGCGTGATTTTTATCGCGTACAGTGCATTCCATTCATTCGTATTGGAAGTCCAAACAAATACTGGATACATACGTGGCACCCATGTGTAACAGCAACCTGGAGATTAAGATTGCGGGCTCCTCTGGTCGCCCGTAATGACGTTTGCGACATTGGGGACAACGGTTTGAGCGGATCAAAGTACCTTGAAGTAGCTTAAGGTAGAACCAAGAGAGTCACGAACATAAGGCTGAAGTGTTTCCTTGTAATAGGAAACCAGCTTTTAAAAGATCCATTCTAGTCACTATCTTTGCCTAAACTACCAAATAAATAATAAAACGAGTTTCATTCCCCTACAATTTGAAGAGCAAACAAATTTTTCGCTTGCAAATGTATGTACAAGAACAGTGCACTAAAACAAATACGCAGAGGAAGCCTTTTTCTCTCTCAGAAAATAAGGATTTAGATTCGCAAAACAAACTCACTGGTTAAGCCACAACAGAAGCTGTTCGTCATGTTCTCGTTTAAACATCTTGTGGTCTGTGTAGTTTTCGGCGCCTTCGTCGCTATCCTGAACCATTTCCGAGATTTTCTCCTTGACTTCCACCTGAAAGTCCGACGGAAGAGGTGTCCTTAACTCCAGCGATTGTGCAACTCGCGAAGCAACGCAGAAACGTCTGAACCAGGCCCACTCGTGCCCGTCCGCACAACATGGAAGAGCATCGAGGCCAAGGTCACAGGCAAACGCGACAAGAACCTAAGGAAGAACAAAACAGGCAGTGAGAAAACTGAATAAATAATACTTACACCTGCCGTAATTTTGCCTACTTGTTAACTTCTACTAAATGAGATAATCGATTTGTCTTTTTATGAACAGGACCATCACCTTTACTGTGCACACGACACAGCTTATACATGTCGAAGACAATAACTCACTTTGAAAAAGTCGCTATGAAAAAGGTGTTTGCCTCCTCTGACAAGCTGTTCTTCGTACTCGTACTGTCTTCGTAAAGTGTCCGGAAGTCCACGGATTAGTTTTCCGAGTGCCGAGGACGCAACAGCCTGAGGAAATAAATAAGAATCAAGAGCCTTTCCAACACGCGCCCAAGAACACCCAGGGGCACCCAACGGCAATTTTCGGAAAATATCTGTTCGGAAGACGATTTGAGATCTAGAATTTTCGGAACATTTGTTGTAAATTTCTTGCTTGCCTGCCTCTCCTAGGATTTTCGAACGTCTACAAAATGGTATAATTACCCATTTTTAATGGATTTTTACCCTAAAAAAGGCCACATAGAATTTTCGGGGGCCTTTTCCTGGCTGAAATTTTCGAAAAGGCAAGTTTTGATCCCTATAATTTTCGGATCACTAGACTTTCAGCTAGGAAATCCGAACAGATGAAAAGTTTTTAGGGGATAAAAATATGCCTATATCTACCGTTTAAATACTAAAATACGTTCAACAATGCTATGTTAACTGGTTTTGAACTATATCCTCGTTGGGTGCCCCTGAACACCCAACATCTACTAACTTACATTATTATGATTTAGAACGACGTTACCAAATGCAAGGGTAAGTCACGACTGCCTACCGTGCTCATTCGCTGGTCACTGTTCTGCTTTAATTTAATGAGTGGTTGATCGTACGTGAGGTTGTATCCGAAAAGGCTGGGTACGTCAATCGATGGTCCCACTTCTGACAGCACAAGTTTTCTCAACCGGCTTAGGGCCCACGTTCTTTGGCCAGCGGAGAGAGTGTTGAGTTGTGCACATGCGGATAACGATGAAGCCAGGCGAGGGATCTGGGCTGTATCACCAAGCGTTTCCAGTTTAAAATCTGCAGAAAATCAAAGCATCATGTTGTATTGTCAAGTACTGATTAAATCAGCTTTTATACCTGAAATATCTATTGGGGGTCAATTTTGGGGTGATTGCCGACACACACAGCGGTTGAGCAACCCATCCAACTTTACAGTAAAGAGTCTCTACAAAAATTTCGTTAATGTATTAGTTAAGCGGATTATTCTACTACAAAGATTAAGCAGCGATGGCTTTAGAGTTTTTTTTTTTCGCAGCGAGGCGAAAAAAGAACGACGCCAGTATCAAATCATCTAAACAGAACCAGGTTGGACAATGAAAGATTTATCGAGCGAACGAGAGAATAGCGGGAAGTCCAGAGCGGGCAAGGGGGCCTATCTAGTTTACTTGGGTGCAGTGGCCAATCAGAAAACAGGACTCACTTTATCTTTCCCGCTCGCGGAAGCAGCCATATAATAATAACCGCTGTAACTCTGTAATTGATACTCCTAAAGTCAATTAATTTAATCTTTAGTGAGTCAAGTTAAAAAATGAATAAAAAAAATGCCCTTTAATTGAGCGTCAATGTATTTAGGACGGAAGTACTAATTAGGGACACTATTTTTATATCTCCAACTGGAGACGGGACCGCCATTTTACGTAGTCATCCGAGCCACGCGAAGGTCTAGCCACTTGCAGGGTAAAGGCAGTGCCTTCATTTCTCAGTTATTTTAAGACCCAGAGTATTGGTCCGACCCAGGGAATTGAACCCGCGACCTCCCGCTCTGCATTCAAGCGCTCTGCCGACTGACCTAATCCCGGCGCGTGAAATAACCAGTACGAATTTCATGGCAGTCAATAAAAGACACGTTTAAAAAAAGGAGCGATGTTATTTTCTAATTATAGCAGATCATAAGTTGACTTAGAGCTTAATCAAGTTACTGACCTCGAGCAAGCGTGCGTTGTAAGACTAAGTTGCTAGAAATTAGAGAGAGACGGTCTACTACAAAAAAACGTTCTTACCCAGAAGACAGCGAGCCAAGTCGATAGAAGGCCTCGACTGTAACGCTCTGTCCGATAATACGTCACAAGGAGCGGCAGCTGGGGGGATTGGATACACTGTGAAACGCCAACCCCAACCATTTACTGAGCTGTCACTGACAAACTTCCAACGGAGCTCGTCTCCACTCATGCGCAGTTCACTCGACCAATCAGACCACTCGCGGCCAGAACGGACAGAGACAACACGTCCAGTGCTGTCCATAATGGTCAGCGGATCATGTCTGAAAGAAACATTTCGTTATTAGTAATAATCCTATGAACCGAATACTACGTAAGCCGTGATTGGTCATGATCATGAAACAGAAGAATCGGTTTCTTTGTTTTGTGAACGGTCTTTTAAATGTTCTCACATTATACGAGATTATTCCGAACGGGGCGTAAAGTTAAAAACCTTGGAAAAGGTTTAAGAATTGCAAAAGGCGTATTTTCTGTTCATGTTTGTGTTTGCGGTATTTCCGTCGAGTCGATAAGAAATCAGACGGTTCTTAACATTTTGAGGACATTTCTGATCTATAATCGAACAGTCGCACCATTAAATGGAATCTATCAAAAAGACAGGATGTGCGCTAGAAGGTAAAGGACTTCAGAGATGGGACCCCCTAAGATTGCATGAACGTTGTGGCTAGGCTCGACTTGTTCTATATGGTGTCAAACATCCTTTCAGTGGTAAAACAGGTTCCATCTCGTTCAAATTATTTTGCCATTTCTGATTGGCTATAATACCCCAGGTGATTCTTCATGACCAGCTGGCGCTGACCAAAGTTGAAAGATGCGGAAATATACTATCGACACGACGGTATATTGCCAAAAATATACGATCGCAAGTTTGCTTTCGGGCAGCGGCGCGGTAACCTAGCTGTTTTGGTGAGCTCAGAAATCAAGAAAATGGCGGAAGGCTCCACGGCTGTCCGAAGACGAAATAGCAGAATTACAAACTAAAACTGAACTAAACTAATACAAGAATACAAGTCTAGAAGGAGGTAAGGATGTCAAGAACTTAGAAATATTTTGAATGAATGATAAAAAAAAATAAAAATAAAATAAAATAATAACAGTAATATTAATCGGCTTTCATATGATATGAAGAGTTGTGCAAATCTCGGAGACTTTTATCTACCCTTCTCGTTCTGCATCGATCTTCTCGATTCTTACTCAGCTTCATTCAATGATTTGTAAATATTTACAACACAGCTGAGGAAATGACGGGAGCTTGGAAGTTACCTTCTCTCAGTTGAACTTTGTTTGTCAAATTCGACCCTGAGTCCCTCCGCCCCTGGTATCTTGACTACTCCAGTGTTGTTAGTATCGTCTGTGTACGGATGGCTACTCTCCTGTACCACGGGTTGGAAGTTACTATGTATGCTGCTGTTATCTGTGGCCACGTCCTCTAGCTCTGTGATGCACAGCTCAAGGAGCATCGAAGCTATCTGCAAGTCAAGGTAGCAGTTTTCATCACAATTTCCTAACACAACACTGTAGCGGACACTTAGAATGGCGGGGAATGCGAACATAAAGCTAATTCAAGAAAGGTTGCTTCGGACATTGGGAATTGCGCAGTGGGCACATATTGCTTGGTGTTCACTAAAGCGAATAACGGCAGTGAGTTTCGTAAGCCCAAATGGCCAATGGCCAACTATTACTAATTCCCAGTGCCCAAAGCAACCTTTATTGAATCAGCTATGTACGAAAAGAGTCAGTAAGTCTGTTTTTTGCTTTTGTTTGCTTGTTTCCAGCTCTGAGGGCTCTTAAGGGTTCTATAACAGGGGTCAGATTTCGCGGTTAAATTACATTAACAATGAATAACTCACTTCTGGTTTTGTTTGTGCCAAAGCCCTTAGGACTTCAGACAGCACCTCTCTACCGTTTTCACCAGCTCTATCAGCTACAGCAAGCTTCAACAGCTCCACCAGAAGTCGCGAGTCATCTTGACCAAGGCTGATGGTAAACTCATCCACTCCATCGATAAACGATTTCCGAGAAGAACTCGCCACTGCCGTTAAAGTAGCGTCATCGAGGGAGGCTTCCGAACCAGAACCAAGGGACACGGCCTCATCATCTGTATCTGAAGGTTTGGAGTCGCCTCGAATGTAGGAATGCGGATCCATAAGCGATCGAACTACAGCATCACGCGAGTAAATAATTTGCAGGGCAGTCAGAATGTGGCCAAGAGCCTGCTGGCGTTCGTAATTAGAATTAAGCGAAAGCACGATTTTTGCCAAAGAAGGTCTGTGTCTGTGTTCCCCATACTCGTTGCTTTCTGCTTCGGCTGCAGCACTGTGCTCTTGGGAGTCTGGGCTGAGGCAAGACGCCCCCAGTGGATCTCGGGAAGTAGGAAACATGACAGGCTCGTGCGTGGCGGGTGCCGGGAAGTCAGACTCGGCCCAGGCCATACTATGAGAGGAGCCACACGCAACTCGATTGATTCTAAAATCTTCTAGTCCTAAGACCAGCTGTGGGCGGCGATTTACCGTTGTCGTACCATTCCCTTGTTGACCGTGGTCATTGTCACCCCATGCAAAAACCTTGTGCCAAAACAGAAAAAAAAAAACCATTTAATATGTAACTAATAGAGCATGCTATCGATGATGACATTTCGGTGACAAAACTACTGTCGGTCATTTTCGACTTTTCTATGAAAACGTTTTGTATGAGTTTTAAGTTTGTCGCCTGGTGTCCGTCAAAGAAATCAGGACCAAAACAAGTCAGTTCCCTCTATCTCGTTCAGTATGTTGATAATGGTAAATATTATTATTTGTGACTTTCTATTGAGCAGTATTGTTATAACAAGAGGTTAGTCATGTTCTACCGTGTGGTTTCAACCTTCAAATCTGATCCTGAGACCCTACAGTGTGACCTGCTATTGAGCTAAGTTTCCAAATAATGCTGCTCACTTTCAGCTCAAAGTGCATGTACTTTTAATTTATGAGTCTATCAAAGCTGCCAATCAGTACTCTCTCGTAATGCTAATTTTTATTCTTGCCTGTCAATGCACCGCCGCCAAGCAAGTTTCACTAGGGAAGGTGGTATCTACATATTAGGAATAAATCATAGATTTCACTCACTTGTCCTTGTTCTGTAACAGCCAGACAGTGTAAAGCTCCCACAGCAACATCCACAACTTTCTTGTCTTTAAGACCTTCCACCACTTGAGGCTTACGGACATGGGAGTCGTTGCCGTGGCCAAGGCGGAAGTAATCGCCCTTACCCCTACAAAAATGTAACACGGGTACTAAGTGTGTCTGATATTGCATAGCTCTCTTCGGTCATGATGGTTACCATCTAAGAGTTCAAGACGAACTACTGCTAGCTGGCCGCAATGAAGTAAATATGCCGAGTTGGAGAAAAAAAAACAAAACAAAACAAAAAAAACTTCGTTCAACTAGGTATGTTGGCCAGAGGAAACGATGAATAACTTAGTAAATGATATAAAGTTCAATATCCTTCTTGTAGTTTGTTGAGTAGGTAGAAGGAAATTTAACACCTAAAGCTTTGAATCTCGTCGTACAACAAATCTAACTACTTAGTCAGAACAGAGCCTGGTCAATCTAAAGATTCATTATCACTGTTCGACATTAAAAAAGGCAGGGGCTCTTCTTGATGGAAAAAACATGCGTCATTGACTTTGGATACAGTACCGGATGGATATATTATACCCGACGCAAATTCAGAGTATAAAACGCAAACCACGAAAATTTACACTAAAATTTACAACTCATTTCCACTCCTTACCAGGTCCACACTTGTCCGGACTTTGTGAGCGCGAGAGAGAACTGGGCACCACACAGAACCTTACAAACACCCTGTCCTTTGAGTTTCTCTACTACATGGGGTACACTGCAGCCCTCACTTCCACCTCGCCCCAGCTTTCCAAAGTCTCCATCTCCCCACGACCAAACGCAACCGTCGCTGGTGAGCGCGAGGGTCTGGGCGTCACGGCTTCCACAGGCAACGTCTATTGCATGCTGATTTGACAGAGAGCGAACCTGAAAAAAACCCAGTAAAGTGTAAATTGAGTAATATCAGAAATGTATCGCCTGTGAAAATCCTGAAATTACTAGGTATAAACCGTAATACTATGTTACACCTCGCTTCTTCGAAGTAATATACAGCTATTCACAGCAAGACAGAGTTATGGACCACTAAAAATAGATCTTCACCGTTATATAGTGACGATGGCTTTATTATTCTCTCCATTAAGAAAAAATGGTTATTTAGTAACAGTTACAATCAACGTAATCGACGCAAAAAGGCAAATCAAAGTAAGAATCTAAATTTAGGCATATCTTCACAGCACGACTCTAAAAGGTAGCTTTCAAATAAGCTACAGTCTTTACAGTTGTACTTAGTAATAGTTTGAGGGAGTAAGCCGAACGGCTCTGTATACAAAAGAAGGGTGCTGCCGTTCCCATTTGCGGCACACCTTACCTGTTTGGGCCTTAATTGTGTTTGGTTGTCTCCATGCCCCAGCCGGCCATATTCACCAAGGCCCCAGGTAAAGAGTTCACCCGTAGACATGACAGCTGCACTGTGTGAACTGCCGCAAGAAATCTCTTGAACAAACTTGCTTTTAAGCGCCTCAACAAGCTGCGGTCGGTCGTAATTTCTGGGGTGCAAAATAAAAAGAAATCTTCTTTGAAACTAGAAAGAGTGGTAACGAAGCAGTAACTAAATAAGAATTAAGAAACAGGGTGAGATCAAGGCGTGCCTTTCGTGAGAAGCTGAAGACTTAAAAAAAACTATTGTATCCAACAACTTATGTGCTAGTTGTCCGGGCCGTGTTAAAGAGTGCGTTAACCCCGTGGTCACTAATGAAAAAAATAAATAAATGAACGAAGGCACGTAAACATCAATCGATCAATCAATCAATCAATCAATCAATCAATCAATCAATCAATCAATCAATCAATCAATCAATCAATCAATCAATCAATCAATCAATCAGTTAATCAGTGCAGCAATCATTGCAGTTTACGAGAGGGTTAGCAAAAAAAAAACCTCAATGCACTGATTCCTAACAGCAACAAAAATAACCTGTCAATTGAAAAAAATGACAAACCGTACGCTAAGTGTTTAACCTTTCTCGTATACTATATACTGACGTCGTTTCTTACATTTTATTGCCATGTCCAAGTTTTCCATCTTCTCCTTCTCCCCAAGAGAACAGTTTTCCTTCGATTGTGATGGCCATGGCATGTCGTCCCCCAGAATGCACTGCAACCTTCTTTACCACGAACGGACTTAAAGTGTCAATCTGTCGGGGCACAAGCACGTTACCGGATATGGGTCCCAGACCTAAACGGCCGTTAGTGGACTCTCCACAAGCGAACACTTTGCCTTCCAAGGTTACAGCGAACAAACTTTTTGAGCCCCCACTGACTTGCTTGACTTTAAGACTCGATAAAACGTCGGACACTGATGGCATCTTGATCTAAATAATAAGGTTAAAAAGAGATAAAGTCATTTATCAAACATTTGTAAGTTTTTCAGTGTTTGGGAAGCTGATAGTTCTTCTCGAGTTCTATCAAGATGGAAAGAAGACGTCCTATCTGGTTTTAGTTGCTGTCAGAAATAAGCCAGTCACATCCTTCTAGTTAAGCCTGACCTAGTCATTCACATAGTTTAGAGTGGTTTTCGTTTGAGTGTCGTAAAACCAAAACCAAAGTAATTACTCTGGCCAATCACATAGGACACAGACAATACATTGAACCAATCAAAACTCGAAGTAATTACATGTGGCTGACGCAAAGCGCGGGAAAATGCATGCGAGCGCGTCACAATTGGCTTTGGTTTTACTTCTGATTGGATGAAAAGGTGGCGCGAATCTTTTAAGCCAATCGCATCGTGTAGAAAGTGCAAAACCAATTACTTTTCGACACTCAAATGAAAACCGCTCTATTCGTTCACTATACAATATCCATCTCCATTTTTTTTCTTCATCTGCTCGCCAGTTTACGCTGTCCCATTAAAGTACAAATCCCGTAATGTCCTTCATAAAAGCTACTCACTTCATCTCCTATTTAAAACAGGTATGTGTTTCATTTTCCCGGCAGTGTCCTCTGTTAACTTAAGCAGTGTCCCATATTAACTTACACTTCCCATGTACCATTTCAATCCCCCAAGCTTACATACGCAGGCCCTTTACTACTCCAGCCGCAACCTACAACAGAGGTCAAAAAAACTTGGGACACTGTGGAAAAACCCTTCCCAGTGCTTCTTACATAGGCCTCTGTCTGCTCCAAAGACAAATTTTTTGATCGGCTTTGCTTCATCCCTTCATCCACTCCTACCACTACAGAAATGTTGTGCCCAAAAATCGAATCATTTCTACCTATTTTGTTCAAGATTCAACACTGTTTGTTGTAAGAGTGGGGGGTCTTAAGTTTAAATAATATTACTGGAAAGGTCCCAACACTTTTGACCTCCATTGCATATTAGGCCAGTGACGTCACGTCGACCTACCTTGGATCCTTTCAGACCTCCCAACTGATCCTTATCATTAAGACCCCACACAAACACCTTGACTTGCCCTTCCGGTGTTGGTTCCACGGTGGTTGCAGGCTTTCTCCTCAGCGCTCTTCTCCGTCTGGCAGCTTCATCTTCTTCGTCTAACGCTAGGAAGGAAAAGCTGGCAGCCATATCATCTTCATCCGCTTTAGCACGAGCCGTCAGACTGATTCCATGAATCTTGCAATCGATACCACTACTCTTACACTGCCGGATGCCGATTTCTAAGAAGCGGTATTCCTGCAATGTAACAAAAGTTAGCGTGTCAGGTCCCGTTTACTGTATATGGAACTCCTGGGTAGAAGAGTCACTCGCCTACCCAAGCTACCTTAGGCGAGCCAACTTTTCCTACATTTCCTTACAAAGCATGGCAAACTTTTACGTGGGAACAAAAAGTCGGCTGGTTCAGAAGGCTGGTCATCCTTTTTCGACGTTAGGGTCACCCTCCAAGATGGGCCAACTTTTCTCCTTATAAACACTTTGGCTCGCCCAGTCGGGTCAACTCAATCAAGGCGAGACAATCAAAGTATGCGCGAGCGCTGCTGCCTCGGGCGAAGGGGTCAAATTTGTTCTCTCATAAACGTTTGCTTATGTTCACTCAGCAGGGAGGTTGACCCTCTTTTTCAGGACAGTTTTTCTCGACTTTGAGAAGAAAGGGTAGAATCTTTTTAGTATTTAAATGAGAAACACAAAAACGACACTCGCCTCTGGGGCGTCTTCGAGTAGGGTGACAATGGAATCTGTGGCACTGATATGAACAGTTTTAATTTCCTTCAGCATCTGAATGCTGTCCCCAGCTGAAATGACCACCACAGACGGCATGTAGCTACTGTCTGAAGGATCCACTTTCATGGTCAACCGTTGGATTAAAAGATCGGGATACAGCTCCATGCGTATCCAGTGCTGTTTTAAGAGAAAACAAAATAAATTATAAATTCGCAAGTGAAAACAAGAAGTTACAAGCCTTTCCTTACATAGCCTCCCCACAGACGTTCTTTTGGCTTGTCACGCAATCCTCTGTGGGGAAGGAACGCGAGACGAAACCCTGAGAAAGTCTGCGGAGGAGGTTATCCCTTCCCTTGATGAGCTTAGCAGACTTTCGCAATCTGTCAGGTGTGGGCTGCCACTGATAAATCAAGGAATAGGGTACGTCTGCGTATCTGCCAAAATTCGGAACGATACACTTGTGGGAGTTCGGGGGAAGATTTTGGCGACGGAGCCGCCATCGCACGAGAACATTCCTCGCGGGATGGCGTTCCGCCGCTGCCACCAAAATTTCCCCCAAACTGGCGCAAGCGAGCTGGCAATCGGCACGATGACTTTTGGAGCAGACAGGTGCAGATTGTCCTGTATTATAGCTGTAATTTGACGCTAACCTATGCATGAAATCCGAAGCCGAGTTAAAATGAAAAAGAAGAGGAAGAAGGAGAAGAAAAGAAAAGAAAAACGGAAAACGAAAAAACTGGAGTCTGCCTAGCCTGAGGAAATTGCCGACATTTCACGACCCTGTCAACGGCTTTCCTTCCTCGTGAAATGACGTCTGATAGCGTGTCACTACCCAGATCTGGGTAGTACTTCTGTTAGGTGTCGTCACGAAACGTTGGCTCTTCTCTCAGGCTAGAGTTTGCCCTACACGTTGTTCTGCTTTTACCTTTCCCTGGGATCCTGCAGACTGCCAATACGACTCCGTACCATCAATCAATCTGCCCGCTTGGCTTTCACGCGAGGACACCGTAAGGTTCTTTACCAGCCGGTCCCATTCTTTGACGATATGCTCCGGGCCACTAAATCCCCCGGATACTATCTTTTTCTTTCCCCGGCCCGCTTTTCCAGCATTGACAGGGATACTGCTTGGCTCCTCAAAGCGGTGGAAGGAATGGCGATGGTTACGGCGCAGTCTGAAGCAAGTGTCACAGTAGTTGAAATCTGGACATGACTTGCACTTGTAGCGAGGACCTTCGATCGGCTCCATATGACAGCCATCACACCTAAGACAAACAGTAACGAAAGGATCGCAAATCCAGACTGTGTGATAAGGGGGAGGGGGAAGGTTCTCATTCAGAACTTGTGATAGGGGCCAGGGGGCCCTTATTCAAAACTTGTGATAAAAGAGGGGGGTTCATTCAGAAGCTGTGATAAAGTGGAGCAGGGGGCGGGGGGGGGGGGGGGGTGCTTAATCAGACCTTGAAATGAAAGTCGAAGGAATAGCGCTCATTTTAAAAACAACCGTGATTTACGCCGGCGACCTCTAATAACCATTCTATTTTGCTATGTTAGTTAGCTGTACTGAGGTGAAAAGAGAGGCCAGATTTTTTATGTGTCCTCGTCAACGCCCGGATATCGTCTGTTTCAAACCTATCACCTTATGCGAGGATGTGTTGCAGGTACGACTTCCATCTCGGCGATTAGCCCAGTCCAGTTGGTTTGCTGTGGGAAGTCTACCTTGACATCTTTACCGTTTGGACTGATAGACACCACAGTCCCCACGCTGCCATGGTTCACCGATCCCCACTTGTATTTGGGCGTGGTCACGGAGGCTTTGACACGTACACGGTCACCAACTTTGATCAGCTCACGCCGGGCTGCAAAAGAGCAAAAATAGTGAGATTTTATAATTACCTGAATCTCACAACAAAACTGCAGTCCTACATCCTAGCATATCAAAGTCTCAGAATCTCTTTAAACACAGACAGTCTTACCATAGGAGTCGTGTCCTAACAGCTCCACATGCACGTATCTCACCCAGTACGTTCCGTTCTTTTTCTGCCAATCACCTTGTACGTTTAGATCATGAAGACCATCACGGTCGAGCTGAAATAAATGACACAAAGACTCAACGATTTCACTCAACGAGTCAGATATGGAGACTGCTAGCGGATACTACTCTGCCGCATGGTGAGTCGGGTGAGGAAGGGGGCAGGACTTAGTGGATTACAGGAAACTGAAGTTTCAATGCCTAACGTTACTATTAAAAAAGTACCATTATTTGACCATCATTTACTGGACTATTGTTTTTGGGATTCAGTTGATGTGGAGACATCAGACATGGGCTGGTTTTCATAAAATTATCCGGGTCGACTTTAATGTCACAATTTCCAAAAAGACCAAGGCGATGAAGGCGATCCGGATTATCATAGGGAAATCCGTCAGGTTTAAGTCCTAAAATAAAATGGTTTAAATCTAGCAATACCAACACCATGGGCATGCTTTCGTGAAGAACAGAAGCACGTACCTTGATAACCCGCCCTACGTCTCCTTCGTGCACCTCCTCGTAAGTTCTACAGCAGCGCACCATCATGCCCACCTGTATGTTGTCTCGAACATACCGCGCGTATTCATCGTTACTGGACAGATCACTACGCCGCTTGAACTCAGTAGGTAGAGCAAAAGTCTCGCCTTCACTTGAGCTACTGTCTGTGTCGCTGGTGGACAATGCATCGCTGTCATCATCACCATCATCACCGTCTGAGGAGTCATCGCTGGATGATAACTCCGGTGGCGCTTCTTGTCGGTCAGGGCGCTCAGGAACCTGTCAACCGAAGTGCAATAATAACAAACAATAGTAAATATCCACCGCTTTCAGTTATTGACTCGCTATTATAGCCAAGATCAGTTTTGCTTTCCTAAAACAGGATTCAGCAATTTAAGGAAATATCGTCAACAGATCTTGGTCGTAAGTCAACTGACACGGGGTTCAACTTTGTGATCAACTGAAGTTGCAATACTTGAACACTGTAGCGAGCCATATTTAATATTGAAGTACGCCACTCATCAGGTTACAGGTTGAATTTAGGAGACTGCGGACGTTCGCGGGTCAAGTTTAGCTCTGATCACAGGATGAGTAGACCTTTCCACGGTTTTTTCAACTTTTGACGAGGACAAGTTAGGGAAAATCTGTCACCTCCGCTGGAAATTAGTAAAACTGCCAAGTTAGAAAGTGATTGGTTGAAAACTAACGAAAATATAACTCCTCAAGGTCGCACAATTTTACAGACGTTTGTATGGTGGGGGGTAAAATTTACCCCCCATCATACAAACGTCTGTAAATTTTTGCATCTTTGCGGGGCTATATTTTCGCTTGTTTAAGATGTATCACTTTCAAAATTGCCATTTTACCAATCTTAAGGAGCTCTTTTCAGTGGCGTTGACGGATTTTCCCTGTTTAGTCCATATCAAAAGTTGAACAAACTGTGGACGGGGCTATTGCTTCAGGGTTAAAAAACCAACAGACGGGTCTTCGCCCTACCTAAGTGAAGAATGTTTCAACAGTTTAATTAGATTTCTTTCCATATTAAAGCGTTACCATTATCGCCTTGATTTTATTTATGCCCAAATCATTGAGTCGTACCTCAATATCGGGATGGTCAATAAGCCAAGCTACAACTAACTCGGCCCTGGGCTCCTCCTCATCCGCCAGCTCTTTCAGTGCATACTCCGCACGGCCTCTAGAGAATCCCATTTCTACCAGTTGTTGCACCAACGGTGGGGGAGGGGGTGGAGTGGGCTTCCTTGTTCGGGCCTTCTTTTTCTGCAAATGCTTTGATTTGGAAGTTTTCTTGGAGGTGGAGGACTGGGGTGGGGGCCTCTCTTGCTCGGGTCCAGTCTCTGACACAACTGGTGTTGGAGGCTCGGATGAGCGGCTTGCTTCGTTGGCAAGGAATTGACAAGCAGCCAGGGCTGCGGCCTGATTCACAAGTAAAATCAAACAGATTGAGTAACACATGGGACGGATACTTTAGTGACTATCAAAGCAAGAGTACTACGCTACTTATCAAGGTAGCAAGCCAAACATAACAAACCAGAAACTCAAAGTGGCCGAGGAAACCAGTATGTTTCAAAAGACAACTTCTACGATGCCCACATGTTACTGCCTTCTACCCAAATCCATTTCGTCTCTCCTTTCATCTTTTAATTCAGTAATCCCAGCGAGGTTTAAATAAGAAAGATATAATTTGCACAAGAAATTAAAAATCTGAAGGGATCTTGTTGTGATAGTAGAAGGACGTCATCGTGGAAATGGAATTCTGCAACCCTTGGGGTCGTTTTTTATACGGAGTTTAGCCCGTGTTAAACAAAACCGCGTTCTTATTCATTTTCAATTTGTCCAACGCTTTTATCTGATCACCGTTTATCGTGAACACTTTCATGAGAGCATATAGCGAAGACTAGAAAGGCACTGATCTTTTTAAAATAACTCACTAAGGAAGAGATCTGGACGTCCAAAGATTTCTTAAACCGCGGCCAAAGTTCGACTTCATTCAAATAACCGGTCTTTGGTGCTCAAAGGATACAGTCAACTCTCCCTTTTACGGACATCTTTGGGAACGGCACTTAGTGTCCGTCTTAGAGAGGTGTCCGTCTTATAGAGAGTCAAATAGAGGGAGCAAAGAAAGGCAGGGACCAACTCTAGGTGGCCGTTTTACAGAGGTGTCCGTCTTATAGAGAGTCAAATAGAGGGAGCAAAGAAAGGCATGGACCAACTCTAGGTGGCCGTTTTACAGAGGTGTCCGTCTTATAGAGAGTCAAATAAAGGAAGAAAAGAAAGAAAGGGACCAACTCTAGGTGTCCGTTTTACAGAGGGGTCCTCTAAGAGAGAGAGAGTCGACTGTAAATGCTTAAGACTGAAATGTACCTCTAACTCTTCCCTATCGAAGAGGGCCTTGATAGGTGAAGGTCTGATAGCAGAACACATAAGTTGCTGCAAGGAGAATGTGCTGCTGCCACCATCTGAGCTCTCAGCCTGATGATTAAGGATTTGTCTCAAGTTGTCCTGCCTACTACAGAGCACACGAGCAGCCTTCAGAAGACCAAGGGTAATCTGTTGCTGTCTAAGCAATGTCGTGTCCACATCTTCGCCTAAACAGAAACAAAATGAAATAAAGTTGAACCTTCATTAAGCGGCCGCTCTCGCAGCAACGGCAAGGGGCCCCATTATATCCAACGTTGCAAACACCAAAAGTGGAATTTGAAAACTGTTAGGCTAACAAGTTTTTTAAAAAACTATATTATTGATCCATTTCAATCTTCTTTTAATTTGTCCATCCGTGACTTCGAGTACAACAAGAGAGCGCTGTTAACTCAATCTTCGGTTGTTGTTCAGCGTGCTTTAAAAGCGACACTCAGAGAAGGGCATTTTTTCCTATCATCGTATACTTACCACCCATTTTAGGGGGGATGAGTGGTCTAACAGGGGGACACCTCGCAGATCCTTCCACTCCATCCTCTCCTGGCACTGCTGGCAACTGGAAGTCCTCTTGATCTGTTTCCACAGTTTTCTTCCCTGTCCCAGCCAGTCTCACAAGTGAAGCCCAGATCCCCAATGACGCATCCGACATTGGAAGATTATC
The DNA here is from genome assembly GCA_964035705.1 of Porites rus. NCBI lineage: Eukaryota > Metazoa > Cnidaria > Anthozoa > Scleractinia > Poritidae > Porites > Porites rus. The sequence continues at coordinate 9,997,858 of OZ037999.1, forward strand.
CGCTGAAAACGGGATAACCGGGACCTAACAAGAAAATGTTTTGCAAAATATCGCAAACCTTAAATGAACAATACGCAAATTAAACTTTTTAACAGGGGGCACCAATGAAATGCTGGTATTCAACTAAGAACTAAAGTCACACTTCAGGCAATTCTCTATTAATCATTCTTAATATTCTTTTCAAAAATTTTAACCTGAGAAAACAGCCGACATTTCGCGACGTCACCAATGGTTTCCCTGCAAAATACAGTGACGTCTGAGGAACAAGCGCAGAAATTCTAATGACGCGTTGCTACACAGTTTGGGTAGTGCTTCTGATTGGTTGAAAATTTCCTTCATAATCATCCAATAGGAAGCACTACTAAGAACTAGGTAGTGACGCATCATAAGAATGAAATTTCTGCGCTTGTTCCTATAAGAAGTCATTTCACGGGTAAACCAGACTCGCAGTGGTTGCGTCAAGAAATGTCCGCGGTTTTCTCACACTAGAAAAATTTTTAACAGCTGGTTGTCCTGTGTTGTTCGTTTCTGCCCCACAGGTGACGCCAAATGTCGACCAAAATGTTTCTTTTAAGTTATATCCTTTGAAGGCGGTGTTGAGTGTTTCTGTTTCAAGTTCACTTAAGATAACTTTATTCTTGGATTCCATCGTATTCAGGAAGCACCTTAAGCTTACTTGCTGACAGAAAGCAGCACCACGCAATCCCTCTAAATTTAATGGTTTGATGTATCAAATCTACATTATTTCTGTAATTTGAGATGTAAGGTTCTATGTTTAAGTAGCGCTTGAATTAAATACAGAAAATTAGTTGTGTGTCAAACGTTCGTGGTGAACTCTTGGCAACGAACCACAACATTTGGCGCTCAGTTATTTCCTTACCGGTTTAACCTGTGATATCGAGCATATCTTAGCCTTCTGTTGACCTTCACACTGCACAGTAACTTTTCCATTGGGAGCGATTCTACAAACTGTCCCAGATCCCCACTCCTTATGCTGCACCAGTCCCCCAAGCCTAGGCCTGCTGTCCACACCACCGATAACCGCTAACACGGCCATCACTGGACCCTGGTTCACTGGCTCCTCTGTTGCCTTTTCAAAATCCTGCATTGAAGACAAAACAACACAGGATTCCTTAATTCCTTAGTGCTGGTTTTTAGTGTCATGTTACAAAATATAAATCCCAACAACCAAACATAAAGTCAGCAACCAGAGAGATAAATAAAGAGAAATAAAGTCAAGGCTTTCACTGGCGGACAACCCTGGAAAGCAAAAGTATAAAAAACACACGATCCGCAAAGTTAAATTGGGCTGTCGTTAAGGCGGCAGTAACCAAAGCTTTCCGTTGACAAGAGTGAGCACTTTGACTTAAAGCAAACAGTCTCGCTAAGATTATAGTGCTACTAAACCCAAAAAGATTCTAGCCAAAAATTGCAGTAAATTACTAGTTCGATATCTAATTATAGAGACTTTTTTCGAACGCGAACATGGCCAAATTGCGCGCAAAATTATCGAAAAAATGCTTAACCTAAGTTTACAGTTTTTCATGGAGACGCCAAGTTGTGGACAAGATGCACTTGACATGATGAATTACAGGAAACGTGCAATTTCAGTACAAAAAACATAACAAAAGGCAAGAAACGCAAACCTGTGTGATTTGTTCTTCTCGAACTGACTCGTCTGATGTTACCATAGTAACGACACTTTTCAGCTGAGCACCGATAAACTCGTTCACTAATGGGTTCCAGGCCTCTAAAGTATGGAGCTTGCGTATTAGCGCCACTAACTCTTCCGCTACGGTACTACTGTATGTCGCTGAAACTGAGGCTGGGATTCTTGGCTTCCGCTTACTTTTACGACTTTTTTCTCCTGAAACGCACACATAAGAAAGATGTATGAGAAGTGTCCACTTATATTTTAAAGCTCTTAAACGTAACAAAATAGGAAACAACAACAACAACATACGACTGACACTCAATAAATCATGCAATCAATTTCCGGATTAGCGTACGTATGTACTCAACCCTCCAAGTTGCGACCATTTTAGTCGCCATGGCGCCTAAAATTTTGGAACTGGCGACTTGATTTGGAGAATAGTTGCCAAGCTGGCGACCATGAAGAATAGGTTCGTGTTGTGGCGTATTGAAACAGAAATGGTAATCACTTCTACTGAAATATGAAGAACATTTATTCTAGCTGATTTGAATTCCATTATTTTTTTACTTTTCCGTTGAAAAACATGCTAAATTGAAAACTTAAAAAAGTCTCAGAGCTAAGCGTTTTAAAAATGAACATCAATGAAACTTGACTTGCATTCGTTCGCCTAATAGCCTTCAGTCTGTTGCCTTGCACGTGACATTTTAACTTTTGACACGTGACAGATGGCACGCAATCGAAGCGCCTTGGTTGTCGACAGTGATGATTTCTTCGATATCTTAGGAATGCTTGTCTAGCCAAGTTCGGTGGTTTTTTAACTGAACAACATATTATAAATATTTTTGAATCAATACTGAAACAATCTAATAACATGAAGAGGGAAAGCTAAATTGGTGCAAATTCAACACAGAACATTATGCGATAACCGTAACATGTGAACCGTGCTGCGAGTTGAATCGCGGTTTTGTAAACAAAAGCGATAATTGTAAGCGAAACTAAACATCGCAAAACTGACAGCTTATGGTTGTTGCAAAAAATGTTTTTTTAAACACCTGTAGCGATGATAAAGGAAAGAGAAATTTTTTTTTATTTCGTAGGCGGCATTTTTGTTTGGGTTCCTTTCAACTGATTGGGAAAAACATTTTTCCCAGTACAACTCGTTGCGAAATTTTCACGCGTGCGATGTTATCTCTGTAAAGCAATGATTTCATTTAGAAAACTTGTCAATCTTCCTATACTCTCCTGCCTTTGTCAGGCTTTCGCAATGTCTAGCGATATTAAAAACGACCTTTTAAATCTCCAAAAATATTTGTTAGTTGGGGAAATAAGTTCATCATCAACAAAAGTCGCAAAAGAAATGCGAAACAAATATCAGAAAAAAATAGGTCGCCTATCAAGTTGCGACTGGGAAATTTTGAAAACATTAACAGAGGATGAGTTAAGTTCTGCTCTCATATACCAACTGGGGATTATATAGAAGGATTGAAGGCCCTAAAGACAAATGGAAATGGTAATTGTCTTTACAATTCCGTTTCAGTATTGATTCAAGGAGATGAATCTGCAACCCTTATTCTCAGACTATCAGTAACTAATGCCTTACACAATAAACGAGTAATTTATATGACAGTGCTGCATTTTAAGTTAAACTTGCTAACTGCTTTTGTTAATGACAATTTTGATATATTAAGTCATTAATATAATTTGGCGCCTAAAAATTTCCCCTGGCGACTAAACCCAAAGAGCTGATCGCCAAATGGCCACTGAACAAAAATTTTAACTTTGAGGGTTGGTACTACAAGAGAGTCCTTAGTAGCAGTGTGCGACAAGGTTTTTATTTGTGCACCAGGGGGATAAATATGTTCACATTTTCATCGCCCGTGGAACCAATTTCCGCGCCGGAGATATTTGGACAAATAGGACAAACTCAGAGAGGTTACAAAGCTGGTGTTGGTGTCCTTCGCAAAGGACAAAGGAGATCATGGAGAACGGAAAAAAATATTCAGTCTGATTGTCTGAAAAATATTCAAAGATGCCCCTCGACTACCTTTATGAAGAAATTCAACAAGAAAACTGGTCTTTCAAGACCAAAAAATTTGTCCATAATGGTGACAGTTCGTTAGAGTGAGACAAACATGCGAATTTTTTCCATGAACTTGTGCGTCTATCCGTATTGGCCATGTAAATAGAGGCCTTTAGATTCGAGGAGCGGGGGCGACTGTGAGGACGAGATAGACATCCTGAGCTACTAGGTATTGAGAAAATCTCCCTCTCGCAGTCATTCTCGTCTTAGAATTTACATATCTTTAACGCGAGGTGCCTGCAAGGCGAAGGTTGACTGTACCTACCACCTACCAAAACAAGACCAAAACCAACTGGGTCAGAAAAGGGGATTAAAGTGAGATATGATTTTAGCCAGACGCAAAACAAACCTGAAGGAGGTTGAATAGGCAGACTTCCGTGACAAGTCATCAAGAATCTTCCAAGTAGAGCAAAAAGTTTAGCTACAACTTCAGACATCCTGGATGATTCCTTTGTTACATCCCATGAAGGCAGAACAGCTCTCAGCAACCGCATGGCAAGAATCTGTTGGTGGAAGCCGAGAATCAAGTTATCATTCGATGCAAATTTTTCTTCCTTTTCATTGGACGAGACCTGCCAATAACTGCCTACAAATAATGGTCTGCTCATGCGCAATATCGTCCAACTGTGTTTGGCTGCTGGCTGTATTTCGCTTTTCTCCTTCTTGAGATCGCTGTTGCGTGAAATAATTCGCAAATAATTGAAAAAAGACATGGTCATCGAATGATAAAACAATTATTGAACTCGGTTGCCGCCAAATGTCGTGATTTGTCAATGTCTCGCACATTAATTAACTGCTCACCACTGACAAATCACGATATCTTGCTCAACTTCATCCAATTATTATTAATTGCCGTTTTTTAAAATATTAAACAGCGAAAACAACAAACAAACTAAAAAAGAAAAAAAGTTCTCTGTATCCGTACATTACGATATGTTTAAAGACAGTACAAGCGGCTTAAAATTCAATATTCTGTATATAGTAATAACAAACGTTTCACTTCTTTTTCTCAAAAAATTACTTAGCATTCAGCAAATTTCCGAAACAGTTCAAAAGAGCATTTAAAAAGAATCCAAATAACTAATCATTGGTTTTAGAAAACAGGTGCACAATCCCGAAATATTTCACGGTGTTTGGATTTCTACGAAAACACCTTCTCTAGGGTTGGGTATAATAAATACAGGAGTTATTACCTGCCGAGGCAAATTGGCTGTAGACGCAGTAGGAAGTAGCGTTTCTTCGCCAGGAAGCGATCCCCTCACCACCCTGAGCAAAAGAGACACCCAATGAGGGGTACTGAGGGAGCAGCAAATGACCGGTGACACTGTAATACCCCGTATGAAACCAAGCTTGGCCCAGTCTCTGTGCTGTTGAGCCATAACAACGCTACTACCTTCGCCTTTTAAGGAAATAAAACAGAAAGCAATTGTCAGTGTTAGACGAGCCATTCCATTTTGACAAGGAGGAAGAGATTTACGGGCCTTATAGTAACTAGAGCCGAGATTGTCTTCTGATTATCCTTTGAAGACTGCTGGATACCTTTCCCATTGAAAAGCCGGGGCACGATCTCCAGTCTAACGGTTACATTTTAACATTTTCCCCAAAGATATTGCATCACTTTGTTTCTACAAGTAATAAAGTCAGAAGAATCAAAAGAGCAAATTAGTAGACTTACAAAGACGATAATCAAGTTGCCGAAAAGAGGGAACACTTAGCTCGGTGCATTTATCTTTTACCCAGAAAAAGAGAAGTTACTTAAAAAACGCAGAGTTCTTTCAAAGACTAACTTCGAGATGTCGGGATGTTGGATGGAGTGGAGTGTTTGATATGGGGTTTCAAAATGAACAATAATTACTGTAGAAATTCAACGTTAACGTTCGTAAACATTTGATTGTTATTACGGTCCGATTTTCAAACTTCCAATTTCTCATGGAGTATTCATTAGTTCGGAAATTATTTTGAAATAGGATCCCCTAAAGTTAATGAAGATAGACACTACCACCTGGTTTCAGCAGATACTAACCAGTTGTACTTGCATCCAGTAGATTACGCAAAAGACTGCTAACAGTTCTGACGCTTTCTATTTGCAAACTGTTGGCATGGAGACCACAGCCAATGGCCAGTGCTTGCAGTAAACACACACAAGAGTGACGTATCAGGACGGTGGGGTGGGTGGACTGGATTTCGGTCTTCTCTTTCTTTGAATCATCTGACAAAAAAGGAGAAACTCATTTGGGTACTTACCATTTACCTACCGCTGCACATGATGCCCGGGGAGATAAAACACTTAAGATAAAGAATATTACTTGGCAGATCAATATTTGCACAGTTCTTAAAGAAATCAAGAGTCAAAATTGTGCCTTAAGTGTCTGTTCTGTTCGACTAAAATAGTGACCTGGCAGGTCATATGAACATTTCACCCTTTAAGCCCTAAGAGAGATTAGCATCAAATTTCTCCCTGTAATACCAATGCTTTGTAAAACAGAGTGGTCATGAGAATTACGGACATGATTACACAAGACGAATTTCCTTGATATTTTATCAACTTCTCCCCACTACTTCTGCAGGAAATGAACAGGGGCAACATATGAGAATTCAAATTTTGATCTTACTCTTTAAAGAGCTAAAAGACCTACCTTTCATGGCTTCCTCCTCTTCTTCGCTGCTCTCTGGCACGGGAGGCGGTCCTGCCAGCTTTAGATCATACTTCCCTTCTTTGCCCATGCGGTATGAGTTGGTGCTGCCAGTGTCCCACTGAATACGCACCCAGCCATCTTCTCCGAGCTCCCCAATAACACGGCCCTCACTAGGTGGAGGTCCGTCCTGCGAAAAACACGGAGAGCAGTGCTGTTTACATTCAGTTAGAACAATCACCTAGAGAAACCTCTGTGTGTTTACCTGCGGACGTCAGTTTCGTTGCGCGTCTGGCAAAATCGTCGCATATCAAGATTTGTTTTGAGTAGTAACTCTACTGGCGAACTCAGCGCAACCGCAAAGACGACGGAAAGGAGTAAACCAAAAAGCAACAGGTTTAATAAGCAAAACAAAAACTTTGAACGTGCAGTACACTTTTCGGCGGATTTGTTTGCCGTCACTGCACGACTAGCATTGTCGACCTTGATTGGAATGGCAATCTGATCATCAATGGCGATCGTGGCGACTTCGATTTCCTCGGAAATACCCAAACAGAGGCTCAACCTTTGCAGAGCTATTCTCTGTGAGACTGATCATCTCTTAAAGGGCAATTTTATTAGGAGATCATTTTGGCTTTGCGGTAATTAACCAGAACATAAAACATACGCACGACGGGTGGCTTTAGTTTGTTACTGGTTCTCTTCCTTGTGCCGAGATGTTTTTCCACTCCCCTGAGACGGAGAACAATTTTAAGGGAACGAAGTTTAACCACGAAAAGGACACCTTTAATGACCCATATTTGCTTTGTTTTATATCGCGCATGCTTTCATCGTCAAACAAACTGTTCCAAAACAAATACGACGATTCAGTAAACTCGGCAGCTTCTATAGGACCCTGGTTTATGCGTGTACCTGATCACCCCACTTCCAGTCTGGACCTCTCACCACACGAGTACCAATCTTCATTCTTTTGGCCATTTCAGGCCCGGTGATTGGTATAGTAGGAACCTTCTTTGTAGCTTTAGCTTCATCAATGATAGCGGCCAGGCTCGAGTCCTCTTCCTCTGCAGCTTCACAGGGTCCTGCCAGGCGCATGATTGTCTGAGTCAAGCCGATGGTTCCCGAGTTCAGTATGAGACTCATGTCACTCGCGTTATGCTGTGCGGTGAGAATACCCAACGTGGCCAAGAGGAACCTCGCCACAGGGAGGGCACCCAACGATAAGCCACCGTGAAAGTCATTAGGGGTAGAGTCAGGTTTTGATTCCGCTCTCTTAAAGGTATCGTCAGCAAAGATGATGGCTTCACGCAGTGTGTTGACAGCCCAACTGTTTATCCTGCTAAAAGCTCTTTCGAGGATGACACGATCGTAGGGTGGAATGAGACCAACATCAGCCGTGCAGTGCGGAACAGCGTTGCTAAAATGAATCAACATAACATCAACATGCAGAACATCAATAGGGACTTCAAGATACAACCACGCAAGGAAACGAAAACGTCAATAACAAAATACAGTGAAACCTGTATTAAGCGGACACCCTCTATTAAGCGGACAGTAGCCGAAGTACCCAAATTTATTTCCCTTATTTACTTTAAATGAAAGCTTTATTAAGCGGACACCTCTATTAAGCAGAAGCGGACAGCAAAAAAGTACCTGAAATAGTCATTTCTATTGTTTCCAACCTGTATTAAACGGACACTTGTCGATAATGATAATGATGAAAATGATAATAGGAAATATACAGAGAAGAATGTGGAGATCACACTAGCTGATATTCGAGTTAAAAGGGTTTGATACTTACTGCGCTTGCGAGTGAGTCAAGAGAAGACCTTGCCAACCACACAAAATCGAGTAACGAACGGACGGGATTAGATATTGTTTGGACACAAGAGAAAGAAGAGTTTCTGCTCCTTTCAGCCTACGTTGACCTCTCTCAAACTAGATGTATATAAAAAAAGAAAACAAAAAGAAGAAAAGAATGTAAAACAATTCATCACTAATTCATGAAGAGAACAACGGAATTGCTACCGTAAATGAGGTGTACAAACAGGACCTTAATTGCTAAGAACTTTATTAACACAAATTCTTGAGGAATTTCTGCTCATTTCACAACATGTATAGAGCTCTTGACACACTGTGCCATCCCACTTGCAGTCACTTAGAAGTCGTTCAAAAAACCTGGCAGTCCCTCGTTCCCTCGACTTACTTATCGGTGGCTGAACATCGGATAAAATACTAGTTAAACACACGCAAACCGTTCTCAGTTTAATGAAGGTCTCGCTACATCCACAAGACACATGTTGAAATGCCCGTTTTAAGTTATTTCAATTTATGAGAGTAATGACAACATTATAATTCATAACGACTATGCGATGCGATTGCTGCTATTATGGAAACGACAATGATGATGACCTTTGATGATGATTATGATGGCGATGATGATGATGATGATGATGATGATGATGATGATGATGATGATGATGATGATGATGATGATGATGATGATGATGATGACGAGGACGACAATGATGGTGCTGGTGGTAATGGTGGTGATGGTGGTGGTGGTGATAATGGGGTAATGGTGATGATGACAAAAAGTATAGAAAAAACAACAACAACAACAACACCCTTGTGTATATTACATAATTATCATATATTGCCGCTACTCGCCTAGAAAACGTCCAGGAAGGGAAACAGGGGAATTAAGTTCCGTAGAGTAGGCTATAAATAGCTGACAGAAAAGAAAACCTAAACCACATACTAACCTGCATGTGAAGACATTTTCGAAGCTTATCCACATCCACTGGCTCATCATGAAGGACGAAATCTTTAATGTGATTCATTAACAGTGTCTTCACAGAGGAGCCAATCATTCGCTCACGAAGCCACTTCACTTTACGGACACTTGATAGTGAGGTATTTAAAGCTGTGTGGTCCACCTGCAACAAAACAAGAATTTTAATATCATTAAAAATTAAAACGTCTCCTCCGCTTCTGTTCTGTATTACCGCAAGTAAAATCGATTATCTTTACCTATTTCTTTGTTCACATATTTATATGGCCCACCACAGATAAAAGCTCCAGCAAACTAACTGTTCAGATCTTATAAGGAGACTTGCGTGTGATTAAACTAATAGACCTATGCCTGATATACTGGAAAGCACCGAAAGGATTCAGAAGAGGCACCTTACACGAAATAATAGTGGACGTGGAAAGGAAAGTAGTTAACTTCACCATCAGATAACCCTTGGGAAATGGTACGATTATTCTATTGGCAATATGAAGAAAACTAGTGTACACAAGAGATACACATGGCTTTTCACCGCTACACAAAGTTGCATACTGCTTAACACGATAACGCAAAGCTATACAGGTTTAGTCACTACCATACAGTGTTACTTCCGCGTGTGGAGGTAAATTCCATCGGTGAGGTCACCATGGTAACAAATCAGCGTGCAGTTTTGCTTTGCTGCTGTTTATTGCAGAATAAGTTGCACAACTGAAAGGGGAAATTGAAAGTTTTGTTATATTGATTTTAAGAGTAAACACAGTTCTTTCGAAATTAGGTTACCTTTTGTTTACTCTTACGCTCAACATTTTCCTTTTCATTCACAGCTTTCTCCTCCAGGAGTTCAGCATCAGTATGAGCAATTTCTCCTCCTTCTCTAATGACGGGTTTTTCCTTTTCTTCTGTTTTCTTCTTTTTCTGGATCATCTGCTGAACAGTTCGGGCCCAGCGAGGTAGTGTGTTTCGTATCCTCAGTCGGGACAAAGTGGACACCTCACTGGACATTGCAGGGTGAAGCTCTGTGAAAAGGAACTGGCACCTCTCCAGCGCCGGGGAGCAGACCTCTTCGTACGAGCGAGACGATTCCTGATGAGCCTACAAAGTTCACATGTATCAGGGTGGTATGTTCATATGTGCAATTTAATTAAACGGAATCAGCCTATTAGGACTCTTTGCCAAAACAATAATAATAATAATATTAATAATAATGATGATGATGATGATGATGATCATGCTGCTGATGATGACAACTAAGGATCAGTATACTTAGCAACAGGGTACTAATTGGGAGACAGTGGGAGGCGCCATTTGTACGTGTTCACCCGAGCCATGGGAAGGCCTAGCCTTTTTTTGCAGGGCAAAGGAAGGTACCCACGGCACTCAATTATTAAGAGGACGACCACCTTCACCTCTTTCGAACATCTGCTTGAGATGACCTTCACCTCTTGGTTGCCTGACTAGCTAAAGTCGAAATTAACCTTGAGCAGTCAACAAACCAATCGAAAACTACAGTAATCAATTCAATGATAATCCATGCAATTGGAGTCGGAGTACCGAGGACAACTTGTTAAGATCCCTGTTGCATCTTGGAAAAACGACGTCAAGTTTAGAAAAAGGAGGAGCCCCAGGCTCATAATACGAATGCAACTCACCCTCAACAGCGCACACTTTGTCTGGTACACGACTTTGAGGACTTCACTGACAGGTCTGGGTATGATAATGGGAGGGGTGTGTGATAAAAAACTCTCTGAAGTAGAGCTTGGTACATCCAGAGGCGACTCTAAAGCAGGCGTGGATGGCGAGTAAACGTCGCCATCTAATACGCTAAGGGCAGCATTCCCTACAAAACAAGAAAAGTGTCATGGTACAATTGAGAAGACATATTATCTACTTGTCGAACCCCAAATTTTACATGAACTAGTGTTTTCGAATGTTCCTGGGAGGACTTAGAGCATCTAAAAACACTACCTTATGTTGGGGCAAACAGAGTGTATTATAGGGGATTCGAGAATGGTCAATGAGTTAGGAGAGGTTACACAGATCTCTCGCATTAAAGGGTCTGGCCCAGAACTGGTTACATCCTGTTGTCTGTCTTTCTGTTGATCTGACTGTCTGTCTGTGATTATCTTAATGTCCGTTTAGATAGATGTCCATCGAATCAATCAGTCTATTATGCAGAGAGATCCTGCATAGCGCAAGGCGACGAAAGTCTATCCGGTTTCTGGCACAACTTCAAAATGGCCAGCAGAAGTGATAGCGCCCACAAACAGTCGAATGAAGTGACCCAAACCACACCAATCCAATCTTACACACAACCTCGGCCCAAAAAGGCCAATGAATGCTAAGGAAACAGACAAAGGAGGATTCAGTGCCGATTATAGGGACTGTCTAAGTTGTTAGCCATTTTACCAAGTTCTTGATGTTTTAAGAGGCAAGCCATGAGCATCCTTCCGACTTTCTCCACAGGGTGATCTGCAGGGAACTCAATTGGCAAAACAATTCGTTTTTGTTTACAGAATCGCTCAGTGGCGGCTAGAAATTTCAAGGCAGTATCATCCTCCACTTTACTTTCAGCCAGGGCCTGTAAAAACGGTTTAGCGGGATCACCATGCGAGTTCTGTTGAGCGAAAGGTTCAGCCTTGTCTTCTGAAGATTCCTTCTCCTTTCTTCAAGATGAAATAAATAAGAGATACGTTTAGAACGGGATGAAGTGAAGGGTGCCAAAATTACCTTTGTACATTTAGGTGATGGGATCTACTCCTGTTAAGAATGGTCAGAACTTTTATTTGGAGCTTTTAAGACTTGAGAGCACTAACTTTTCTTCGTTTCTTTAAATGCTCTCGCTCCTCCTCCTTTTGGGACAATTATCCAACCCAAACGAATTGCTGAACCACTTCTCGCCCAGAAAAAGGTGTTATTAGAAGGCACCGACAAGTTGTTTCCCTATTCAGACCCTAAGAACCTTTAAAAAAAAAACGACAAACTTAAACAAGCTTGGAAGCAATTCCTAGTTGTTTAAGTTTGTTCTAGTTTGATGTTTGAGGGCTCCGGCGGGAGGGTAGGTGAGAAGGGGCGAGGGTAAATGTTATTGCCCCGCACTCCAAAAAACTCACTTTCCAACTTTGGCATAGGCAGGTGCAGAAGAAGCCTCCATTCCACCTGAGAAGAAATCTGCAGTTAACCATCTGTCGTATTCATCTTCTTCAATACTGACTGGGGTACTTTGGGCAAGGTGATAGGCATAGAGACCAAGTAGTAGGCCAAGAGTGCGCTCGCAATCGATAAGTGGAGACGATAATGACAATGCACTGTCCAAGGCAAGCTCTTGATCAGGCTGCAATTAAATGAATATAATTATGAATGCATAATCAGATAAAAAGAGAAAGTTTGTGATATTTTCTCCATATACTGTGAAATAGAGAGCAAAGTTCCCTTCACAAGTGGATGGATAGTCCATTTCCGAATTGCTTTGAGGTTATGTCCACACTCGTTCCTTTAATTTTCAGAACTCGTGCAAACTTCAGCATTTTCCTCCCAGCTCCGTGTACGAAAGAAACGAACACAGACTGGATATTAGTCCTTGAGTGGACAGATGTAGACGTAAACACGCAATTTTGCATCAACTCATGAAAAGAAAAGTGCTCATGTGGAAGATCTGATCAGATCATGTGGCAGACCATAAATAAGTTTAACATGTGTATAAATGATCGCTAAGGTTCATATGAAGGATAAGCACAAGAAATCGCTCTGAAAAAAGAGGCAACACTACAGGGTGTCCAAAAAGTTCGTTCCTCTACTTTATGAGTCTGTAAAGCAGTACGATTGGACTTGATAAGCACATAATTTAAACTAAAGTTGTGACTTTCAATCTAATTTAATATTTCATACTTCTTGTGCCATCTTTTGACTCGAAATTCTATTTGTGTAATTTCGCGCCAAAGGTGTGCTGACCGAGTAAATTTTCCCGCCATATATTTTTTGCATTTTGTAGCCCGAAATGCTCGAACTCCTAACTTGTTTTGTGTGAATATCCTGAAAGATTAAACCCTTTCAACGAAAAAACACTCAGCTACGTGCAAGCAGAAGCATGTATTTCTATCTACTGGCTTATCAGTTGCACAAATTCCTAAAAAAATGGAAAAATCCGAATGTTGGGTGGTAAGATGGTCATAGAGAAATGAAGGTTTTACAGACAAGAAACGAGGGGTAAGACTGAAAGTCCTGAATAAAACCGCTAAAATAGTTTTAAAGAAGGCCATGTACAAAACAGGAAACCTAACGAGGTAGTTCTTACAACAGTTAGCAAGTTAAGTCTGGAGCAGGTTCATGAAAAGCAAAGTTTGGAGACCACTGAGATGGCAAAAAAAAACTTTACTCCCGGCCAGGGCCGTCCGTCAAGCAATGTTCAGCTCGTCTCAAATTTGTAAAGAAGAACAAAAGCCTTACTGTGGAAAAGGGACGGAATGATCATCTTTTCTTGGATCAATGCCCAAAATATGTTGTTTCAGCTGCCTAATCTAAAGAACTATATTGTTTGGGGGTCGAAGTAACTCCTACATACTAGGTGATAAAAAAAAAAGCTCAAAATGAATCATCTAGGGCTTTACATGTTACATGGCTTATCTCACTTAATGCCGCAACGGCTATAGAGTGTGATAAGAAAACAAAGGGGGGATGCCGGTAACTGAACTTCTGAACACAAGTACTCGATAGAGTGAGAAATATATTTTAGAAATTTCATGTAAAAATGAAGTTTTGATCAAAAGTTATAGCGCATGAAATTAGAGGAACGAACTTTTGGGACACCCTGTAATTACAAATGCCATAATGCGATGCACTTTGTCTACTACCGCTTATCTTTCAGGGAACACGAAGTCACTCAACATACACAGATATGAAATAAAATATTAATTTCTCCTTCCACTCACTTCAACAAAAATCCCTACAAAGAAAGCTTGCATCATTTCTCTTGCTTCCAATGAATGCTTGGTTTCCTCAAAAATTTGAGTGGCATCTGATGCTGAGCAAAATAGAAAAGAACAACTGCATTAACTACATTGTTTAACTTTCTCCACCTTAATAAACCAATGATACATGTTGATACATGTACCAACACGTCTAAAACGCCCACCCTCACTTACAGTACCGCTCAAAAGTCAGTTACCAGTCGCATCTCGTTTCCTGCCCGCGCGACGAGAAACTCGTAGTGCCAGAATCATCGAAGCGGAAAGTTTTGGCATAGATTACAGTCAACTGATTTCGCGAGAATACCATAGACTATTTGATCTCGTAGTTTTCTTAATCAACGCGACATGAGCCACTTTGACTGACAGAAGAGGAAACCTTGGTTAGTAGTAATAATCAAACATTACAAGAGTGATTTTGACCGATCTCTATAAGAGGAGTTCTCTCCTTTCGAGTTTGGTGACTCGCCAAGTAAAATCTAGGGGAATGTCAAATACGCGTCTGAAGATCCGTTCAATCGATAACGAAATTACAATTCTTCGCTACACAACCATTTGCATGCGAAAAATGATCCTTGCTGGTGGGTTTGCAAATCACATCGTTATGCGGAGCGGAAAAAAATCATCATAGAACTTTATACAATAATTCCAAGAAATGTTTACCTGCATATGACTGAAGCCGTTCTTTTCCGCACGGGGCCTTGAAAAAAAAATTAACAGCAATAATCACCATTTTTATTATTGTCACTTTTCACATGATCAAAATCATCAACATTGTCGTCATTATCGCCATCGTTATCATTATCATTAGCATCATTGTCATCATCACCACGATCACCATCGACAACAACAGAAACAACAACATCATTTGCAATGGCATTCATTTGGCGTTTGGCTAGAAATGCATTTCCATTACAGTGTCGAAATCATCCTGGTTTAAACTTGACAACCATCCTTTTCACTAAGCAACTGTTCTACACACTTACAAAATAGTCAAAGTACCTGATCTTTGAAATCTTGAAGGTCATAAACTTTTCCATGAATAACCACCCACAGACCACCGTCTTTGTTATGATTTTCTAGGTCTTCAGGCCTGATAAATGTTATATCATTATCAGCTCTCCGTCGAGCTGGTGTTGGGCTTCCTATCCCGCCAGGCCAGGCTAAATCTTCCTCGTCTTCCTTTTGCACGCCAGGGGCCAGCGTGTTAAACTTGTCCAGCAAGTCTAGCAGACCACTAATGAGAGGAACTGTTTTAGATGAGTCCATGACACTTGGCATGCAAGTCTGCAGCAAGACCATGGCACTCAGAAATTCAGGTAGTAAAACACCTGTAAATTCTCGTTGGATTATCTGGGAGGCCATTACAAAGTGCCGTGGACCATTTGATGCCAATGAAGAGGCTACAGGAAGAATCTCACCAACATGGGCGCAGAGCAAAGTAGCATACTTATGTAACAGTAATGTAGCTCCACATTGCTTAACACTCAGAGCCCTCTCTTCACCTTCGAAATAAATAACATACATTTGCTTCTAAGTGGTCATGAACAAGCACCTTATTCATTCAGGCATTAAAATGTGATGATATAAGCACAGATGCAAAGGTGGGATAGTGGAATCTAAAAATCTATAAGTGGTGAAATACACGCAGGCATTTCACTCAAAGTAATGCAATGAAATTCTACACCAAGCGTTGCTCTCCCTTTCAACTAGCGCTTAAACAATCTAAAAGAGGAAAGGCCAAGCGTCTGCTTTATTTTCAAGGTTTACAAACGTATCAGGAATGAATTTCATGGCAAAGGTAAAACAAGGGACTACAACTAAAAGATTGGACTTGATGCTGCTAAAAATAAACTTGACCAAAATACTCTCACAGACTAACCTTTAAACAAATACCACGGTCTATCATCTTCATGATGTAAAAAGAAGCTTCCTATAAGAAGTCTTTGTAATTTTAATAGCAGTTCCACGGTCATGGGGCGGGGTGGCGGAATGTACGGCCACTGAACAACAGGTGGCTTGAGATTTAACTGCTGAAATTCACTTAAGACTTGCCCAGAAGATGTCTTCAGCAGTTGCTGCGTTAGATGAAGTAGAGGAACGTCAACAACCTCCTCCTTAGTTTCAGACGTTTTTTCCTTGTCATTTTTCCCCGCACCTTCTTTTATGTCATTTTCTATAGCTGTCTCAAGAGCAGATTCTAGACTGCCTTCTGCCATCAGGCTGCCAATGAGCAGGTCTGACATGAACTTTCTTCCGGCTGGCGAAGATGTTGGTTTGTCGCATGCTGTTGGCAGAGAATCAAGAGAAGAATCAGAAAAGAGACTTCAAGTTAGAGAGGAGCTTGCATAATTTGCTTTGTATATGGTGCAGTTGGGCGGATAAGATAATAGAACTGAAGGAGAAGTCAGAGGTAATAACAGGGGAGGGGATGCAAACTGGTGGATAGTGAGATGACCAGACATGCCTAGTGTGACTCTCGATGCACAACAAAGATAAAAAGTTAACTTAATTTTGAGCGGTGCTATGGGTCAAAAGATGGATGGACAGCTGGGTGGAAAGTTGATTAAAAGAAGGGATAGAGGTAGAGATGCATACATGGACAACAGAATGACAAGTGCAACTAATCAACGTCGGAGAGGCGAGTTGGAAGGATGACACAAGGGAGACGAAAAACATGGAGGGAAGGTAGAGGAGTCGAGAAGAGAAAAGAAAAAGAAATGGACCGATTTAAAAAAAAAAAACATTCTATTTTCGACTTACTTTCAATAAGTAGGTCAGTTAATGCTCTTGCTCTTTCCTCTGGTGTTGGGAGTAATAAGACCCAGCCATTTCTCAGAGCTCCTTGAGCTGCAGATTGCACTGTCTTTAAAACCCCCTTGTTACTGGCAAGTGTGACCACTTGTTGTTTGAGGGACTGAAGAAGCTTGCTTCCTACTCCAAGACCTAAATCATCTGCAGATACACTTCCTGTAATGGCTGCATGAAGCTGAAGAGCAAAAACAGTCACAGAGTTATTAAAAGCAAAATACGCATGGAGCAGAATACCTTTCAGCGATGACACAATTTTGGAGGTGCAAGTGCTGTGTAGATGGAGGGCCATAAGGGAAATTAAAAAGTAACAAAAGAAAGAGCCGTATAAGGCAAAGCGAACCACAACACCGATGCATTAAACAGAGGGAAATATATAAATGAAAAGGCAATCTTTAAATAGAAGCTGCAAAATGTACGGCGCTGAAAAGATGGGAAAAGGGCTTTCTCGAAAACATGCAACGCCTTCTGCATTAAACTGGGTTAAAAATCCCCAAAGACGCAAAATAATTAATGGCATGCGTCCCGCCCGTAGGATACAAAGATCAATTCATCAATCTGAAGATGTTTTTGTTGAATATCTTGTTCGTAAGAATTCTACGGCTGTTATTGTGGCTGTTGTGTGACGATGCGTTTTCTTTTAGTCTATTCTGTGCTTTAAATAGAACGACTACATTTATATTTTAATTTCAGTAAACTGCAATCAAAAGTTTTGGAGTCTCTCTTCAGATTAACTGTCTGGTTACATATATGTAAAGGCCTAAGCATTTTCAATTTAGGACTGGTTGATTTTTGATCTGGGACTCATTGGCTCTACACTGGAACTCATGATTTTTCACAAAATGAGTCCCAGGACTCACCATAACCATTTGTAACAAAATCACCGCATACATCTCACTGAAACCAATAAATATTGATCGCTCACCTGTAGTCTCAACAGGTTTAATGTTGCTACCGCAATGCATTCTTTCTCTTGGGGAGGAGGGGGCCAATCGAGTGCTCCTGTTAGGTCTTCACTTACACGCCGTAAGAGTGAATCAAGATATTCAAATGTCTTCTTACAAACATCAAGACAAAACGGAAGACGTAGACCAACATTCCAGTGACCAGCTGATGACCATGCAAAACTCTAGGGGAACGAATTATATGTGCGACATTGTATGATTCAATGCCAAGAAATTCTTATAATGTGATAATCGTTTTCGATCTGGTATCTTTAATTATTTCATCCAGGAAAGAAAGCCCACACAGGGAAAAACAACAACAACAACATCTTAACAAGCCAAACGAGAACTCTACACATGTGTCACAATTTTGCTACATTTCGTCCTTTTCCCCTGCATAACTACAGCGTCATATGATATAATTGTTAACAAAAATTATGCTCACATTACGTTATCGTTCTCAAGTTATTACAACTACAAGCACACACTAATTTCAGTACTTCAGCTTCCTAGCTATTACCACCGCTAATAATTTAATTATAACTACATTACGATTTACATTGTGCGTCTATCTTGATAGAAAGCAATTTTTTGGTTGCACTTGATTTGTTTTGGTAGTTTGATGGCACAAATGTCCTATCTGTGAACCTATCAGTAATATAATCTACAAATGTAAAGAAATCTCACCTGTGCAGGACCACAGGCCACCCCAGTTATTTCCTTGCTGTCTAATGCTGCAATAAGGGCAGGCTCTGTTCTGGCAATATTAGAAGTGTCACCCAACTGTCCCTGCTCATTTCTGCCCCAACTGTACACCTCGCCATCCTCTGTGACTACCAAGCAGTGAACTGATCCTACAGCAACATCAACTATCTTCTTACCAGAGAATGCTTCAATCACTTTGGGATGGCGCATGTGGTCTTCGGCGACATGACCAAGGCGGCCACCATCCCCTTTACCCCTGTAACAAGAGTTCACATGAAGAATATTTGTAATACTTAAGCTAGTGATGCGTGTTTTAAAATTTGTTGATCGACAAAAGTTGTTACTCTTGTTGCTCAACAAGTTATAACATGGGCAATTTTCACCGTGACACACACATTAACACTGGGGGCATGTGGGTCAAACAGCAAACAATAGTTACCATGTCAACACTTGCCCATCCCTTGTCAAAGCCACGGAAAACTGGGATCCACAGAAAACGCGCACAACACCAAAGCTTTGTAGCTTGTCAATAATTTTAGGAGCTTTAAATGCGTCACTACCACCATGACCAAGTTTGCCATAATCGCCATCCCCCCATGACCAAACTGTACCTGTCACAAACAAAAAAGCAAATCAAAGCTTGTGATAAAGTTCTCTGGATAAAAATGTTTTTAAAAATTCAATCTTCAACAAGTGAAATGATGTGAAAATGAAAAAAAATCTAAAATATAAAGTGATAAAAATGTAAAAGAATAAAATTACGATAAAATAAAAATTAAGAAGGGATTCTTTGAGAATTTGTGTTCAAAAGAATGCTATTATTGAATGGGAAGAAGGCAAGAGTTATTGTCAGCGTTATGTACTTTCATAGTGTGTTAGGATTCCAAATACTTTGTAACATGACAATTGCCTTTGTCAATAATGAAGGCATTGTCAAAATCAATATCATGGTTGTGGGTCCAAGCATGATTGCCAATCTGGGAGCCTTCAGCTGCTGTTTTTACATCATTATTTTTTCCTAATGGCAATCAATCTGGTTGAAGAAACAATCATGAACACAACACAACATCTGTAAATGAAAGAGGCGACACTTTAAACAAGACAGCTGTCTAACCCAACTGCATCAAATACTAATATATTTTCTACTTAATAACCATTTTCTTTTTCAGACCAGGTATGGGGCGAGGCTATCTTGTTCTTAACTTTAAATGGATGAAATCCCATGTTGCTGCGATTCAAACGAAACCTTTTCTGGCAGAACTTTTATAACGACAAAAACAGCTTTATCCAAAATTCTGAATAAACATGACAATGCTTCTGCATGGTACTTTACTTTCATTACAATTTTACAAACATATATTATTTTGGAATTTTAGGGAATTTTCTACGTCAATGACAACTATGTATTTAGAGATTCTTACCATCATCAGCAACAGCAAGGCTATGAGCATCCCCACTGCCACAGGCTACATCTATAACATGATACCCTCGCAAACCACTCACTAGCATTGGAACAAGGTGGTCCTCACTATTCCCTAGAAAAAAAGGAAAAAATACAGAAATGATAAACCCAAGATGCAATATGACTCACAAAACAAAACTAAAGTTATTGAAAAATAGAGGAGAGTAGAGAGCAGTGGGGATGGAAGGAATGGACTAGTGGACAAATGGACAGACTGATGGAATAAGAGACTGACAGAAGGACAGAGAAAAGGAGGGGGGAGGAGAAAGAATTGGACAGATGGACACAGCTCCCCTTGATTCTTACTGCCCTTTTGCTTTGTTGACTTGCAGTTT
Organism: Porites rus; assembly: GCA_964035705.1. Taxonomy (NCBI): domain Eukaryota; kingdom Metazoa; phylum Cnidaria; class Anthozoa; order Scleractinia; family Poritidae; genus Porites; species Porites rus. The sequence goes on from OZ037999.1 coordinate 10,018,234, forward strand.
GCTACAGACAGTTTAAAACAAATTCTGACATGGTCTCTGACATATCAAACTTGTTTTTGCTGATAATTTTGCCGTTAATGAATGCTTGAACTATGCAAAATACTAAAACTGCCTTAATGTCAGTCCCTTTCCTGTAGGTAGTGGCCACAGAAGCAAATTTGCTTTATTTAAAGCATTTGCCATTACATACAACTCATTAATAATTTGGTGTTAAGGGACCTCATAATAATACAGCTCTGATACGGTAAAGCACAAAATACACCCTGCATTACATTTTTCTGTCCATAACCATATCATGAACTGACAACTGACATTAGAGCGATTTTCCTATGACCTTGAAATGAAAATTCATGAACAAAACAAAAACCAGAAATGAACGGCAATAGAGCGATTTAAGTGGTTTATTGAATGGATGCAAATGCACTTGGCTTTTGGTTGGTTAAGCAAATGTTCGGGTGAAAAACTTCATGCCCAAGAACTTTCTAGAGATCAACGGATACTTTGCTTTGACGTTGTACTGCAACAAGATTAGCCAATTGAACAATGCCTTCTCCATATTAGGGTTTTCTTTGGCCAGAAAACAATGAGGCCATGTTTTTACCTTTTCATCCATTGGCTGATAAAATAAATAACGAACACTAACCAAAACCATTTTTCAAGATCATACAAAAATCGCTCTATTTCAATAAAGCAATGGTACCATGTCCAAGTCTGCCATAGTTTCCTCTGCCCCATGTGTACAACTCTCCTTCTGATGTCACAGCAGCACTGTGACTGCTTCCACAAGCAATCTGAACAACTTGCTTCCCAGCAAGGCCAGTAATCAAGGTTGGCTCATCACAAAAACTACCACAGTAAGCAACAAAACAATTATTAATCTTATTAGTCTAAGAATTTATTATTCGACTAATGATAATGATAATATTAGACTAATGGGTTAGGATGTGCGGAGAGAAAGGAGAAAGTGTAAGTCACCTAACAAGTGAATGCAGCAAGTTAGCCCAGTGTCAGTAATAGGGGTGACATGACAGTTTGGAGCGATATGTGATATGAACAGTGGTACAAACATACCCTAGAGCAAGTGGTAGAAAATACAGGTTTTAAAGTTCTATGGGATTTCAATGTACAGTGTGATAGGGTGGTTGAAGCTGGAAGGCTGGACATCATCTTCGTTGATAAGCAGGCAAAGGAGGCTAAGATCATAGACATCGCTATCCCTGGAGATGCACAAGTAAAAGACAAAAAACTGGAAAAAAGTAATTGAGAAGTACTAATTTCTTCGAGAAGAAATAGGAAAGTTGTGGAAGCTGAAGAAAGTGTGCCAATTGAGATTGGGGCATTGGGAGGTGTATCTGACATGTTTGAGAAATATCATATGTGGGAAAACTTAACATTACCATCAGACTTGAAGTGATCTAGAAAGAGGTTCTCTTGAGAATGCCTAGACTATTACGGAAAGTGTTGGCTATTTAGGAACTCAAATGTAAGGACTCCTTTGGGACCTTTAGGAACTTGTAGATGCTTGCTCCCAAGGGTAATTTACCAGGCAATGTAAACCTTTTAAGCCTGAGATTCAACAATAATTATTTATAAAAAAATAATAATTTTTTAACAAAGGAAAGGATTAAGGATCTGTGAGTGTATAACAAAGTCATGTGATGAATAAAATCACAAGAAAATAATTCTTATGTTCACGTGTTTATGTATGAGAATCAAATAATTAGTAGGGTTTTAATTCCAAGAAACTGATTTTAAAAGAACTTTGGGCATCAACAAGCCATCTTTTTACACTCCAAATTCTTACTTGTTGTCCCCATGGCCCAGTTTGCCGCCATCTCCAGATCCCCAGGAATATACTTCACCCTCACGGCTTAGAGCCATGAAATGTTTGCACTCTGGGCTTGTAGCAATTTTAATGATTTCACATCTTCTAGCTAGAGATTCTATGAGCATAGGGCCCTGTAGAACAAATTGTACAGTTACTAAAGATCGATAGCTGATTTGCAGACATAAATAATTTTAATCAAGGTCACTCAAAATTTTAATGTACATCCAAAAATTACTAGTATCAGACTGGTGTCTTTCTTTTACATACATATACAAAAACCATGAAAATTTTGGCTGTATTTGTTTGGCAAATAAATTAGCCACCACTTGCTTAAATTTAGCAAAATAATTGTCTCCAATTTTGTTTGTATCAATTATTGTATACTACATGTAAGCCCTTATCTGTATCAGGGTTTTTCATTGAGAATTCTAGTAGCAGGAGAAAGGTGAAATGTTGCAGGAGAATATTTCTTAAAGGGGCTCCACATCTGAGTCAAAAATAGTTATAGGCTATTGACCGTTAGCCGGAGAATTCTGTGTAGTAAACGGAGAATTCTCCAATCTCCGATGCCTACACCCTGCTGTGCACAGTATATTCATAGTGCACTGTGTGCAGAACTGTAATATCAGCAATTGCCATATCCCCTTATCGAAAATTTGTAATTGTAGGATTCACTATAATATTTACCATAATTACCATAATTATCATTACATGTAGTTATGAAAGGCCATTTAACTTAACCAAGAAAATAAAACGTGCACAGCCTACAGTGTACACAACCATACATGTAATTGTATTTGCTGTTTATGAAATTAATAATGTTCAAGAACATAAAACTAAACACTCACTTGTCCCTCAGACATGTAATGACAGGTGTAGACTTTGCCTGTTTTAGTCAGTGCCAGAAAACACTTCTCCGCGCAACAAATCTGAGCAATGCCAATAATTTCCACCAAGCTGCTCAATGAGGTTGGGCCCAAGGTATGACCAGCATTCCCCCAAGAGAGCCAACCCCACCCATAAACTTCTTGGACAAGGGCAACGCTTGGAGTCTAAACCAGATAATTATTATTATTAAAAAATGAATCATTAAATAATGCAATTCTAGAGCTCTGCTTGGCTTAGCCATCATGGTATATGAGCCATTATACCATGCTCTCCAAATATCGTACAATGTAACTGTATGCATCTGCTCAAAATTAAAAACAAGCTGAAAATAGGTCATTTCTACAATATTTTGTGAGCGTTTCTAATAAAACAATCATTCTACTTGCTCTTGTTGGATATGAGACAATTATAGCCAACTCCGTATGTAATTTATATTTATTTTTTAGCAAAACTTTTATGGAGGTACCTTTGAGTAAGGCTTTTCTTATTCTTAGTTAGGTTTTTTAACATTATACACAACAAATGATGATTCTCATTTATTATTTAGTTATTTTTATTCTATGTATTGATGTAATGCACAGTTGATCATCTGGTCATGGAATCTGCGCAATATAAATTCTCAAATTATTATTATTATTAAATTATCAGTAATGATTACATGCACTGTGTCTGCAATGTACCTTTTGATTTGATGACAGTGGCAGATAAGGGGCAGCTAATCTGTCCAAGTGTGAAACAAGAACAACAGCACAGTGCTGCAGTTCAACAAACTCTGATTCATCTTCAGGGAGGGCTAGGTAACGCAGAAATGATTCTGTTGGACTCACTTTAGGCACACTGGATGAAAGGACCTATGGAGTAAAATATACATGTACATGCAAGATGCATCTAGGAGACATCAGCATTTACAAACTACAGTTCTGGTTGGAACATTAATATCAATAATTGACCCCAGCGTAAGTATCACTATATACATGTACCGCTGTACATGTATGTTACAGGTCAAAATTAAATTCAGGTTCAAATTTTTTAACCTAGGCTGATTCTCAATTTTTCTTGGTCTCCTAGCCCTAATTATTCATGAGCAAGAATTTAAACCTGGAAGACTGCAATATTCAATAAAATCCAGTGCCCTAGTCTACGATTCATACACTGTCACCTACGGATGGTAGGTAAATATTGCTTGTGAAAAGAATAAGGACATTAAGGAGCAAACTTACCTCATCAGCTAACTTATTAGGTTCTAGAGTCCTTTGAGAAGCCCCACTTATCTCCTCAAATCTCTGCAGCAAATGAATAAGAGGTGCAGATGTAAAACAAGAATCAGTGTCATTATCTTGTCCACTGTCCCAAAGTTCTAACAACAGCAAAATAGCTTCCAGCATGTGTTGAAGGGAGCCACGCTGTACAGCAAGTTCTAGCAGTATTCCTAGAGCCACATGTTGGTCAGAAACAGGTACAGAATCAAGTGGTTTGCAGTACACTCTGTCTTCATTTCCCCTCCTATCAGAAGAGCAAAAAAGAAAAATAAAACCATGATAGAGAGTTCACCATCAATCGTAATATTATTTCTTCATGGGTACACTTTAAAACAACTTACATTAGTACTTGTAGGTTAGCAAAAATGTTGGTGTTGCAATTCTTCAAACCATCAATTGCAGGTACTTTGGGACAAGATTTGTCCCTTGACTCCCATATGAAAATAATGGGGATGCTCATCTTATTGTTTAAGGAAGAAAATGCAGATTTTTGGGAGCCCTTTGGGCTCCTAAAATAAAAAAAGTAGGAGCCCAAGCCAAATTTCTAGGAGCCCATTGATCCATAAACTTAAATACATGTAATACATATACAGGGATGTCAATACGTTTTTAGGCAGCCGTTTCATTAAAGGTGTCACCTGTAGCACTGCTGTACACTACGAGGCCGGCAGCCGCGTAGCGAAGACCCGCAGAGTCTAAGGCCCTAGAGGGGTTTGGGGACATGCTCCCCCAGAAAATTTTTGAAAAGGATAACCCTGTAAGTGCATTTTTCTGTTTTCTGACGCATGAAAAAGGTGTTTGTCGATCGCAGTTACCGGCTGTTTAATCACCTTCGTCTACCTGGCTTTCCGTTCATCGTGATTTATAGAAAAATCGATCGATTCCAGGGTGGCTTGAAGTGGGTTTTCTTTTACTCATGGGTACACGCTGATTAATTACACACTAGAAATTCACGCCTTCTTCACGTCAGAGTTCAAGACAACAAACATCGGTTACAGGAATTTCACAAAAGGTAGGAGCCCTGCACAACCTTGTCACCGGGGCCATCTCCACTTTCGAAATAGCAAGCGTTATTGTATAAAGCATTTTGAAAATAGCTTCCAACAGTAACTCGGTTTCACACGGTTTTATAGTTTATCTTTGAATTTTACAATCTAGTAGATACGAAATGAGGAGGCAAGACACCAAAAAACAATTCTGTTCATTTCAGCAGGTAATTCTTTTATTTCGCTTTATACCTGCAACAATGAACATCTTCACCCATTAACATCGAGTAGACTCAGCCGTAACAGGTGTTACGGGTTATGGCCATTATTGACATCCCTGATTTATGTCCTAAATTGAAAATACTTTTGCCTTTACACTGAGTATGTAACCAGACAGTTAATCTAGAGACAGATGCCAAAACTCTGAAATCAAAATATGGTCGTTCACAAAAAAGACTAAAATATATATGCATCTCTTAAACAACAGCCACAGAAATCACACAAACAGGATATTCTGCTAAATCGATCAGTCGTTCTTTGTGTCCTGCAGGATGCATGCTATGAATTATTTTACATCTTTGGGGACGTTTATGTTTTCACTGGGAAAAGGGACGCAGAGGTAACAAAATCACTGCCTAACTATTAAGCAACTTACCCTGCCACCACTGATCTTAGAAATTTTGTTGAACGGTCAACCACTTCAAGCCACACTGGTGAAACTGATCCTTCATCAAAAAGAGTCGCTTCAGGAAGATACTGCAAAGCTTCAAGAGCTTCATCAAGAAGCTCACGGCATAAGTCTGCATCTTCCCCTGATCTCCATGCACGACGTAGAAAAGCGAATGCGAATGACAATGCTGCTCTAGCACCAATTCTAGCTAGACCTAATGAGGCCTGCTCAGAGTTAGCACGGTTCCTACGATTTTTAATTACATGTTGTTTCTCTTCTTTTACACTCTTCCTTTTCACACTCTTGGCAGTATTAGCTTCCCTTTCACGTGACAAAGCAATAAAATAACGCCCCAAAACAGCTAGCCTCTGCTGAAGCCTCATAGCAGACAGGGTTGTTCCTGCTGCTTGGCTTGCAAGCTCCTGTTGCTCAAAAATGAGGCCCTGGAGGCCTTCTCTGAGCTGGTCTGGGCTTGGCTGGTCCCCCCAAGTCCATGAGTCCATCAAGGGACCTGCAGCTGGAGGTGCTCTCTCCTCCTCTTCTTTTTGCTCCCTATCTTCTTGGTCCAGTTTCTGACATGATTCACAGTTACAGCCATTTCTAGGTCCACAATGTCCATCACAGCACATACATTTTAAAATGCGACAACCACAATAAAATTTGCCAGTCTCACCCTTTTGGGAAGGCACACCATCACTGTTGATCCTTACATCAGAGGGTTTACCAGGGATTTCTCCATCTTTTACTAACTCATTCCAAAGCCTTTTAAGACCTTCAATTGAAAATGCAGTCTAAAAAGAAAAAGATACAGTATTCTTATCATCACGTTTGATGGTAAATAAATATGTAGCAAACGTTTCTTGCAGTACACTAAAGAAAGAGAAGGGAATTGAATAATTGATTTTTACAAACATGTACATGTAGAAAAACTGGTCTGGGATAAAATCACTTTATCAGAATAATAAAGGGGCCATGAATCACGTAAACTTAACAAAAACTCATTTACTGTGTAAAAAAGTCACATGCACTGTGACTATCCAATATGCAGTCTTCACCAAAATTCTACATGTAGATGCTTATAACTTTCTGCTCAACAGAAGGATTTATTATTCAGAGAGTACATGTAGGCTAGTTCTTATTATTGTCAGTATTACCAAGATCCCAAAAACTTCCATTATAGGGGCACTTTCAAGTTCAATACGCGTAAAAAATACACGTAGAAAAGAACAAAGAACAATCAGCACTGGGAATTTGCATTTATTCAGCTCTCAGTGTGTTATTGTGAAAACATGATAGAGTAAAGCCTGTTTATCATATGCCGCTGATGTACCTGCGAAGTAGCCACTGGCACTGCCCGGGATACTGTTTGGTTGAATGAGAACAAGTGCCACAGGCAACAATTAGCCACTGCAGGGCTTTACTGCTCGGCCAGCATGCCTGTGAAGTTGAACCCGAGTCAACTATGCAAGCATGCGAGCGGGAAAGACTGGGATAACTAATGCTGCCAGCCACTTCTCTTCTATCAGAAAAGTATCTCAGGTTGTACCGGCTGTCATTTTGTAGGCAAGTCAACCACATACCAGAACCAGACTTGAGTCACGTGTAAGTACATTATCATACAGAGAAAAGGAATTAATAAAAACTGAGCCAATATGCTTAAGTTGAAAAGTGGTACAGAGTACACTGTACAAGTAAATTTGTTTTGGCAATTAGTACTGACATTACATATATCTTGATATCTGTCCCATTAATAGAGGCACAAAAAAATAATAATAAAACCGCAAGCATCTCTAACATAATTCTGTGACGCCGTTAGCTAGGAGTGGTTAACCGTCACATTACTGTTATCATTTGACTCAGTGAATTCGAGAAATCAAACAAAACACACGTACATGTACAACACACAAGATCATGTGATAGCAGTAGGAAATGGCATAATTATTTACATCCAACAGAAACTTCCAACGTTCTTAGCTCACAACACAAGCATTAGGGGCCAGTTGGATAAACTTGTTACAGTCGGGCAAAACTACTAACTCGCGTTGTACATTTCTGCAGCTGCCTTCAGGTTCTTATGAAATGACCTTAAACCTGTTCAAGGGTAAACACTTTCAGCCTAGAATGAAGGTCGTACGCTTTTACAAAAGCCACAACACTGAAGCTTTTGTACCTGGCCGACTTGCACGCAAACAAGCATTGTGGAATCGCGGAATTCAAAGCAATGAATTAAAGCACAGAACGAGGGGAATGATTGTTGTTGGGTTCAAGTTCCGCCAACGTTCAATTACAACCCAAAACAACCGGTTTATTTTGATTTCAACTAACCTGTATGTCAGTCTTTAGCCATTTTGAGTCGAGCCGTGGCTGCGGTCGAAGCGATGAAACCGGGTTGGCCAAATTCGGCATCACACCGCGTCAGAAAAAAATGCCACTTGTTTTATCCGAAGAGAATGAAATACAATGCAAAGATTCTCATCGTTCCTGGTTTGCTAGATAGACTGAATGAAGAACAAAAAGATAATATTATTTCCTTCGTATCTTTCCGCGGTAACTGTACTTCACAATGTCAAAAAAAGAAAAAATGTTAGGTCACTCTGTTTGCTTTAATACGCCCGAATATGTGGAAAATGGGATTAACCGCTGACATAGGATTAGTTGTTCCCAGTCCGAACCGAGTACACATCTCGCTGCACAAGCAGAGTGCCTTTATCCCATACGTCGAGAAAAGAGCTTTGCTCAGCCAAAGCAAAAGTAGATCCAATAGGGATTATCTTTGTTTATTTTATTTACTTGTGTTTTTCTCTTGGCTCCGCTTGAAAATTCCCCACAGCCCCAGACAGACCCAGGTGCGGGATAAGAGAGAAGCAGCTCATGCTCATTTCAAAGCAAAAAAATGCAACTCATTAAGGTGATTCCATAATAAAAGAACCTAACATAGATTTTAGCTAAAACTTGGTACACTGATGTAACAAGTCAAGAAGATGACAAAAAAGTAATAAAAAGTGGGGGTCACCGTGCTCGTTTTGACGTCACAATGCTGACAAATACGGCTATTTAGGACACTTTTACAAAAACAGCGGGCAGCGCAAAACTAGACAAAAGGAAGAGATTTTTTCGATGATTCATGTGACATCACACAGAATTTGACTTTAATGGATTGTTTATCCACTTACGTACCAGAAAAATGCCTTTTAATGTCCTTGTTTTTACTTTACGCTCCAAAGTAGAATTAAATTGGACGCGCGCTTTTCGACCCGCGATGGCTCAATCCGTACAATTTAGTAAAATTGCCAAAAAACTGAACATAGAATTGTGCCAATTTTTTTCTCATCGAAAGGAAGCACTGTCCTTATTAAAATCATGAAATAAAAAATGGGGGTCACCGTGCTCGTTTTTGCGGTAGAGCTGCAGAAAGTGCGCACCAGACGCATTTTCTCCGATTTTTGAGAGAGGACTGGGCGAGTTTCAAAATAAAATGTATGTGAAAGGGGGAAGAAAGTATTAAAAAATCCGTTTTTACTGAATTTACATCGAGATTTAGGACACAATGTGATAAAGAAAGTGTTTAAATGAAAATCAAAGTGAGTAAGCACAAGTTAAACATCCACTATCGAGGTTCTCCGAGAGGAGGTCGAACTCAGCAACACGCGTACTGCTTACGTTATGCACATTCCCAACACATTGAGTCTCACCTCGGCAAGAAACAACAGCAAGCAAAAATTCCAATAGCGTTTCTCTTCAGTCAACTTCATTTTAGTAATATTACTTCACACGCTCTTTTTTACGGCGGCCATCTTGTTATGCGCAGTAAGAGATGCGCAGTGCAAAACTAGGGAATCACCTTAAATAACAAAAGGATAACAAAACATACAACAGCACATTTCATATTAGTCTCCCTCGCAGCCGTTTTTTGGATGTCACGCAACGCTTGACATCCAAAAAACGGCTGTGAGGGAGACTAATTTCATGGAAAGCCTAAAGACAGCGTAATTTTTAACAGCAAAAAGGATTCTAACCGGTATTTTGTGGAAAAATTCACAAAATTGTGAACTTTTAAATCTTAGCGTGTGGAACTCTTGAAACAAAGAACATGTCAAAAAAATTTAAGATTGTGAGCGTAATACTTTTTTACTCATGAAGCTTCACGCCTGGATAATCAAACAGTGTACTTGTGCCTAGAAGAGAATTTTATTAGAATTTTAACAAAGAGAAAGTGAAATTATCTCCGTATTTCACTCTAAACCATTTGATTTCATAAACTAGTGAAGCATTTGTATAGCTCTGTATAAAGCTCAAAGGTGCTTCACAATAAAGGTTTGAAACTGTAAGGTACTACAAATGAAATTCAATTACTACATTACAAAGAAGGAAAATAAAAAAAAGTTATGAATAAAAAAAGGCGCTTTTAAACTTTTAAGACGAAGATACAGAGTTCATTTTTTGTGCTTGGGAGGGTTGTTGACTATTTTCCAATTCCCCATAATACACTCTGTCTGCCCCCCAAATTTTGCATAACTTATTGTCTTAAAATGCTCTTGGGAAAATGTAATACTCCCAGGAGCATTTAAAAACAATGGTTTATGCAAAATTTGGGGGGCAAACAGAGTGTATTATGGGGAATTGGAAAATAGAGAATTGCAAAGTTTAGGGGAACGAACCGAAAAGCAAAAACACCGAGTTCAAACGTTTTATCCAAAGTGCTTAGGGCCATTTTTACGTGTTGGCCAGATTTTGCAATAGTGTTAGATGTGCACACGCGTAATTTAAGCGACTTGACTTGCTTGATCCCCATTTTAATTTGCACACCGTGAGGCAACACCTACAAACCTTTTGTTACGCCATAACAATAGCTGTCCCTGTGAAACTATTTCTATGTAAGCTTCGAAACGAGCCAAATTTCCCTGAAACTTGAACCCCCAATAGTCAAGTTAGGAACTCAAGGTAGCTTAAAGTAAACCCCAAAAGAGACCTGGAAATGTTTCTGTTCAATTCGAGAATGATGAACTTATCAACCCAGCATCCCCATCACTTTTATGTGGGAGGACCCCCCGTCCCCTCCCCAACGTATGAAGTTTTGTCGGTTTCAACGCTTAAAAGAACTACACTATAATTTCTGGAATTCAAGTGATGCAGAGGCACATCTCCCTTTTTTTTTAGAAGATAACAAATAGCGTGACGTCGCTTCTTAAAGGTGGCAAGCCAAAGGACATCATCGGGTACTCTTAATAGTCTGGTTATGATGTCACCTTTTTATAATATTAAGACAAAATAAAAAAAGCGCTTTAAAAATTGAGTCTTGAGCCTGCTTATAAAAGAACGAAGTTTGAGACTACGTTTTATGTGCTCTGAAAGATTATTCCAAAAGTTAGGGGTACAAAACAAAAAGCACGCGCACCGATTTGAAACATTTGTGCCATTCAACATTTCGTTTGTTTGGGTAGCTTTCGCGCATAATCACAGTTAAACCGAATTACTATACGTGATGTTTTTATTTGCACACCTGTTGTTTTGTTCAGATCAAATAGGAGGTTGAATATACTTATCTTTTCTTACGCTTTAAGAGCATCTGCCTGCGTGAAACTATTTCTCAGCCTCAACAAATCAAAGTTCCCTAAAACTGGAACTTCCAAACAATATTCGCACTGCATACATATTGCCCTGTCACGGGGAACTAAGTTATGGCAGGAACCGCGACTGCATGCCAGGACATTAGGCATGCCAAAGTATGAGGGTATGCGACGTCAGGCTCCACCAGGGGAGGTGGGAGGGGCAAAAGTCACTTCCACTGAGCTCCGTTGAACTAGCCAACAGGAGGGCAAAAACCGAGCAATTCTCATTGTTGGTTTTCACATGACGTCACTAAAATTCAAACTAAAAAACTATCGATCTTACTGAGATTTTACTTTCACGATACATTAGAGCATCTGAAAACTAATTATCATACAAATTTTCGCTTCAAAAGGGTTCCTGGTTTTGTGATAGAGTACGCTTTAATTTCTAAACTTTTGCGTGACGCGGCATTTACATGACGGCCAAGAGAGCTGTCATGTAGGTTAAAAAAGTGACTTATTTCAGGAAATTTTGCTTTCTAAACAGTTCATGTATAAGAAAAAGTATTACTTTAATGTTTATGAGTTTCTCGAAGAATAAATTCACGCTTTTGCAGCAAAACTTAGTAACAGATGTTTCTGTTGGTTTCCGTGGGCATGTTGGAGCTCATGCAGGTGAGCACCAGCATGGCGTCTTCATACAAATCTCTATAAGTTTGGGTAAAGCATTTCTTCGGATATCTCGTATACGAAATATTCCTCTGACCTGAATCTTGGCGAGGGTTTTCGTATATGTACCTCCTTTCATTTCCCAGACTCTGGACTTTATCCATTGAACGGTTTTGATTCTTATTTTGATCTATTTTGAACGGCGTGACACTGAAAATCAGCAATACAGGGCCGCGTTGCATCATGCCAATTGTGCGCAGGCACGACATGAAGGAATTTAAAGGCGTTTTTTATTTCCCGCGTCACGGGTCAATTATGTATGCAGTGACAATACCATTCGCATAGCCTAAGTTAGCCTCTGAACAGGCCTTTGGTAGAGTCTGTTCACAGGCTAAGCCTAAGTCTGAGCGCGTCAACCTCTCGCTCTGAGGAGACAAGATGCCAACAGAGGGATGGTTACTCTGTGCAGTACCAATTTAAGCACTGAAGCACACGTATATATAAGCGCACCTGCGGATCATTCCGGATTGTTCAGGCAGGTGGCAACCCGATGTCTCACGGCTGTCCAGGTCTTCGGTAGAGTGCCGTATTTTTCGCTTCTTCAGTGATATGGAGCCTTCCGTAATGACCCTTGAGATGCATTGCAGAAACAAACGTTTCTGGCCGCCAACACTTTGTCTCCCTACAGATTGTACATACAGGGCGAATCTGTTGAAAAGATCCTCATATTGTCGCGGCGAAGTGATTGGCCAAGGAAGCGGAGCTGCCGTTCTCTTACCTCGGTTGACACGGGTCGGGATGGCGTTTGACTGTATACGGACTCGTTGGTGGAAAGCGTTGAAATTTCACACAGTGATTCAGTTCGAGTCCATGTTTCCGACTCATAAAGAAGAAAACTCAGAACGGTACACTT